>ML778537.1:1552885-1623485 GCA_009831015.1 Picea engelmannii | reverse complement strand
TGCCAAACTCTACTTTTTGGGTACCACTTATTGTTTAATTCAGAACAATGTTGTTTTCTCTTATCTTTGTTTTCTACAATTTCTCCTTGATTCTTTAAAAGTTTCCCTGAACATGTCGAAACCATCACAACTTAAAGGGAATAACATTTGACTAAACAATCAACCACTAAATCGTTTCACTTGACGTGTCCAAATTTAGGCATTTGGAAGAATCAGACGTGAAAGAAAATCATCCTAGAAAACTAAGGACACATATCACCAGTTTTCATCGGCATCGATAAATGGGGAGTTGTTCTTTCGTGATAAGCGTTTCACAAGAAAGTTGTTGATGACCGAATTCATTCATCATTGGTGAAATGCGAAAGGAAATAGTCATTTGCGGGGAAAGGGAGGAATCACTGATCCCGTAAAAACATTTCGGCATCGACGAATTTCCAAGAAGCTAGCCCAAGGGAAAGGATGCGATAAGTTCATCCCCGGTTACTAACCCCTAATATCTAATCGGAATCGGTGATTCTTAGGCTAGGATAGGAAGTGCACAACTGAAATAAGGTTACCACCTCTATTGGCACTCATGAGTCCAGTCACCTGTCTTTATCCGCCATGTGTCATGTCAGAACCATCCGACGAAAGAAATCGGCGTCGGTGGTTTTTTATTTTGTAAGGAGTATCAACGAAGAATCTCGTAGCTCTTCACCGATTCCCGGCTTCCCCTTTCATAAAATGACATGATGGGACATTTTAGCTCTAAGATACGCTATATATGATGCATTTAATTGATTGATTAATTCCAAGACCGCGCATTAGTCTCCAATTCGTGTGCAAAGCCCAATGACTATTTTAACCTATAAATACAATGCATCTCTCTCATTATATTACCCTGAATTATTATGAGCCAGAGAATTATGCATGCAAAGAGGTCTAAAACATCCAGAGGAGCGAGATGAACAATCCAGAGAAGGCTTCCAAGGTATAGTGAGTATTAAGAAACAGAGTTTAGCAAGCATACAGGTATGTACCATTCTAGTTTTGATTTCATTTCACATATAAATTAAGATCTAATATTATTCTATGTGTCGGCCCTAATTGAGCATCTTCGGATCAGGAACGATGCCTCTGAAGAAACCTACCACCAGGAAATCTCCTAGAGTCTCAAAGCTACAAGAATCAGAAGCAGGAGAAGGCTCCTCCCCAGCCATTGCAAGGAAATTGGAATTCACTTCCAAGACAGCGTTGATCATCAAGACAATCACCAAAGAAGCCTTCTCTCAGCCCCTAGCCTTTGGAGACATAGAGGTGAACATTGGGACCAAGACAACATTCTCGTGATGGGAACACCTGTTCAAGGAAATAAAGCATGAAGAATTCCCCGAGTATGCCTCACATAGCGATCCTGACACGAGGAAGTTGGATGATGAGGTCTTCTTCAATATCCAAAAGGCTTACCTACACATGGTGGCAAGCAGGACTTAGGTATTCCCTTGCATTGAACTTTTGAAATGGATCATTGATCAAAGCGATGCACATAAGTGTTTAATTAATGATGGTAATGGTCAAATCATCGGGGTTTTCCTCCCAGTAGAAGTCCAAAACTATTACAATCTCAGGGAGCCAGATGAACGTTTGAACAAGGATTTTGTTGTGAAGTTTTATCAGAAGCACAACACCAGCAAAATCATGGCATCCTAGTGGAGATAAGACAAACAATTCACCAACCAAAACTCCAGCTAGTACCCGACGACCAACCTCAGACAACCTTATATCTATCTAATGGCTCTCCTTTGTCTGTTGCATGGAGAAAAAGATTGCTCCAGGTTTTTGGAGGCATGGATTCCTTTGGCTTATAATGTCACCATATCTGGAACAAGCTTCAAATGGGGCACGATCATCTCCAAACATCTTAGCACCTTCATTATGCAGGCTCAGCAGCCGAAGGAAGGAGAAACTCATGAATTCTACATGGTGTCTTATCTATTGGACGTCACATGTGCAAGAAATTTCTTCGTAGGAATGAACCTGAGCTGGAACACTTCCGAGCTCCCAGTCCATGTCTATTTTAGCATCTTGTGGGATAACAGGTATAAAATATCCTACTCTCTCATTTGTGACCAATTTATCGCACCTATTCATTTCTTACTATTCAAGAAGGAGTGCCCAAGGTTGTCTGATGCGGCCAAAAAATTTATATCTAAAGTCGGTCACTGGTATCTGGACGAGTGTGAAACCTACATTAGGGTTTTCAACGCCACAAGAGCACCACATTTTCTACCTATATATGTCCCCGAGCGACTGGTATTAGGGGAAATATGTTACCAAACTATATTGCAGGGGTACAACGCCACTTTGGTGAAGGATAAGAAGCAGACATTCATACCCTATGGGTTTCATATCGGCTTCTAACAGGTTAAATACACTGCACAGGCCAAGCAATAGGGATTAAGTCAATTGGAATTTCGGTTCCAGACAGGATGTTTTCATAAGCACGATCCCAAGGGTCTGGTCTCGAAACATGCATCACAAGTATCGTCTTGTTGGCCTTATTCCCACAACCGGTTTGAGGATGAAATATTCCCTAAAAACGCTCAAGATTGGGATGAGACAGTGGCAATAATGGTCGACCCAAAAATAACCAATTTCAAGGCCATGAGTTGGGAAGAGCAAGAGGCATCCTTGGATGAAAGAGCACAAAGATCAGAAGAAATTCTCAGGACTAGGGAAGAAAGGGTAGCATTCGAATCGGCTGAAACGATGGAAGCTCCCCCGGAATCCCCTGTACAGAACTGGAATTTTCTCGGAGCTCTAGGTGCAAGGGAAAGAGGGACACTATTGCTCAAACATGCTCAGCAAATAATGGATCTGGTGTCGACTGATCTGACCCTCTTATCAAGCATTTCGACCAGTAACCCAGAAGAGAGACCGGCAGGGGTAGGCGGCCCCGAGATCACAGACCCTGGTAACATCAACGAGTCAGATGACCCTGAATCCACACTACCTCCAGCCGATTCACTGACAGACACGACGATTCAATCAAAGTTGGGTCGGGTGTCGGTTGAAACCAGTGCACTTAAACCTCTTTCCGAGTTCATAGATATATATAGTGGTGATGAGAGTCCAGAGGCATCTCAGAAAACCTCTATGCATGTAGAAGAAGAGAAGGGAGCCGAGGAAAAAACACTTCTTGTTCCTGATGTTCAGATTCAAGAGAACACACGAGAAGAAAAAGGAGTCGAAAGCGGCTTAGACACAGAAACGCTCGATGCACCGGAGACCCAAGTAGGTAGTCCCAAGGACAAGTCAGAATTGGACGTGTCAAAAGAAAGATCCCTGCAGAAGGACATCGGCGATGCCACGACTAGAATACAAGAAAGTATTGAGCTCGCTCCTGAGACATCCATCCCACTTGATACTCAGGTCCCCGATAAACATCAAGAAGAGTTCGGGCCTTCGGAGAAAAACAAGGAGGTTCAAGAGTCTGATCTTGAACAAATATATACCACTGGCAGCCTGGGAAACACTCTCACATGGGGTGACCAACAAATACCAGAGCTGGTAGATGAAGTATCAGACATCTATGCGATCTCCTATGATCAAAAGAGGAAGTCCATTGTACAAAGGACTGCTAAGAAGAGGAAGATTACTGTGGACCGTTCTATTTTGGTTACCATAGAGGAAAGCTTGATCAACACAGCAAATGCTCGCACGTCTGAACTAATAGGCGTGGGAAGAGCCCTCTTTGATGTTTCCCATGATAGGGCCAGGAGGGATGAAAGAGAACAAGATTATACTCGGAAGGAACTGGAACACTTGCGCCATATTGTTGAGTATTATAAAGGCGCCACACAGACTGCAGCATATTTGAAGAGTGAGTTTTCAGGAATTTACAACGAGTACAAGAAAGAAAGAACCCTGTTAACTGAAAATATAATTGAATTCCAGGAGGACACTCTCATGTCTCTCGCAGCATGCAAGGATATGGAACGATGGCATGAAAGAGTGCAGCAAGTGGTGGAAAGGCTTGAATACATTGAGGTCGTCCAACAAGGTCAAGAAAAGGAAGAACATGGCATTCAACTGTTAAGAAAAAATAGCCTCGACCGCATAAAGAGATCCGCATAATACTGGACTAAGATGTCTCGGGACCCACATCGAGAGATCCAAGAACAATATGCCAAGTGCCAGAAGCACTGGGATAAAATTAATAAAGTAATGAAAGATATCAAGCTCCCCGAGTTCGAAAACCCCAGTGAGTTTATCGACATAAGAAACGTGCTCAAGATGTATGCCGAACAAGACTCCCTATGGGCCGAAGAGTGCGTGAAGGTATCCGATGCAAGGCCGAGACAGGTGCGACAATTCACAGAACACCCAATCAGAGCTAAAACCAAGTTGCAACAGCTGAATTCCACCTTGATAAAATATCGAGCGCATGTTTGAGAAGTGGGTTATCCCAAGATTAGCCTCTTCGACAGTAGTTAAATTTTCTCTCATTTTGTTTCTTGGATAGTTTAGGTTAAAATCTCAGCTAGTGATCGAGTGCTCACATGATTAAAGTATTATTACTAGGCATGTGGTAAGAGATCATTGTCTGCATGTTGGAGTGAGGGTTATCCCAAGTTTGGCCTTTCCCAGTATTTAGACTTCCTTATCGTTGTGTGGTCAATTTGGTTTATACCATCTTTTTCTCACATTTATCCTAACTAAAGAGAAAATACCAAAAGAGAAAATCCCGACTGAAGGAGATGCCTCCACAAGAAAACATAAAGCCCATCGATTAAATTGGTTGGATCGTGAGATCTGGAGAACCATTTCAATCACAAACGTTGCAGAGTCTAATTGGGCCTCGGTGGCAGGTTTGGTTCCTACTATTGAGTTAAGGGGTTTAAGACCCATCAACAAAATTGGTGCTAGAAGGAGGGCCTGAGAATGAATGGCTGAATATGTAAGTTATATGATATTCCGAACAACCTATAGATTTGTAACAGCCCACATGCATGGCTAGTCATCCAACAGACAGCCCACCTTTACCGAGTAATCCCGAAGCGAATAACTCACCCCACTCCGGGGAAGGATATATTCACCCTGAAATACCTTACGCCCTCCCTCACAAGTAAGTGAATCAATTTAGAAGGATTACCAGAGCTTACGCTTGACAAAATGGTGCATTTCCATTCATGCCATTCTCCCTCGAAGAAAACAACAAGGTAGACCAGTGGTCAGCACTCCCGATGAAGTTTTCGTACACTTCGTCGAAGACTTAATAGACTTCACGATCACTGAAATCCAAGAACCTCTTGACCTCATACCCGAGACGCCAGCCAGTGACATCTCCGAACCTAACGATCTTTCGGAGGAGGAAGAGCCTAACTCCAACTCCAAAGATATGGAAGAGAACAATGGTCATGAGGAGGAGAGAGAAGTTCCACTTCAAGGTGACCAACCTTGGTTTTTCGGGGATGTCGTGGTCGTCCCTAAACAAATACACAATCTCCCTAGGAACCCAAAAAAGTTTCTCCCCAAGTATGATCCTGAGACCTCAGGATTGCCCAAAGATCATATCAAGAAGTTCATACTTGCGATCAGGCTTATGAATGTTCAACATGAAGACGTGGTATGCAGACTTTTCCCCTACACATTTGAGAACTCGGCTTCCACTTGGTATTTTAACTTTCCAGTAGGATCCATAACCAGCTGGACTAAGTTCCAAAAGGACTTCCTAGACAATTTTTCCGAAGAAACTACCACGAGAGACCTTATGGCCGAATTGTTCGCAACCACCATGACCCCAAAGGAAAGGGTTAAAGATTTCAATCAAAGATTCACAACTATCCTAAACAAGTTTCATCCCATGGAAAAACCGGCTCAAGAGTTTCAAATCGAGGTCTATGCTAACACTCTTTCGGCCTCTATTTCCATGTTCGTTAAAAGAGCTGCTAAGCAAACCCTCGCGGAGAATTTTGAAGAGGCCAAGATGATAGAGTTCTAGATGAAAGGGTGTAAACAAGGCCATGCATCTCTAGTGAGAAAAGAAAGCCAGCCCCCTCCCAGGAGAGGATTCCTCTTGACTAGACCACCGAAGAAGCCGGCTGAACCAACTCTTGATAAGGGTAATGGGGATATAGAAGATCTGCAACACATGGTAAAGAAACTATAAAATGAGATTATAGATATGAAAAGATATGTGGGTGAGGGAAACCAAGGCCAAAGACCCTATAAGCCTTTCTTTAAAAGAAACCAGTCTTTCAAAGCAATTGAACCTCCCCCAGCCAACCTAAAAATTGACTTAGGGAATGTCACATCTTATTCTTTCTGTACTTACCACCAAGAGAACCACTCAGAAAGGGAATGTCCTCAGTGGGTCAACGCCGTGAATTTAATGGCTAATCATTTTTTGGGCGAAGTCTCTCTGACCAAACCACCCAATAGTTTGGCCTTTAACATTGTCGATCAGGAAGAGGTTGACCCACCATAAGACACGGCCATGATGATATGGGATCTGTGTCTTCAGATGATTTGTTTAAACCTCAGGCACCACCCACAGAGATATTGGTGGTACAAACACGTAGTAAGGGTCAACCCGGCCCAAAAGATACTAATGCCACCAGTGTCTCACAAAGTAAATTAACTCCTGATCACCCTGTTATCACTCCAGGAAACTCTCCTAGGCTGTAAGTCAGAGATGCCTGGTAACTTAATATTTTTGGAAACTATTTTCTAAATATAGGTGTGGGTTTGGATCAAGATGAATGTCTTAACTTCTGGATTGTATTCTCAAGATAGTCCTAACTATGATCATGCAACACAAGGCCTTCAAGAGCTGTTGTCATATAGGTTTGTATAACATATGGACAAGAAAACCAATCAATTAACCAAAACATACATATAACCATATATATATGAGGGATCAACAAACTAGCCAAAGATGCTTGTGATTCTCACTTAACAATCAAAAGTAAGATGAAAGTTACCATAGGATCAATAAACAAAGACAAAAGAACTAATTCCACTTATAAGCATAGATAAAGATGACAAAAGGTCTGACAGTAACCAATGAAAGAAGATTGCAGGCTGATATATTAAAGAAAGTGTCTTTCATACAAAAACAGTAGCATATAGAACTCAAAATCGAACCCCTAGTTCCTATTCTACCTTCAGCTTTATAGCTTTACAATGCAGTTCTGAGATCCCGAAAACATGGATCAAATATGCTAAAGATAGAAAGTCAAAATTTAGTTTGCAAAAGATGTGGAATGATCCCCAAAAATGAGGTCAATCCTAGATTTCATGGTCTTCATATCTTGTAGAGTCATTGTGCAGTGCAGAATAGACTTCCAAGGCTGAGTGATGACTCTTCCAAGAGATACAATTCGAATTTGCTTAGATGTGCAAAAAATCCAACTTGTTTCCACCAAAATAGGTTCCAAAACCAACTTGGCCACCTTTTCTAATCTTTATATACCAAAAATGAATCTTGAAACTGAATACATAATTCATCATCTATCCATCATGAGTGTTTTCAAATGATTTGGATCCGAAAAACCTCGATCTATGCAAAATTTAGCTTTCTCTGTCCAGTTACAGGTTTCGATGGTTAACCTAGAAAGATCCTGAGTGGATTATCTACCGAAAGCCCTATTTTCGGTGGTTAATGAACATTCGTCCTGTTCGCCTAAACCACCGAAATAACAGCTTGAACATTTATCATTAGCTACTAAGAATGAGGATCTGGAATTTGGATGGATCTTTGACTGATAATTATTCTGCCAAGTGTTCAAGATTCACCCCTCAAGTTGAAATATGTTGCTTATAAAATCACAAAAGCTCATGTGAGCTACTGAACATGAATGTATTCTCATCTTGTTAAGATGGAAATCCATTTACTGTAGAATGCTAGGTCTTTTTAATTCTAGCCTTCACTTTGTTTCAGCTTTCATGATGACTTGATCATCATAGGAGTATGTTTCAACATCCACCACATGTAATAGCAGAGAGAAAATTACTTCTTTTACGAGGTCAAGAGTCCTGGAAGTAGCTGTATTCCTTGCCTCTTGTGCAACCATTTATTTTCAAATCTTTCATCAGACCTGGGATGGTTTTGAATTTCCTCTTAACCTCTTCAACCATTTTCAAGGCTGCACTACCCACACTTTTCATTGTCATGGCAGAGAAGCAATAAGGAAGCATTGCCCCAACAATTCAACTAATAGGTCTATATGCATCGATGGCCAATCCTATTGCAATTGTACTAAGCATGCCCAAAGCAACTACTGCAATACCATACATGGCAGCCAAACTAAACTGACAAAAATGCTTACTGTAATAGAAAATACAAGAATGATAACAGATTTGTATCCCAAAGCCAACCCAAAAATAACATTAGTTGCTGCAATTGTGAAATGCCTTGATGTCATTTTGGTGTCTTTTGTTTAAACTGATGTGACCTTTGTTGTTGTTGTTTATGAAGCTGCAAATTGTGTTCCTGAACCACAACAGTAGGTGGAAAATGCTTAAAATTTTCATGACTATGTACAGGATGACTACTCTTCTGCAAATTCATATCTGGCTGAGTGTCTACATGTGGTTGTATTCATGTCTTTGCTTCTGTTCATTGCCAGGATTTACACTTTCAGCATTAAGAGCTTTATAAAATTCTGTTACTGGGAGATAAGAAGACCAAATATTACCCCACTCTGTATTGATAACCATATAACCAGATTTTGAGAGAATACCTTGACATTTTGGGATTGCATCTACATGTTCCACGTAACAGGCGTTTGTACCAGTGCCCAAAATAATAGCAACCATAACATCCTCATCATGATATCGTTCTGCAATCAATGTACCCACAACATCATTTACCAAATCAGAGACATGTATGTCCAAACCTTGTCTTTATATGGAGTCTTTTGAGGCTACCACCACATCCTTGTCGACCATTTCTGAGACAGAAAACCCTTTGCTACATTGAATTAGTCTGCCAAAGGCAATTGCTATTTGTTGCACTTGAAAAGAGAAAGTGAAACCGAGCTCTCTTTGTCGGCCAGGTTCTAGACAAAAGTTTTTGCTTTCGCTTGTGACAAATTTTGCTAGCTCTGAAGAAAATCGAACTGGATTCCACCCACACCATGGCTATTCATCATCCATTTCTAACAGACAATGCATTGATCCAGTATTCAACCAGAATGGGTAATGAGTACCATGATTTGATTTATGGATGAACAAATCGATCCCTACACTTGTGGACCTGGTGATATAAGAAAGTTCATGGTTTCTTTACATTTATCAAATATGGTCCAGGTTTAAGTGGGATTTCAAGTAGACATGTATTGTAAAGCTATAAAGTTGAAGGTAGAATAGGAACTAGAGGTTCGATTTTGAGTTCTAGATGCTATTGTTTTTGTATGAAAGACACTTTCTTTAATATATCAGCCTGCAAGCTTCTTTCATTGGTTACTGTTAGACCTTCTTTCATCTTTATCTATGCTTATGAGTGGAATTAGTTCTTTGGTCTTTGTTTAATGATCCTATGGTAACTGTCATCTTACTTTTGATTGTTAAGCGAGAATCACAAGCATCTTTGGCTAGTTTGTTGATCCCTCATATATATATGGTTATATGTATGTTTTGGTTAATTGATTAGTTTTCTTGTCCATCTGTTATACAAACCTATATGACAACAGCTCTTGAAGGCCTTGTGTTTCATGATCATAGTTAGGATTGTCTTGAGAATACAATCCAGAAGTTAAGACATTCATCTTGATCCAAACCCACACCTATATTCAAAAAATAGTTTCCAAAAAGATTAAGTTACCAGGCATCTCTGACTTACAGCCTAGGAGAGTTTCCTGGAGTGATAACACACCCAAGAATTCATGTTGCTCCCAGTAAACAGCCTCTAAGAATCCATACATGGGAATCTCCTAAGCTAGATTATAACGTAGTTGAAGATTTGAAGAAGTTGAAAGCTAATATATCAGTTATGGACATATGCAGAATCCCTCAGCAGAAAGACCTTATGTTGCAGGCTCTAAGTTCGGTAGAAAACCTGTCCACCGACAATAGTTGAGAGAAGAATCTAACCCCTCTAGATTTGGCAAGAAAACCAACGATAAACACTTGCTCAGAAGGTAGGAAGGTGAGACCTTTTATGCCTCCTTTCCTTTTAACATTCGAAGTCTTCAATAGGAATCTTCACAATTGTCTGGTAGATTCTAGAGCGTCTTCTAATGTCATGCCCTTGGTCATTTGTAATAAACTAGGTTTTTTCCCTCTCAAAAGCGATAAGCATGTTATACAACTAGATAGAACCCAGGTCAAGGTTATGGGGGAACTCAAATATGTGATGATCAGGATAGCGACACACCCTAGTTTTGTGCAGGTGATTGATATCATTGTAGTAGATATCCCTGAGGCATATGGGCTATTATTGAGCCGATATTGGTCTGAAAAGTTGAATGGATACTTTAGTACGTACTGGGCACACCTTTGGCTACCACTAAAAGGATACAAGAACATCATCTGAATTGATAGGGAGAGATATCTGAAGCATATGATCACCAATCTGGAAGCCCCTAATGAACCAGCCTCCATAGATTTTCCCATATTGGGTAATTATTCTTGTGACTCCTACTTCGGGAACTTACCTCCCCTCATATCCACTATTCTTCTTACCCAAAACTCCGAGCTTCCTTTCCAAGAGAAATCATCGATGCCGACAGAAGATTCTATCTTTTGTCAAAACCCCGCGCCAGGTCGGGTGGAAGGAAAGGGTGGAAAACATAACATCAACAATGGTGAAGGAAGTAATGATTGTCATTCATGTATTTGGACCCTCTATTTTGATGGATCCAAGTCACAAGAAGGATCAGGAGCAGGGTGCATTCTAATCGACCCAAGGTGTAGGCGTCATTTCTTGTCTTGTAGGCTAGAATTCGAGTGCACCAACAACACTATCGAGTATGAATCCCTGGTGCAAGGGTTAAATAAAACCATAGATCTTAACGTCAAATAATTAAAGGTTTTCGGAGACTCAGAAATCATAATTAGACAAGTAAGAAACATGATACATTGCAATTCGCCCCATCTTAAGAATTACCAGCAGGAGGTGCATAGGTTAATAGAACACTTTGGAGTTTTCAACATTACCGCAATCCCCAGGGAAAAGAATACCCTTGTCTATTCCCTAGCCGCAGCTACTTCTAGGATATCACCTTTAGAATATTATGAAGCCTCCCGATTCACTGTAGAACTTCTCTACAAGCCATCGGTACCTAATAACATTTCTAATTGGAAAGTCTTCGAAGGAGATGAACAGATCATAAGTTTTTTGACCAATCAGGACAATTTCAAAGATCTCACTATTGATGATGAAGAGTTCCAAGAGCACTCAACGGAAAGGGGTCCTATGGAAGACCGACATACGGATAGATCAAAGG
Source organism: Picea engelmannii (assembly GCA_009831015.1). Classification (NCBI taxonomy): domain Eukaryota; kingdom Viridiplantae; phylum Streptophyta; class Pinopsida; order Pinales; family Pinaceae; genus Picea; species Picea engelmannii. The sequence goes on along the minus strand of ML778537.1, from coordinate 1,612,053 downwards.
CCCATACGATCCTGAAAGGGGTAGCTAATCTAGAAGATTTGTTTGATCTAAAGGAACGATTCAAAGGTCCTAAAAGTGAAAAGACTGGCAGCTCTTGTCCCCTCCATGAAATTGTGAATCTTGGGACCCCAGAGAACCCAAGTAATGTAAACCTCAGCAAAAATATATCTAAGGAAGAAAGAAAGGCCTACCTCAAGTTGTTTAGACAATACCAGGACGTTTCCGCATGGTCCTATAAGGAGTTGAAAACATATGAAACTCGTATTATTCATCACACCATCCTCTTGAAACCCGAAGTCAAGCCTTTCCAACAGAAGCTCAGGAAATATCACCCTTCATTAGAACCTCTCATGTACCAGGTTAGGCACTCTACCTAGGTAGCAAATCTCGTTCCGGTGAGGAAAAAATTGGGAGAAATTCGATTGTGCGTAGACTTTCGGAACCTCAATATAGCTTCGGAGAAGGACAATTATCCCATCCCACCGATGGAACAACTCCTGCAGACCGTGTCAGGCTCAAAGATTTTTTCTTTGCTTGATGGCTTCTCAGGATACAATCAAGTCTTGGTTTCAGAGGAAGATCGATTGAAAACCACCTTCCGAACCGAATGGGGAACCTTCGCTTATAAACGCATGCATTTCGGCTTAATTAATGCAGGAGAAACCTTCTAGAGGGCCATGGACGTGGCATTCTGAGGGATTATAAACAAGTGTGTAGTAGTATATTTAGATGACGTGACGGTGTATTCGAAGGATGGGAGGGAGCACATCCATCACTTAACTCAGATTTTTGAAAGATGGAGGAAATACGGTGTATCATTAAATCCTAAGAAAACTATCTTCAGGGTTGAAGAAGGGAAGTTGTTAGGTCATATTATATCTCAAGCAGGGATTCACATAGACCCGGAAAGGATTAAGGCCATAGCACAGCTTTTGTTACCTCATAACAAGAAATCCATGCAGTCTTTCTTCGGGCAAATCAATTTCGTGAGGAAGTTCACTCCCAACTTCAACGGAATTATCAAACCCTTACAAAATATGATTCGCAAAGATGACGAATTTAAGTGGGATGATGAATGAAAAAACGCTTTCAACAAAATCAAAGTTGCCATATCCCGGGTTCCGGTGTTGTGAAGTCTCGATTTCAATAGAGGCTTTAATATATATACCTTCGCTTCTGACCAGTCGTTGGTTGCGGTTTTAACTCAAAAGGATGATGACAACAATGAAGAAGAAGGATGATGACAACAATGAAGCCCCGGTATCATTTATGAGAACTAACCTTTAAGGAGCGGAGCTCAACTATCCTTCCATAGACAAGCAGGCCTACGCAGTCTATAAGGCAGTAGAGCATTTCAGGTCCTACATCCTCAAGAATCACACTAAGGTGATTGTACCACACCCTGCAGTCTGATCTTTGTTCACCCAACAAGAAATGGGAGAAAGAAGAGGGAATTGGATGGCAGTAGTCCAAGAATTTGATCTAGACATAAAACCTGCCAAGCTGGTAAAAGGACAAGGTATGTGCAAGCTCACAGCCGAAGCCCAGGATCAAGTAAATGAAGACTCTGGATGGGAGAATGAATTATCTCTATGGTGTGGAGAAGTAGCATACATCCCCCCAGGACGAGATTTTTGGTACAAGGACTTGGCTTACCTACTACATCCCAGAATTTGCCCCAAAATCCTCAAACCAAGAGAGAGAAGAGCCCTCAGGTTAAAGTCTGCGCAATATTGTCTTATAAATTTGGTGTTTTTTTGGATCAACTATGATGGGGTATTGTTGAGGTGCCTCGAACGTGAAGACATCGATAAGGTGCTAAAGGAACTTCATTATGGCCCCACCGGAGGACATTTTTCTGGAAATACCATCGCTCATAAGATTATGAGGGCCAGCTATTACTGGCCCACCTTGTTCAAAGACGCACATACTTATGCTAGAAACTATAAGACTTGTCAAATAAGCGTTGGAAAGGAGAAAAGGGAAGCAGTCCCACTTCATCCTATGACTGTTTCGAGGCCCTTTGAACAGTGGGGGTTAGATATCATAGGAGAAATTATGCCCAGCTCTTCTAAGATGCACAAGTACATTCTTACTGCCACCGACTATTTCACAAAATGGGCAGAGGCCATCCCTCTGACTCATGTAAAAGAGAAGGTAGTGATCCAATTCATAGAAAAACAGCTAATCACAAGGTTTGGTCTCCCCTTTGTTCTGGTATTTGATAATGCAACTTACTTCTCCTCTACACTATTGACAGAATTTGATCTAGACAAAGGAATCATAATCAAGTACTCTACAAATTATTACCCTCAAGGAAATAGTGTGGCGGAGTCGACTAACAAAAATCTGGTAAGGATATTAAAGAATACAGTTACAGATAACCAAATAAATTATCATAATCAACTTCATAATGCCCTATGGGCCAATAGGGTCACACCCAAATAAGCCATAGGAAACTCCCCGTACTTTATGGTCAACGAGCAAGAAGCCATCCTCCCAAACGGGCTTTATCTTCCATCTCTTCAATTGGCCCAAGATTCCAACGAGGAACCCTCATCGGCCATGCAATGAAGAATCAATACTCTACTCATGTTGGAAGAAGAGAGAGATAAGTCTAAGTCAAAATTCCTATCTCACCAACAGATAGTGAAACGATGGTTCGATAAGCATAAGGCCAAAGAAAAGAGTTTTGAGGTGGGAGACTTGGTACTAAAATGGGACAGAGCGAATGAACCAAAAGGGAACCATTCTAAGTTTCAGAACCTGTGTCTTGGAACATTCCAGGTCACTAAAAAGATAGGGGAAAGTACTTATCGATTACAAAACTTGGAGGGAGAACCTGACACCCTCCCAGTAAATGGTCAGGCCCTAAGACAATATTTCCAATAATTAATATATATATATATATATATATATATAATAAATAAATATAAACAAAAAATGGAGGACATGAGTTAAGGTTATTGAAGGAAGAACAAAGATTATTCTTTCCCCCAGTGAATCTCCATTTGTTGAGCTCTCAACACACCCTAAAAAAGTCTCTACCAAACTCTATTTTTTGGGTACCACTTATTGTTTAATTCAGAACAATGTTGTTTTTGCTTATCTTTGTTTTCTACAATTTCTCCTTGATTCTTTAAAAGTTTCCCTGAACATGTTGAAACCATCACAACTTAAAGGGAGTAACATTTGACTAAAGAATCAACCACTAATTCATTTCACCGGACGCATCCAAATTTCGGCACCCAGAAGAATCAGAGGTGAAAGAAAATCGTCCTAGAAAACTAAGGACATCGATCACCAGTTTCCGTCGGCATCGGTAAACGGGGAGTTGTTCTTTCGTGATAAGCATTGCACAAGAAAGTTGCCAATGACTGACTTCATTTAGCATCGGCGAAATGCGAAAGGAAATAGTCATTTGCGGGGAAAGGGAGGAATCGCCGACGGTCGATCCCGTAAAAACATTTCGGCATCGGTGAATTTCCAAGAAGCTAGCCCAAGGGAAAGGATGTGATAAGTTCATCCCCGATTACTAACCCATGATATCTAATTGGAATTGATGATTCCTAGGCTGGGATAGGAAGCATGCAACTGAAAGAAGGTTACCACCTTTTTTTGCACTCGTGACACCAATCACCTGTCTTTATCTGCCACGTGTCATGTCAGAACCATCCGACGAAAGTAATCGACGTTGGCAGTTTTTTCTTTTGTAAGGAGTATCAACAAAGAATCATGTAGCTCTGCATCAATTCTTAGCTTCCCCTTTCAGAAAATGACACGATGAGATGTTTTAGCTCTAAGATACGCTAGATATGATGCATTTAATTGACTGATTAATTCCAAGATCGCACATTAGTCTCTAATTCGTGCACAAAGCCCAATGGTCGTTTTAACCTGTAGATACAATGCATCTCTCTCGTTGTATTACTGTGAATTATTATGATTCAGAGCATTCTTCATGCAAAGAGATTTAGAACATCCATAGGAGCGAGATGAATGGCCTGGAGAAGGCTTCCAAGGTATAGTGAGTATTAAGCAACAAAGTTTAGCAAGCATACAGGTATGTACCAGTCTGGTTTTGATTTCATTTCACATATAAATTAAGATCTAATATTATTCTATGTGTTATCCCTAATTGAGCGTCTTCAGTTGCAGGAACGATGCCTCTGAAGAAACCTACCACTAGGAAATCTCCTAGAGTCCCAAAGCTGCAAGAATCAGAAGCAGGAGAAGGCTCCTCCCCAATCGTTGCAAGGAAATTGGAATTCACTTCCAAGCCAACGTGATCATCAAGATGATCACCAAATAAGCCTTCGCTCAGCCCCTGGTCTTTGGGGACACAGAGATGAACATTGGGACCAAGACAACATTACCGCAATGGGAAGACCTATTCAAGGAAATAAAGCACGAAGAATTCCCCGAGTATTCCCCGCATAGCGATCCTGACTCAAGGAAGATGGATGATGAGGTCTTCGTCAACATCCACAAAGATTACCTACACATGGTGGTGAGAAGGACTCTGATATTCCCTTGCATTGAACTTTTGAAATAGATCATTGATCACAGTGATGCACAGAAGTGTGTAATTAATGATGGTAATGGTCAAATCATCAGGGTTTTCCTCCCAGTAGAAGTCCAAAAGTATTACAAGCTCAGGGAGCGAGATGAATGTTTGAAAAAGGATTTTGTTGTGAATTTTTATCAGAAGCACGACACGAGCAAAATCATGGCATCCTGGTGGAGAGAAGACAAAAAATTCACCAACCGAAACTTCGGCTGGTACCCGATGGCCAACCTCAGACAACCTTATATCTATCTAATGGCTCTCCTTTGTTGGTTGCATGGATAAAAATATTGCTCCAGGTTTTCAGAGGTATGGATGCCTTTGGCTTATACTTTCGCCATCTCTGAAACAAGCTTCAACTGGGGCGCGATCATCTCCAAACAGCTTAGCACCTGCATTCTATAGGCTCAACAGCCGAAGGAAGGAGAAACTCATGCCTTCTACATGGCGTCTTATCTATTAGACATCATTTGTGCAAGAAATGTCTTTGCAGGAAAACCTTTGTGCATGTAGAAGAAGAGAAGGGAGCCGAGAAAAAAACACTTCTTGTTCCCGATGTTCAAAGTCAAGAGGACACACGAGAAGAAAAAGGATTTGAAAGCAGATTAGACACAGAAACACCCGATGCAATGGAGACTCGAGCAGGTAGTCCCAAGGACAATTTAGAATTGGACATGTCAAAAGAAAGATCCCCGCATAAGGACGTCAGCGATGCCACGGCTAGAATATAGGAAAGTATTGAGCTCCCTCTCGACACATCCATTCCACTTGATACTCAGGCCCCCGATAAACATCAAGAAGAGGTTGGGCCTTCGAAGCAAAACAAGGAGGTTCAAGAGTCTGATATTGAACAAATATATACCACCGGCAGCCTGGGAAACACGCTCACATGGGGCGACCAACAGATACCAGAACCGGTAGACGAAGTAGCATACATCTATGTGATCTCCTATGATCAAAAGAGGAATTCCATCGTACAAAGGACTGCTAAGAAGAGGAAGATTACTGTGGACCGTTCTATTTTGGTTACCACATAGGAAAGCTTGATCAACACAGCAGATGCTCACACGCCTGAACTAATAGGCGTGGGAAAATCCCTATCTGATGCTGCCTAGGTTAGGGCTAGGAGGGATGAAAGAGAACTATCTGATACTCTGAAGGAACTAGAACACATGTGCCATATTGTTGAGTATTATAAAGGTGCCACACAAACTGTGGCATATTTGAAGAGTGAGTTTTCAGGAGTTTTCAACGAGTACAAGAAAGAAAGAACCATGTTAATTGAAAATATAATTGAATTCCAAGAGGACACTCTCATGGCTCTCGCAACATGCAAGGAGATGGAACGATGGCATGAAAGAGTGCAGCAAGCGGTGGAAAGGCTCGAATACATTGAGGTCGTCCAATAGGGTCGAGAAAAGGAAGAACATGGCATTGGAATGTTAAGAAAAAATAGCCTCAACCGCATAAAGAGATTCACAGAATAGTGGACTAAGATGTCCCGAGACCCACATCGAGAGATCCAAGAACAATATGCCAAGTGCCAGAAGCACTGGGATAAAATTAATAAAGTAATGAAATATATCAATATCCCCGAGTTTGGCAACCCCAGTGAGTTTATAGACATAAGAAACGTGCTCAAGATGTATGTCGAACAAGACTCCCTATGGGCCAAAGAGTGCGCGAAGGTAGCCAATGTGAGGCCAGTACAGGTGCGACAATTCAAAGAACACCCGATCAGAGCTAAAACCATGTTGCAACAGCTGAATTCCTCCTTGATAAAATATCGAGAACATGCAACAGACATCAGAGGGATATATGCGGCCCCAATGGAATAGCACAGATTCCCATGGGCCCATACTTGTGAAGAACTCTTTATCAGATGGTCTGATTATGAAAGAATCCACCCTTTTCAACAAACAACTCGGGTGGACTGTTGAAATACTGTCAGATGATGACACCACGTGGCAATTTTTTATTAGCTCAAATTGTATTTTACCATTAATTACTATTAAGACTTTATATTATAAATAGGAACATCGACCGATGGTCTAAAGGTCAATGGTTTGTTGCAAAAACTCTTTTCTTTCTAGTTGTTAAGAGTTATTTTGGAGCTGCTATGAATAAAGAAGTGATTCTGGACCAGAGACGAAGTTGTTTTCATCATATGCATGTGTAATTGAGCCTGGAAAATAAATATTTCCTATTCGGTTCATGAGAAGATGTAACAAGTAAGAGATATCGAATATATTGTCAAGTTATCTGGTGCAATTGATTTGTTGTTATTTTCTCTAATGATGGAAACAATGAATCGTTGTGTGGATATATGATGAAGGATTATGGTAGATGAATTATTTTCCTTTCTATTGATCTTATCATATAAATGTTTTCTTATAATAATTAGTATTCTCAAACAGTAATTGGATGCTCACATGGTTAACGTATTATTACTAGGCCTGTGGTATAGGATTATCGTTTGAATGTTTGAGAAGTGGGTTATCCCAAGCTCAGCCTCTTCTGCAGTATTTAAATTTGCTCTCATTTTGTTTCTTGGATAGTTTAGGTTAAAATCTCAACTAGTGATCGAGTGCTCACACGGTTAAAGTATTATTACTAGGCCGGTGGTAAGAGATCAGTGTCTACATGCTGGAGTGAGGGTTATCCCGATCCCAGCCTTTCCTAGTCTTTAGACTTCCTTATCGTTGTGTGGTCAAGTTGGTTTATATTGGATTTTTCTCACATTTATCCTAACTAAAGATAAAATACCAAAAGAGAAAATCCCGACTAAAGGAGATGCCTCCCTAAGAAAACATAAAGCCCATCGATTAAATTGGTCAGATCATGAGATCTGGAGAACCATTCCAATCTCAAACGATGTAGAGTCTAATTGGGCCTTGGTGGTGGGTTTGGTTCCTACTGTTGAGTTAAGGGGTTTAAGACCCATCAACATATCAGAATGGCATCTAGAGAATCCAATGGCAATAAGAAAGCTATCCATTTTGGCATACCGAGCTCGGGGAGCTTGCTTGAGACCATAAAGAGATTTCTTGAGGCGAAAAACAAGGCTAGAGTCATTCTAGATATAGTCAGGAGGTTGTTCCATGTAGATTTATTCTTGCAAATATCCGTGCAAGAAGGAAAATTTAATATCCATCTGATGGACCTCCCATTTATGTGAGGTAGCAAGGGAAAGAACAAGGCGAATGGAATTCATTTTTGCTACAGGGGAAAAGGTTTCATTATAGTCAATTCCTTCAACTTGGGAAAATATTTCGGCAAATAACCGAGCCTTGTGTCTTTCAATACTTCCATCTGATGCATACTTAGTTCTGTAGACCCATTTGCATATAACAAGTTTTATTCCTTTTGGAAGAGGTACAAGATCCCAAGTATCATTTTCCATTAAAGAATGATACTCTTCATTCATTGTTGTATCCCAATCTGGATGACCTGAAGCTTCTACAAATGTCTTTGGATCATGAGTTTTTGAAACTTGAGACAAAAGAGAAGAGGCTCATTGGCACTGTGAATGTGTTTGACGTTGATCTGAAGGATCACCGAAAAGATCACCAGCTTCTTCTCGTGTTGAACGGACCCATCTAGGAAGTGGTGGAGCTTGTGCTGGTTCAGGTTCAAAGGAATCATCTGGAGGAGGGTGAGCAGGCGGAGGTGGATTTTCATCTTCACTATCATCATCTGAAGAAGAAACCAGATCATAAGAAGGCACAAACATCGAAGATGGCTCGCAAGCCGAAGAAGGCACAATCGTCGAATTAGGCTCGCAGACCAAGAGATTTTCATCAAATTTAACATCTATTCTAATAATAATTTCATTACAATGTGATTGAAGAAGTTTGTAACCTTTGGCATCTTCAGAATAACCAAAAAATATACACTTCTCACTTTTAGGCTGCAATGCTTTCCTTTTCTCATCAGGAATGTGAGCCCAGGCTATACTGTCAAATACACAGAAGTGACTTACATCTGGTTTAATTTTAGTCCAAGATTCTCCCGGTGTTATATTTTTAAGAGCCTTTGTGGGAGTGCGATTTACTATGTAATTTTCACATTTGATGGCTTCCGCCCAATAATTTAGACTTAATCCCTTAGATTGGATCATACAATTAGCCATTTCTTTTAATGTGCAGTTCTTTCTCTCAGCAACACCATTTTTTTGTGGTGTATATGGAACAGTGTGTTGCATTTGGATAACCTATGTAGTGCAGTAGATTGTAAAATTATTGTTCACATATTCACCTCCATTATCTGTTCTTAACCTTTGAATTTGATGTGTAGATTGTTTTTCTACAAGGGCCTTGTAGGCCAAAAACTTGTCAAAAACTTCACTCTTGAGTTTTAAGAAGTAAACCCAAGTACGTCTGGAAAAGTCAATAATGAAAGTTAAGAAATACTTGCACCCAAAAAAAGAAGGAGAAGAAAGTAGACCGCACAAATCACTGTGAACAAGCTACAAAGGACCCGAGGCATTCTAAGAGGCACATTTGTCAAAACTGTCCTGATGATCTTTGCTAAGAACACAACCGGCACAAACACCATCTCTGCATGAAACAAGAGGAAGACCAGTCACCATCTGTTGATTACATAGTTGTTGTAATGAGCGATAGTTTAGATGACCAAACCACTCATGCCAAAGTTTTCTCAAGTCATCGCTATGAGCAACAAAAACTGATGAAAAAGCTGATGACCCAAAGTTGTCAAACTTGTACAAACTGGTAATATCATCAGCAATTCCAGTTGCGAGAACATGCTTAGGATCTTTTAGATCCTTGATTACAACTTGGTGAGGTGAAAACTCGACGGTTTTACCTTCGCCTGAATGAGTGATTTGATATACTAATAGAAGGTTACAAGAAAGACTTGGAACACATAATACATCATTGAAATGACCATTATCTACTTGAACTATTCCAGATCCGACAACACTAAGAGATCTATCATCACCAACAAATATTTTCTTGGTGTTACATTCATTTAGAGCAGAAAATATGGCTTTATCCTTAGCCATATGATAAGATGCTCCTTAATCAATAAGTCACTCATCAGAAGAAGAAGTAGTAGTAGAATTTGAACTGAAGGAAAAAATCAGAAGCAGAAAGTGTATGTCCGTGAGAAGAAGAAGTAGAATCAATACCGATGTTGTGCTTCTTCATCATTGCTTCTAAAGATGCCATCTTCTTGAAACATATGGAATCATCATGACCATCTTTGTCACAAAAGTTGCAATGTCTGTTAGTATTCTTACTTATATATTTTGCTCATTTGTCACCGGTAGGAGTTGAAGCTGTCTGAGCAGGTTTGGGACCCTTATATTGTTTGTTGTTGTAGCGAGGATGTTGCTTCTTGGGATACTTGGGTTTATCTTTCTGTTGGGCAACTAAGGCTTTGTTGGAGGGACCTGCAGTGTTGATCACTCCAAATTGTACAAGCTTATCTTCCTCTCAAATCAAAGAAGCACAAAAGGACTCAAGACTGGGTTTTTCATAATCTTCTTCCCCTAGAGCCTCTCTCATGGCATAAAAGGTAGATACAAACACATAATATGCACTACCTAGCTTAGAAAGAATAAGATAGATGAAACGCTCTTCCTCCATCTTTATCTTACATTCTTCACATAAAATTCTGAGTGTTTTAAACCTAGATAGATTGCCTCCAAGGCAAGAAAAAACATTTGGACTCAATGTCAGTATTTGAGTTTCTAACTGTTGTGCTCGAATAATATTGAGTTTACCAAACACATATTCAATCGTGTCCCAAGCTTCTTTGGGTCATCAATATCTTGAAGGTGGTACCTTAAGTTAGGAGAGATGGAAATTCTAATTATTCTGCGTGCTTCGTCATTCCTATTATCCCACTTGGATTTCTTATCAGCATCAATGGGTTCTTTTTCCTTTCCCAATGTAATATGGTACAAGCCTTTACTTCTTAATAAATCTTCCATATGAGATTTCCATTGGAAGTAGTTGTTGTTGGTAAGCAAGACAGTACTTGTAGAATCCATATTAAATATGCAGATAATGTAGTTTTAAAAAGTGAAACTGATGATTTGGATGGAAAGAGCTCGAAAATTTATGCAGTTTTAAAAAAACGGCACTGAAAACGGACTTTCGATGTTAGAGTTATGCCATTTTTATAAAAGGCACAATCGGTAACCAAATGACCACGTGATTGTGTAAGTTTCTTTATGAAGTGACCCACTTTTATAAAGAGAAGTGGGGATCACTTTTACAATGAAGTTACTTTATAACAGAAAAGTTTCATGCAAAATAAATAACTCTAAAATAAAATATTAAAGCTACTTATAGTGATTCACTTTTATACTTGAAGTGAAATGCGCTTTACAATTTTAGCATGAACTTTTTCAAAAAAGGTAACAAAAGAGAGACTTAAACTCAAGACCTCTTACTTAATAAGGCAAATTTTAACCAAATGATCTAGCAAAACATATTGTAATGTTCAGAAGGAGGATTGGGGTTGTTTTTATTGTTGATGTTGAAGACGGTCTTGGAGAGCTTGCTCAAAAAAACTCTTTTCACACAAGAAAAAAATTTCGCTTCTCGATGACAACAAGGGTTAGATCTCGGTTAGCTTACCTGAAAGATGCACCTTTTCCTATCTGTTTCTGATTTTCCGAGATCACACAGGGAACGGGGCAAAGAGAATACGCAGATCTAAAAGAGTAGCAACCCATAAATAAATAAAACAAAACTGAAATAAAACCAAAATACTACTCTGCAAAAATTTAAAAAAATGCGTATTCAAGCTTTATACCTCTGGATTGGACTGTAATGGTCGTATATTGGGAAAACGAAAAATGTTCCTGACTGAAACAAGCACTCTAGACGCAATGGAACAGCCCTCTCAGCCCAGAAATGTATGAAAATGATAGAAAGTGGAGATGAGGCAACTCGGCTTCACGATCTTGATCTACAACAGGAGCGGGTCTTCAAACAAGCTATGATACCATGTTCGACAACACAAGTATTCCAATAGAGGACGAACACCTTCAGTAACCACTCACATAACCAGATCAAAGATCAACACACTGATGTTTTCACGTGGTAAAACCCCTATGGGGAAACATCCATGGCCCCAGCCAACGCGACCACTTGGAGCAGTTTATTAATGCAAAGAAAAAGATTAAAGAGATTTTTACAAGAGAGTTTCTCTCAATCGATCATCAGCAAATGACCCTCCATTCTCTTTAAATAGAGATCATGGACCAATTGGGTGTTAATCCATGGATCAATGGCCATTAAGATCGAGGAGAGTATGAACCGTCAGATCACTCTATTTCGGGAACATATCGTGACCGTCGGATTTCCTAACTACAAATGCATACTAAAGAAACACACTAGAAAACACACTTTTACCTAACGACACAATAGACCAAGTAGATCTTACTAACTCCTAAGTGTCTAAATATCCTAACATAAGTCCTTCAAGATCTAATTGTGCAAGTTTTCAAATATATCATCAAACACCTTCATGGTTTGGTTCTCTTTATTTTTTATTTGATTGAATTGCATCAATAGCATTCCATTATCTTTCTTTGTTGTCCATCTACCTTTGAACAACTTTGTGAAAGCTTCATAAGATTACAAGTGATTGTCGGGAAATCCTTTGAACCACTTTTTATCATCTTCATCAAGAGATGTAGCTAGTAGCTTCATTGTGACATATTCATGTTCTATATTGTTATCTTCCATGGCCACACCAATCGCATCAATATGTTCTTCCGAAGTAACAACATTGTTTCCAATGAATTTTGGAAACCATGTTGAATAAATTATTGTCTATGATGTCAAAGGATATAAATGTGACTTTAATAAACACAAAAGTGAAAGTGGATTAGAAATAAAGTTAAGTGAAATTGGATGAGAAATGAAGTTATGTAGAAGTAGAGTAAACATGAAAGTGGATTAAAAGAAAGGTAAAAGTAAAATTGAAGTAAGCATGAAAGTGGATTTAAAAGGTAAAAGTAAAAGTGGATTAAAAGTGCACATGGTATTTGCACATGGATTTCAAACCCATGGTGGTATTTTACCCATGGTATGTTAAAAAGTGAATTAAAAATTAAAAAGGGGGAAATTTAATTATTTGTTTAATAAAAGTCATGTCTTTTCAAATGAACATGATTTTTCATGTAAAGCTTATGGTAAAAGTATAAATGGAGAAGAGAATTATGAGAAATAGTGTGTCTGTGGGTGAAAATGTAATATTTATATGCATACCATTTGAGGATTGACGATTGAATATCATTCAAGGGGCGACGATTAAATATTAGTGAAGATCAGATATGGTGTTCTAGCAAATAAATTTGGCATTCTAGCAAGCAAAACTGGTAAAGGTGGATCTAAGGAAGAAGTAGAAGCAAGTATATCTAGTGAAGGTAGATCAAAAGAAGAAGGAGAGAGCGTCGAGTAGATCTGACAAAATTAGAAGGAGTGATTTCCAAGTTGATCTGGCGAAAGTATAATTAGTGAGTGCAGAGCAGATATGGTGAAAGCATAAGTAACGAGGGAAGAGTAGATTTAGTGAAGATAGAAGCAACAAGTAGACCAGTGAAGGAAATGCAAACTTGTAAGTAGGTTGGTTCCTACATAACAAAAAATTATTGGGATCAGTGTCTCATGTAGGTCAGTGCCTACAAACAACAGAGGGGATCGGTGTCTCCTATAGGCCAGTGCCTATAAATAAAAAAGGGGATCGGTGTCTCATGTAGGTTGGTGACTACAAATAGTAGAGTGGATTGATGTCTCATGTAAGTCTATGCCTACAAAAATCAGAGAGGATTGGTGTATCCTATAGGTCAGTGCCTACAAAAATTAGTGGGGATTGGTGTCTCTGGTATGTTGGTGCCTACAAACATTTGTAACCATAGGTTTGTTCCTACAAATTTATAAAAAGAAGTTTTTGTGGTTTTCTCCGGAAAGGGTTTCCACATTAAATATTGTATCTTCTTGTTGTTACATTGATGTGATTGCTTCATTATGGTTTATGAATGTTAAAAAGAAAAATATAGCATTATACTAATTCACTCCCCCTCATTATAAGTGTGTGCCTAATAATTGGTATCAAAGAAGGTTCCCTTAGAAATAGTCTAACCACTAGAAGGTAGATCTCAGGAGAACACATGGTTGGTCAGGAAGGGTTCTCTACAAACATGGATATGTTTTTTGATGGAACAAACTATGCCTTCTAGATTATAAGGATGAAAACATATCTAATGGCCCTTGGTTTTGATATTTTGCAATTGATCGTGACTGGTTATACAACCCCAAAAACTCCACCAATAGATATGGTTGGGAAAAAGACTAGTGAAAATGATGCAAAAGTCATGAACACTATCTTGTGTGGACTTTCAAAATCGAAGTTTGTCAAAGTAATGCATTGCAAATCAGTGAAAGAAATTTGGGAAAAACTTGAAAACGTCCATGAAGGTTATGACAAGGTCAAGAAGGCTAAGCTCCAAAACTCATAGAAGACAGTTCGAGAGGCTAAAGATGAAAGAAGAAGAAAATGTTGCAGCCTATCTCCTCTATGTGGACAAAATTGTCAATGCCATTAGAGGACTTGGTGAAATAATTGCAAAACCAATGATTGTGAAAAAGGTGTTGAGGTCACTCCCCTTAAGATTTGATGCCATAATTTCCACCATTGAGGAAATAAAGGATATGGATAAATTGACAACAAATGAATTGCATGGGATCCCCATTGCATATGAAATGAGGACTGAACATGAAAAAACATCAAAAAGGGAAGCACTTTTCAAAGCCTCAAAGAAGATGAAGAACAAAGAGAATAAATCAAGCAATTGTTCCTACTATGAATCAGATGCAGAGGAAGAAATCTTTTTGAGAAAACTCAAAAAGGGATCTGGCAAATACAAAGATAAGTTTCCCTTTAAATTCTTTAACTGTGGAAAAGTAGGACATTTTTCTGATGAGTGTCCATATGATAAAAATGAAAGTAGTGATAATGAAGAAGACTATAACATAAAGAGAAAACATTATCAACATAAAAAATGCCATAAATAGGACAAGCATGAAAAGAAGAAGAACTCTTATAAGCAGAAGAAGAACCTCTACTCAAAATGGGTTAGTGACTCTCTGAAGAAAGAAGTGAAAGTAGTTATGATAGTGATAGAGAAGAAACTCTTTGTATGGAAATCGAAACAAATATTGATGAAGACAAAGGGAAAAAATGATGGATTCAAAAGAAGAGGAAAACGTTGAAACAGATGGAGAAGTGGATCTTGAAGAAGAACTCATATATGCCTTAAGAGAAATAAAGAAGCTAAGGAAAATGAATTTGAAACAAAAGGAGCAACTACAAAAATATGAAGAAGAGAATAATGATTCAAAAGCCAAAATTTCACAAAGCCTTGAAGAATAAAAAAATATTGGCATAAGCATAAAAGTTCAACTAGAAGAGGAAATACGAACAAAAGAAGTGGTGAGAATCCAACTAAATAAAAAAGGAAGAAAATTGTGAAGAGCCGGAATCTGAGATTGTTCCTTAAGAAAGGATTTGGAAAATTCAACTTCTCAGTTGAACAGAAGCTTGAACTCTGAAAAGAGTACCAAAATCTTAGATGATATCATCAATTGTAAAAGGTCTCCATTCATTAAGATTGATCTTGGATATGATTATGTTCTTGCCTCTCTACCTACACCTAACCTTGCTACAACCAAGCAAGTTCTATTTATTGTAGGAGTAATTCAGAATGATTTTCTAGAAGAACAAACCATTGTCGATTGTGTCGAACAGATTGATGAGATACATGCTCCTCACATGCCAACATTTGAGTATGTTGTTACAAATGACATTGTTGTTGATATGTCAGGTTTTCTACTCATGAAAGTGAACATGACCCTGAAACTACTTCCTCTAATCATCCAATACAAAAATATGTTCCCTATCATCATCCTCACCATAAAAATCGAAGGAATGGAAATTATGCTTTCAGATATTTTCAGAAGAGACATGAAAGTCAAAATTGTGGACTAGTGTCAACTACCAGGATAGATTGTGGTTGGATTGATGTATGGTCATGGAATCATTTGACCAGATGTTTGAGGACTTCATATTGTTATGTATCATTGATTGTATAGTTGTGCAACACTTCTCTCACTTACTGGTGATTTCCTTAGAAGTGGTCGACTGAGGATCAACCCGACATGACAATCGACTAGAGTTTCGACTGGGTTGTTCATCAACTGGAATTTCTGACACGAACTATTGTTGCTACTTATTGATCCCTTAGAGGTAGAATACTTGAAGTTGTTGATATGTGAACCCAACAAATGTTTTCTTGTTAACTCAATTGTTTCTGGTTGAATCAACTTGGATTTGTTGAGACCGACCAAACCATGTTTGTTCAAACTTCTTCCAAATTGTTTTTGTATTATGTTCAAGTAGTTTTTACCATTGATTCAGACAGAGTTGATGACAAACAAGTACAATTGGAGGATGTTATATTCTAGAAATCATGTATATAATTTTCATTTAGTATTATGGACATTCCTTCTTCATACCTTGAAGTATTTTTTACATGTGGGAATGAATTTTGATGACAACTCTACACATTTTTCTAAGGAAACCTCGGAAGCCTTTGTGGGCGGTGTATGGAAATTTGGGAGTCAATGTGGTTTGAGGTATCAACTATGCAAAATAAAATACAATTCCACACAGATATTCTATACATTGTAACCAACATTGACCATGTTCAAGAAAGTGTTTTTGAAGGTCAATTGAATGGTGATTTGATGATATTCAAGCACTACCAAACCAACAACATACCTATGATAGTGGAGGATCCCTTAAAATATATGAAGGAACATAGCAACTTGAAGATTCAAAGCACATGGAGATATGTTAAGCTGTAGATGGACTTTTTTTAACAACAGTAAACCATTAATTTTTCAGCAGTAGATTGTGAGAAAATGTTGAAGGCAACTAATCTATCAATTGTGAATAGATAATATTATTGTGATAGTCATGATGGACCCTCTATTTTTGGAGAAGATTCAATTTTGTAGAAATAGCACATTTTTTAGGTAGTTAGAGTGTGTTGCGGAACAACACAATGCAGCAATAGAGGATCTGAGCAACGGAACAACACAACGCACCAGTAGAGGATATGAGCAGCAGAAAGCAATAGCTCAGAGAACCAGCGAGGAATGTAGTTGTCCATCGGCCGTGTTGACACTCGGAACTGAATTTTGGTTGCAGCAAATCAATCCCGAGGCAACCTCGAACCACTTTGGATTGGAAGCTGCCTTCCCCCAACCCGAGAGGGATCTCTCGAACAATGTCACAATATGATCTTCAATAAGCGTGAAATGGTGGGCAGATTTATGGGTAAATGATGGTCTTGGATTTTTAGAGTTTGGGGGTTAAACCAGGGAAATGGTACCACCATTGGGCATGGAGTCAAGTGAAAACCAAAGAAAGGAGACAATAGCAGATATCGTTTAACTTGCGTAAAGTGAGGCAAAGTAAGTCTATCTTTCAGCGATTTGATAATCATGATGCGGTAGCAGAAAAAGGAAAGGAAAGGCCGATGTAGCAGAGAATATATGTAGAATTCTAGAAGTGTAGACTGGTCTTACACCCACTAATAGTTGGTGTAGAGGAAAGACAGTAAACAATTACAGAAAACCAAAATTCATTCGCTATAGTAGTGGTCGTACTAAATTATAACAAAGCACATCAGTTAGAATAAAACGAACTTGTAACATAGTCGTGAAAGAATAAAGAAGAAATAAACAATATGATAATGACAATATAAACTATGAGTAAGGAGCATATAAAATTAAATCCAAACAGATTTAACACAGCTGAAAAGAAGAAGAACATGCTGAAGGAAATCGACCGTGATGAATCTCACAGTCACAAGTAAAAAATCTTTTGTATTATTTCATTCCTGGTTTACAAATTAACTCAGCATACACAGAAACCCCTCTTCACAAGAGGTTTATTCCCCAGCGCTTCCCTCGCGACCCCCTTCTCTGTTACATCCCTCAGTCTTTTTAAAAGAAAAAATAAAACTCTTTTGTTTAGAGGAATACGAAATGGTTCGTCTTCATGGAATTCTGTGACTGTTAGGTGCATCTGCCAGCTCTTGAACCGTTTCTAATTGTTTTGACAAGTGGGGTATCTATGATCCTTTGTATGATTTGATTTTAATGTCGGGTGTCATCGCTGGTATTCCCCGGTTAATCAATTAAATAAAATTCCATCCACGGTAGCACCCAAGCAACTGGATCTCCTTGTTGGCACTTTTGGAGTAGGTTTCCATAAATCAAACTTGATAATGTACTCGATGGCTTTCCTGCAAAGACTGGCATTTCAGAGACGTTACAGTTCGACTAATTTTGGAAAAGGCATCCGTTATACATAGCATTGTCTATGCTCGGACAGATGGTGTGTTTCTAGTCTTCACGTGGATTTTGTCTTTGGATCTTGTTTGAGTCATAACATTCGGCGCAAGGTGTGGCTTAAACAACCAATTCATTTTTTTTTCCGCCTATAGCATAACCTCATAGAAATTCTAAGTGGCTTATGTCTGTAATTTGGGCCAAGACCGTGGTGCTATGTGTCTGTGTATGGTGTAATCAATGCTAGAATTTCTTCGTCCATCGAACCATGGGCTTCTTTTAACTATTGGGCTACCACCAGGGTTCGAATGTCCCCGGGAACTGTATTTTGAATGGCCTTCATAACTTCTTCTCTGGAAGAAACGCAGTCCATCAGCATTGTGTTCAAGAAGTCATACGACTGTGTTCCTGCAAGATATGCGGACACAAATGACGCACGAATCCAATTTATTTCTTCTTCTACTTTCAACAACGGGGAACCCCTAATAATCTCCTCTGCCTCTACAAAAATATTTTCAAATTCTGCGCATGCCGGAAGATCCGAGTCAAAAAATTCCTGAGACCTTGCAGCATTGGTTTCCTCCAATGCTTTGTTATGAAATTGCTCGAACCGTACAATTATAGGCTCCAGGGCTTCCTTCAAAGAGAGCTCCATAATGCATCTCCTGCACTTGCACTGTACCGGTTTTCATCCTTGTTATAATCTTCAAGCCAACTCTCTTCTTCACAAGCAGCCAACCATTTTTCAATTCTTTCCAAAATTTCTTTCCTGGTAAATGCTTCTTCTTTAGTCTTTTCAATTTGCTCTTCAATGCTCTCAAGAAGCTCAGAAGGGTCAACTAACTCGGAATCCATGGAGGCAATTGACTTGTCCAGTGTAGTATTACTTTCTGCAATGAGATGTGTTCTCCTGCAAATTTCTTCTAACTCTGTTCGCTTCTTAAGAACAAGCTCCTTCATCTTACTTCCTTTTAGCTCCTCGAGTCTTGAAACCTCTGCTTCTACATGGTTAATAAATTCCATCGACAGGGCATTGGGAGAACATATTTCCTGCTCTGAAGCTGCAATGTTGCAGGTGACATTCTGGAACATTTGTTGCTCTTCTGCAGGGGTATCCATTAGATTCCAAAGCTCCAGCATAGTCATGGCCAAATCTTGAAGCTTCTGCATTCGTTTCTTTTTCTCTTCCCGCAATGTTTCAATCATCACAGCCAGTCTATTAACAATATCATTACTAATTCTCTTTGATTGTTCAGACTCATCCAAACTCGGATGCACATCTCTTACTGTGCATAGAAAATCCAAGCCGAGGACAGAGCATAATTCATGGATTGTGTTGACAAATTCGATGACTTTGTAGAGACGCTCGCTCTTTACCTTTTGAAGCAATTGAAGTTGCTTCTGGTATTCTTCAAATTTCCTAAGAGATAGATCATTTTCGTCCACTGCAATGGTGGACGGACTAAGCTCTACAACACATCCAACAATTTCATTTGAAATCTTCTGAATCTGCGTTTTAACATCCCGAATTTGTTGAATCCGTTCCTCTTTTCTCCGACGCATTTCTTCCAACAGAGGAGATATCGCTTCCAGTTGCTCCTTCAAGCTCCCTGCTCGTCTGTCTCCCTATTTAGGCATGGTAGGGAAAACTCCGAGGGCAGAATAAATGGAAGCGAGCTCTGCTTCGCAATCGGCAATGGCCTGGTGAAGTTGAGCCCGTTCTCGATTTGATTGATCTACTTTCCGTCTGTACACTTCCAAGCATTCTTGTTCAAGATGGAGCAACATTTTATCTCTTTCCTCATCTGGCTTCCCCATTTCGTCGCATATTAACTGGAGCTCGTAAAGAAGAGATCCGCAAGTTGTCTCCAGTTGAAATAACTGAGCGTTCTGCAAGCTCGGCATTCTGAACGTATGCCCTTCTCAAAGAGATGGAATATCACCGAATACTTTCTCGAGGATTTAATAGTGGAAGCGGGGAAGAGTGATTTAGAGCCTCATCTTCTGTCCTGCGACGGATTATTATACGCTCTCTGTCAGAGGGAGTTATAGCCATGGGATAACAGGAAAGGCATGGTGTGTTTCAAGATCCTATTAGATGGAGACTGTGAGAGGGCAGAGGATCAAACGTGTTTCACCGTCTTAAATGAAAACGGCTCAATTGTAGCATTGAAACCCATTCCCAGTCTTTTGTACTGTTTGATGCATTCTACAGAAACAATGTAGTTTGCAAGTGTACATTGGAATTGAATACTGGAAACCAACGATATGTTAATTATAGTTGCTACAGGTTTAATTCTTCTGTCATATTCCAAAGTTTCCAGAAGCTTCAAATCGTCACTGACAAAACTGTCTTCTTTGTGAAGGACCACCCTTCCATTTGTAATGACAACATTATCTCCTAACCCAAGTCCAAATTCTGATGATAAAAAGATGGAAACCTTTTGCAAATAATCCTTGAAAGAGTCCCAAGAGATTTCTGACAGTGCAGTCCTCATGCAATCAGACTCCAAATCGCTTGCTTCATCCAGCTTAGCAACTTCTTGGATAAAAGTTTCGACATTGGTATTACTTGTTTGTGAACTATATAAATGTTGTGCCTCATACCAAATAATTAACTGGTTTAGAAATTCTAAAACCTTAGCGCGGTACCCTTTTGGTTCCATCCATCAGATAGCGAAGTCCATGACGAAGAAATTGCAGGCCTCTCTTTGAGGTAAGATCAACAGCGAGAAGATGGGTAAGTGGCTTCATGTCATCTTCAGTTTCTGGAGAATGTAAATATTGAAGTTCCACTATTACTGAATCCTTCTACAAAACTTGCCATGTTACAACAGCCATAACTCCAAGACTACTGCAAACATCCATAGTAGATATCATGCAGACGACAAAGTTGAGAGGAATGTCTACATCAAGAATGCTGAAATCTGAAGAAACTCTGCTCAGAACTCTTCCCAACGGAGTTGCATCAAATAATCCCATTGGTGCTTGGGATAAAAATACTGAGTAGAGCAATTTCCGAAATCTCTTACAACAGGCTGGAAGGAAAAAAAAAAGTGCCATAACCTTCTAGTGGAAACCAAGGATATGCGGACTCACGAAGATGTAACAGACAAATCAAGAAGTCCCCCAGAAAGCTATAAGGAAAAGACTTATGAAATAGGAAAAAGGTTGTTTGTGTTGTCAATGTTGTTGATGTTGCTACAAATGTTGATACTAATAGAGTTGTTGATGTTTTGTAGAACCTTGAGCTATCTCGACCTTGGGTTTTGTATTGAGAATTGTACCTATAATGTGTCAAGTATTATCTCTGTTTCCAAGGTTGTGATCGAACCAGTCATAAAATGTAGTGACATGGCTTCCGCTCATATGAGATATGACTATTGTATACTCGCCTTTGATATTTGAGTAATGAATATATGAGAAATGTTATTTGGGGCATAAAAGTTTTGTTTAATTCTGTGTGAATGCTAAGACCTTCATCTGTGTAATTTTGTATCTGTGTTTATTTACTTGTTCAGATAACGCTTAGGAATACTCTCACCAGAGGAATTTTTCCACAAGTTATGCATTTCAATCTTATGTTTGGTTATGATGTATGTGTATAATATTTTATACTCTTTTTCTTAGGTTTGGTTGGGTTACGTTCTTCCCAAAACTACATTCTCTTCAATCTTGCTCCATTTCACATAAGTCTCTACAACACTTCCGGTGAGACCTCCTTCCCTTGTGGAAGCTTGAATATTCCAGCACTCTATACTAGAGTGGTGCCTTTGTTGTCAAACTCTGAGAATCATGGTCTCCAACCATGTGCCAACAAATGGTTCTACTGCAAGGACCTAGTTTATAAGTGAGCTTTCATAGGATGCAACATCATATTTTCAAGTCAGACATTGACAGGTGGTGGGAACAAAGATGTGACGACTTCATATTTCAATAAATTAAGTTACGACAGATGAATTTGAGGGTTGTAAAGGATCTAGTCTATTTTTCTAAACCAGCCAGCGATCAGTACAAAATATTCTGGATCTGGTTTCCAGAAGAATTTTTTCAATGGCTCGATCGATTACAAGAAGTGATTGAGTTTAAAGATCGAGTAAAGAGAATGCTCCATTGGAACATTGCACAGCTAGCTATCCTCGATCGATTGGATCACTCGATTTATTTTGCGGTAGATTTTTGGGTCAAGTCTACACTAGACAGATACATCATCGAATTTGTTGCGGAGAATCACGAGTCATTTTTTAAAGTAGAACCGGTGTTTTACAAAGGCCCCCAAGAAAGACTATTAAGGGAGATTCCTTTGTGGATGAAGGTTCTGTTGGCGAAAGAAGTAATGTTTCATGTTTCGTCATAAGAGATTGTTGAACAACTGAGAGAGGGGGTGAATAAGTTGTTATTGTGCTTAAACTATTATGCCCATTTTAAAATCTTCACAGAACACTCAATGACGATCACAATGATGCAGAGAAGTAAGCAATAGAATATTAAACATCAATCACACACATGAAATATACAGAGACAAATATTTCCTGAGGAGACCCTTAAAGGGAAAAACCTCCTCTTCTTGATATGATAAGTAATCTTTATTTTATTTACATTATCATACTTGTGAGCTCCAACTCCTCTTGAGGCTACAACCTCTTTTTTTCAAGCTGCAACTTGCTAAGAGCACCAACTCTCTGTTTTCTCTATCACCTACTAGAAGGAAGCACCAACGCCCTGGTTTCTCTATCACCCACTAGAAGGAAGCACCAACTCCCTAAGTGTTCCAGCACCAAATGGATGGAAGCACCCACTTCCATTCACACAGGAACCAACCTGTATAATAGGGAACAATAGTTCTCCCTTGCACCACCCTGCCACCCTGGTATTTTTGGCTGCAACCAAATGGAAGCTACAACTCCCTGTGTTCAAGCACCCACTTGAAACTCTAAGGACACCAATCCTCCCTAGCACCTCCCTTCCACCCTGAAATATTAAAAAATTCGTTACTTGAGACTTATTACAATGATACAATGTTTATCTATAGCTTACCAGTCTCATCATTGTTCTGCTTCACTGTTATGCTCTGCCTGCATCAATGTCTTCATTCTTGGGTTCTTCTTTGAGCTTTATGTTCTTATGCTCTATCTCTGCATGCACACCTCGGCTTCTTCTTCCTCTCTTCCTCTCTCAGATATTCATCTCTTTTCTATGTGTTATTCCTCTTCTGTTCTTTTCAGCTGCTACCCACAGCATGTTTTTTCCCCGTGTAAAAATTACTCTCAACTGAAGCAGCCCCCTCTTCTTTGTTCTACATATTTTTATAATGCCCAGTCCTATGCTAGATAATACACCTAACTCTTCATCCCCTATAGAGATTACACTTATTTTGTTCTTCATCCATGGTCATTATGCTAAGACTCTTTGGCTTCTCTAGAAGCTATAGTCTTCGACTCTTTTCCATCTGTCAATCATCTCTATTCTGAGTCTTCATTCCACTGACAGATACCTCGAGACTTTTTAGCTCCTCTGGTGATCACCCTGAGATTCTTCGAATTCTCTGGTAGATGCAATCAGCCATCTTTAGTAGTTACTAAGAGAACCTCTGTGCACTCATCCCTTTGGCGATTTTTCCTTTCCTAAGAAAACTACACAATGGGCGTTTATCTTTTCTGGCTAAGCCCATTCCTTTCACATGACCATCAGCGGTGACTGTATGCCTAACTAATTGTCATTTCATGATTTCTCATTTCGGGTGATCAATTGTGAGTCACCTTGGTTTTCCTGACTCGCGAAACTCTAAAATGGAGCCTGACATAGCTAGCTCTTTCCCTTCTCTCCTGTTGATGTGACCACTAGTTGTGATCAGGGGCCAAGCACAAGGGTGCTTCGTGATTTCTCATATCATGACCTCCTGTTGTGAGTTGCTTCCAAACTCACGATATGTGAAACTCTGAAATGGAGCCTAGCAGTGCTAGCTCCTTCACTTCTCTTCCTTTGATGTGACCACAAGCTATGATCAAGGGTCAAGCAAAAGAGTGCTTCGCTATTTTTCATATCATGAACTCTTGTTGTGAGTTGCCTCCAAACTACCGATACGCGAAACTATGAAATGACTTCATATTAGATCAACGGTCGAGGTCTCTCTCTTTGATCGACAACTGCAATCAATATCGTGGACTCTAACTTCATATCAGATCAATGGTCTAGATCCTTGGTGATCAGACGGCCCAGATCATTTCACAACTTCGCATATCGCGAGTTCCTAAAACTCTCACCTTTGACTTCTCCAACTCGTGAGTCAGCAAAATGTTGATCTCTCGCCACGTGTCCTATGGATCCAATGACCCATATCATTTTGCGAATTCATATTTCGCGGAGTTGGAGGATGGCTCTTGCCCATTATCTTCTTCACAATTATATTGGATCTAACAGTTGCTAGTCCTTGGTACTCCAATCTGGCAGCTAAGGTCTAATCTCCTCCTCTGCGCGCTCCTCCTGTCTGTACTCTAATTTGACGGCCATTGGCTATTCTGGATTGGTGATGCAACAACCACTGTCGCTCCTCCTCCTGAGATTTGGCTTTCTCAAATCTCTAAGTGTCAAAGGCCACGACCTTTGATCCTTTTGTGAGCCTTGATGACTTGGACCTCATCTACATTTCTAGGAACGCTATCTCTCCTGAGTTTTGGTAATGGAATTCACCTCGGCCCTGGTGCCCACTTGTGCTTTGCGTGCAATTCTACGTTGTTCCTTCTCAGCTTCTCGACCTTGTTCTTCTTTGTCTTCGCTTCTTGTTCTTTTGTGTCTTCGTTGTTGGTTGTTGTTCTTGCCATGTACACTCTATTTGTAAACCTGCCATCATCGTTTTTGTTCTTGCCATCAATGACAAGCACACTCTACCTGTACACATGCCAACAATCTCCCCCTTTGGCATTGATGGCAACCTTGAATGGCTGCACTATTCTGCTTAGACCTCCAACTGTAGAATCCACACATTTTCTCCCGCTTTGACATCAATGTAAAAGAAAACATGCTCTCCCTGAGTTGTTGCAGTATTTTTTGTAGGTATTAGATATTCAACCAACACATACTCCCCCTTACATAATGGACTCACTTAAGTTGATAATGGGGTCACGCCCAACTTCTGGCGTAGATACTCAAACTGAGCTTATACAAGCGGTTTAGTGAAGATATCAACAATCTGATCTTTGGATGGAATATAATGCACATAAACCAGAGAGTTGGTTACTTGTTCTCTCAAGAAGTGATACTTGATGGGTATATTCTTGGTCTTAGAGTGAAAGACAGGATCCTTTGACACACTAATTGCACTGGTATTATCACAATGAATTGGGATCGGTGCAGTATATTTTACCTCCATGTCTGCAAGTATATGAATCATCCACAATACTTGGGTATAGCATGTGGTAGCTGCAATGTATTCATCTTTTGTAGTTGATAAGGAAATGGAACCTTTCTTCTTGCTTAGCCATGATACAAGGGAATCTCCTAAGAATATTGCACCTGCACTCGTGCTTTTCCTTTCATCCACGCAGTTAGCCCAACCAGCATCTGAATAGACTGATAGTTGAAATTTTTTGTTTCTAGGATACCATAGGCCATAGTCCATTGTTCCTTTCAACTATCTGAATATTATTTTGACAGCTAAAAAATGACTATGTTTAGGTGCGGCATGATACCTTCCTACCAGTCCAACATCATGAATTATGTCTGGACGGGACATTGTGATGTACAATAGGTTGCCTATCATAGACCTATATGAACTCTGATCAACATTAGGTGATTCATCATCCTTTCTTAACTTACATCCAGTGACCATAGGTGTGCTCATAGGTTTAGAATCTTCCATTTGAAACCTTTTCAACATTTATCTTAAATATTTTTCTGAGAAAGAAATATTCCTTCAGACTTCTGAGTAATTTGTAGGCCAAGAAAAAATCATAGTTCCCCTATCATAGACATTTCAAATTCAGACTGCATGGTAGAAGCAAACCATTTTACCAGTGAATCATTATTACTATCGAAGATGATGTCATCTACATAGACCAACATGATGAGAAAATCATTACCCTTTGTTTTGATATATAGATTGATGTCAATTGTTCCTCTCTTGAACCCTTTGTCATGAAGATATGTATCCAATCGGTGATACCAGGCACAAGGATCTTGTTTCAACCCATATAAGGMTTTCTTCAACTTGCAGACAAAGTCAGGGTTTTTTGACAGTTGGAAACCCTCTGGTTGTTCCATATAGACTTCTTCTTTTAGATCTCCATTTAGAAAATATGACTTGACATCCATTTGATAGACTTTAAACTTCTTATGACAAGCATAGGCAAGAAACATTCTAATAGCTTCTAATCTTGCTACAGGCGCAAATGTTTCATCAAAGTCCAATCCTTCTATTTGAGCATATCCTTTGCAAACCAATCTAGCTTTATTTCTTACAATATTTCCTTTCTCATTCATCTTATTTTTGTAGACCCATTTTGATCCTATTACATTTTTGTTTGTTGGCCTAGGAACGAGTTCCCAAGTGTCATTATTTTTAATCTGGTCCAGTTCCTCATTCATTGATTTTAACCAACTTACATCTTTACTAGCCTCATTGAATTTCTTGGGTTCCACAATGGATATGAAGGCTATATGTGATTGCTTAGTGTTTTTTATTATCCTTCTCCTGGTTTGTACACCTTTTTCTTTTTCACTAATTATCTGACTTGCAGGATGATTCTTTTGAGTAATTCTGGAGGAAGAATTTGATGTTGTCTGTTGATTTGAGTTTGCCTAAGTGTTTGCATCTTCATATGACTCATAGTCTTCTTGTTCTGATTCTTGGACCTATTCAGCTTCAACTTCATCTATATTCTTTGTTGTTGATTCAGTATTGTTCACCTCTCTTACTAGAATTCCTTCATCAACTTTTATGTCAATACAGTCAACCAACTTATGCAGCCTCTTATTATAGCATTTGTATCCTTTATTGTTTGTAGAATACCCTAAGAAGATGCCTTCATCAGCCCTATCATCATACTTTCCAAGGTTCTCATTATATTTTTTTTATGTAGCACTTACTCCCAAAGAATTTGAAGTGTTTGATTGAAGCAGGTCTTCCATACCACAGTTCATAAGGTGTCTTGTCACTGTGTGGTCTGAGGTGGGATTTGTTAAGAACATGGATTGTTGTGTGTATTGCTTCTACCCAGTAGGTTTGACCAATGTTCTTATCATTCATCATTGACCTAACCATTTGTTGCACGGTTCTGTTTTGCCTCTCAACTACTCCATTTTGTTGTGGAGTTCCTGGGATTGTGTATTCTCTCTTGATTCCATTTTTATCACAGAATACCTTAAAATCACTTGACATAAATTATCCTCCTATGTCTGATCTTACTACCTTTAAGCTCTTACCTGTTTAATTCTCAGTTAAAGCCTTAAATATTTTAAATTTCTCAAATGCTTCAGCTTTTTCTTTGAGAAAAGAAACCCAAGTAAGTCTGGAGTAATCGTCAATGATTAGCATAAAGTAGTTTTCCTTCCCTGTGCTTTCTTGTCTTGATGGTCCACATAAATCCATATGAATTAATTGGAGTGGTTTCTCTGTTGAAGTAGAGATCTTTTTAAACTGAGTCATGGTTAGCTTTCCTACTTGGCAGGGTTTACACACAGAGTCTTGTGGCTTTGATATTCTTGGAATATCTTTTACTGCCTCAAGATTTTTGAGCTTGATTAAGTGGTCAAAGTTTAGATGTCCAAGTCTCCTATTCCATAACCAACTTTCATCATGTTTTCTTAGATTACACTCTTCTCTATCTTCTTTCAACACATATACATTATTATATGTCCTTATGCCTTTAGCCACCACTTGTCCTGAGTTTACAGACTTTATCTTGCAATCCTTGGAATTGAACACCACTTCACATCTTTTGTCACACATTTAACTTACACTGAGAAAATTTTGTTTCAGCCCATCTACAAGAAGAACATCATGGGATTTTTCTTTTCCATTACTTAAACTCACCATCCCTTTACCCTTGATTTTACCTGGAGCATCATTTCCAAAGGTTACATTTCCTGATTTTCTTTCACTTAGAGATAGAAACTTACCTTTGTCTCTTGTCATATGTTTGGAGCAACCACTGTCAATATACCAGGGGTTCTTTTGTCTTTGAGCTGGCAGCACTAGTCCACACTTGTCATTTTCTTTCTTCTTCCAAACCTTGACATTTTTAGTAGAAGGATTCAAATCTGGTTCATAGTTCCTTAAGCAACAATCTGCATCTTTATGTCCATAATTATGGCAGGTGTAACATTTTGGTTCATTGAATAAAGGATCATAACAATTGTTATGCTTAACTTGTGTCATTTTCTCAGCCATCACATGATTTGCAGTATCTAGTTGTTTGTTACTTGGATGTCTCATTCTTTGTTGCAATAGATATCTATTCCTTGAGTGTCTTGATTTCTCATATCTAAATTTTAAGGAGCAGTTTACAACTTTGTGACCAAAGTTAGAACAGTAAAAACAATATCCATAGAAAAATCCTTTGTACCTGGAAAATGGTTGTCTTCTTTGAGCAGGTCAATTTCTTCCATGCTGATGATTTCTTTGAGCAGGTCAATTTCTTCCATGCTAATGATTTCTTTGAGCAAAGGGTATATTATTTCTTTGTTCTACAGTTTTAGTTCTAGTACTTCTTCCTTCGCTCTTCCTTTGTGGTTGATTATCTTCCTTTGTTTCTCCATATTTATTGTTGTCAATGCATGTATATTTGACAAACTTACTGGATTCTTTGTTGCTTCGTTGACCATTATTTGATCCTTCTTCATATCCCAAACTAGTTTTCAAATTTGGATTCCTTTGTTGATTCATAATTGTGGCTAATCCTTCTGAGGCTTTAATGCTTGGAAGATTTTGGAGATATAATGTTTTAAACTTCTCCATTTCTTTTCTAATTTTTACTACCTCTTCTTCCAAAGTTTCACATCTTGCCTTCTTTTCTGATAATTGTTGTTTCATAATGTCTTCTATTTTCTTTGCCTCTTCTAATTCTACTTTTAGCATGGCAAAGTCTTCATCGGGTTTTTTACTGTCTTTCTCGAACTGTATCAGCAATTGTTTTTGCTTCTTCTTCTTGAGTCTGAGTCTAGCAATTTCTTCTAGAGGACTGATCAGTTCTCCTTCCAATTCAACCACATCTTCTTCATCATAAAAATCACTTCCTGTGATTTTATTATCATAATCCTCTTTGGCCATTAGCATAAAGTCATTAATCTTATCTTCACAAGAAGAGTCACTATCTGTGTCTCCTGAAGAGTCATCATTGTTTACACATAAGCTTTTCTTTTTACCAAATATCTTGAATTTGTACTTCTCTTCACCTTCAGAGTTCTGGTCCTTCTTCTTGTGTGGACACTTAGATGCAAAGTGACCTATCCTTACACAGTTATAACATTTGAAGGGAATCTTGCCTTGGTACTTGCCTGATCATTTCTTTAGTCTTCTCACAAATTTTTCTTCAATTTCATCAGGCTCAGAATCCTCATTCTTATCTTCTTTAAATGATGCCTCTCTAGAGGTGGGTTTATCTTTAACTATCCTCATTTCATATGTAGTCAACGTTCCTAGAAGTTGATCAAAATCCAAGGCTTTTAGATCATTAAGTTATTCTATAGCAGAGACCTTCGGGTTGAACCTATATGGCAGAGATCTCAAAATATTATGAACTAAAGAGGGTTCCTCAATTTTTTCACCAAGTTCTTTCATTGCATTTACTAGTTCTTCAACTCTCAAAAAGTACTTTCCAACATTTTCATCCTCTTTCATCTTTAGTTGCTCAAATTGTACTATGTAGGTTTGAAGCTTGGCATCATTTACCTTCTCATTACCTTCATAACTGCTAATGAGTTTGTCCCACATTTCTTTGGCAGTTTCTAAGTGCATAACTTTTACAAATTCTGCTTCTGCAAGCCCACTCAGAATAACATTCATAGCCTTAGCATTGAACCTGAATTCTAGCTTGTCATCCTTATTAGCTAGTACAACTGGATTTACATAACCAGTCTCTACCACATCCCAAACATCTGTACCTAGGACCATTATGTCGGTTCTCATCCTAACTTTCCAGAAGACAAAGTGTGTTCCATTGAACAGGGGCCTTATTGGTTGAAGTTCCTTCATGACTTGACATGTTTAAGTTTCCTGGTCTACCTTTAGATAAATGGAACCTGGCTCTAATACCAATTGTTGAACAACTAAGAGGGGTGGTGAATCAGTTGTTACTATGCTTAAACTATTATGCCCATTTTAAACTCTTCACAGAACACTCAATGATGATCACAATGATGCAGAGAAGTAAGCAATAGAATATTAAACATAAATCACACACATGAAATATACAGAGACAAATATTTCCTAAGGAAACCCTTAAAAGGAAAAACCTCTTCTTCTTGATATGATAAGTAATATTTATTTTCTTTACATTATCATACTTGTGAGCTCCAACTTCTCTTGAGGCTACAACCTCTATTTTGCAAGCTGCAACTTGTTGAGAGTGCCAACTCTCTTTTTCTCTAGCACCTACTAGAAGGAATCACCAACTCCCTGGTTTCTCTAGCACCCACTAGAAGGAAGCACCAACTCCCTAAGGGTTCCAGTACCAACTGTATGGAAGCACCAAATTCCAGTCACACAGGCACAAACCTGTATAACAGGGAACAACGGTTCTCCCTTGCACCACCCTGCCACCCTAGTATTTATGGTTGCAACTAGGTGGAAGCTACAACTCCATGTGTTCAAGCACCCACTTGAAACTTTGAGGAAACCAATCCTCTCTAGCACCTCCCTTCCACCCTGAAATATTAAAAAATTCATTACTTGAGACTTATTACAATGATACAGTGTTTATCTATAGCTTACCAGTCTCATCATTGTTTTGTTTCACTGTTATGCTCTGTCTGCATCAGTGTCTTCATGCTCAGGTTCTTTTTTGAGATTTATGTTCTTTTTCTCTGTCTCTGAATGTGCACCTCAGCTTCCTCTTCCTCTCTTCCTATCTCAAATATGCATCTATGTTCTATGCGCTATGCCTCTTATGTGCATTTCGGTTGCTGCCCACAACATGTTTTTTCCCCGTGTAAAAAATTACTCTCAACTGAAGCAGCGCCCTCTTCTTTGTTCTGCATATTTTTATAATGCCCAGTCCTTTGATAGATAATATACCTAACTCTTCATCTCCTCTGGTGATTACACTTAGTATGTTCTTCATCCATGGTCGTTATTCTAATAGTCTTTGGCTTCTCTGGAAGCTACAGTCTTCGACTCTTTTCCATCTACCAATCATCTCTATTCTGAGTCTTCATTCCACTGACAGATACCTCAAGACTCTTCAGCTCCTCTGGCAATCACCCTAAGATTCTTCAAATTCTCTGGTAGATGAAATCAATCGTCTTTAGAAGTTACTGAGAGAACCTTCATGCTCTCATCCCTTTGGATATTTTTCCTTTCCTAAGAAAACTACACAGTGGGCATTTAGATTTTCTGGCTAATCCCCTTCCTTTCACATGACCATCGACAGTGACAGTATGCCTAACCAATAGTCATTTCATGATTTTTTATTTCGGGTGATCAAGTATGAGTCACCTTAGTTTTCCCGACTCACAAAACTTTGAAATGGAGCTTGGCACCACTATCTTCTTCCCTTCTCTCCTGTTGATGTGGCCACTAGTTGTGATCAGAGGCCAAGCACGAGGGTGAGTCGTGATTTTGCATATCGCAACCTCCTGCTGTGAGTTGCTTCCAAACTCACAATACACGAAACTCTGAAATGGAGCCTAGCAATGCTAGCTCTTTCACTTCTCTTCCTCTAATGTGACCACAAGCTATGACCAGGGGTCAAGCAAAAGATTGCTTCGTGATTTCACATATCGCGAACTCCTACTGTGAGTTGCCTCCAAACTCCCGATATGCGAAACTCCGAAATAACTTCATATCATATCAACAGTCGAGGTCTCTTTCTCTGATCAACGGTTGTGATCAATATCATGGACTCTGAATTCATATCATATCAACAGTCCATATCCTTGGTGATCAGATGGCCCAGATCATTTCGCGACTTCGCATATCGTGAGTTCCTACAACTCTCACCTTTGACTTCTCCAGCTCGCGAGTCAGTGAAATGTTGATCTCTCGCCACATGTCCTCGGGATCCAATGACCTAGATCATTTCACGACTTCGTATTTCATGGAGTTGGATGATGGATCTTGCCCATTATCCTCTTCACATTTATACTGGATCTAACAGTTTCTAGTCCTTCACGCTCCAATCCGACGACTAAGGTCTAATCGCCTCCTCTACATGCTCCTCATGTTTGTACTCTGATCTGATGGCCATCGGGTATTCTGGATTGGTGATGCAATGGCCACTGTCGCTCCTCCTCCTAAGCTTTGGCTTTCTCAAATCTCTAAGTGTCAAAGGCCACGACCTTTGATCCTTCTGCAAGCCTTGATGACTTGGACCTCGTTTTCATTTTTGGGAACGCTATCTCTTCTAAGCTTTGGTAATGGAATTCACCTCGGCCCTGGTGCCCACTTGCGCTCTGCGTGCAACACTGTGTTATTCCTTCTCGACTTCTTGACCTTGTTCTTCTCTATCTTTGATGCTTTTTCTTCTGTGTCTTCATTGTTGGCTATTGTTATTTCCATGTACACTATGTTTGTAAACCTGCCATCATCGTTTTTGTTCTTGCCATCAATGAAAAGCACACTTTGCCTGTAAACATGCCAACAGAGATGGAAGTGTATTCCCATGTGCATGAGGGATGGGTGATTCAGGAAAAGGGTTCATGAGTTAGGAAGTTCTTGAAATATGGGGGGTCATCATCGTCATGAGAAAAGTGCTAGAGATGAACACACTCTACAAAGGGTTGTTATGATTGAAAATAATTGGCAAGAAAAGATGAGAAATTCGATGAAGAGACCATATCAGTCGTGGAATATGATTGACCTTGAGAATATCCATAGGAAATAAATGGAGAAGTTATGGGAGTTGCATATACACATAGAATATTGGTCAGTCATTGGTTGAAGGAAATATTTTGGGAGAAAGATGAAAGTTTTGAAGGAATTAAATGAGAAGGAGTTATTATAGACAAGGGAGTTAGGATCGACGCCAATTCAGGAGAACAAGACTCGGTTCTTGCTACACCAGAAGATGATAAGTCTCATCAAGAAAGTGATATAGTGTTGCACAGCTACACAACCCCCCCGGTCAAAGAATTCCATTCCAAAAGAAAAGGAACCTGCCTTGGATCACCCTCGCCCTTGGGGACTTCTAAAAATATGGTAAATTCTACATTGAATCATGTAGTAATTTATATTGTTTCTCATAGTTATAATACAATAGATTCAAATTATAGTAGTAGAAGAAGTGGAGCAAGTTCTTCAGCTCTAGTACAACTAGGACCATAAGGATTTATATCGATAGGATCCCCTAGCTCTCTGATGGGAACTCAACACATGGGCTCACTCACCCTATACCCAAAATTTTTGGGTAAAGGGGATGAGGATGTAGAACAACATTGTTTCTTATGTGAGCCTATATGGAGTCCCATGAAAATTTATATGCCAATAAACTAGTCAAATTCCATACAACATTGAGAGGTAGAGCATTAAAATGGTACATGAAGTCCATCAAGCTTGGGAATCCTCAAGGGACTCCCCCAGGACAGCCCTTTAATATTTCTCATATCAAACAAATATTTATCGTAGAGTTGTGCCTACCTCAAACTAAACAGTAGGCCCTCTCTGAGTTGCAGGAGATCAAGAAGTGAGACGAGGAATCTCCTTGGGAGTACACCCAACGATTCAAAGATGCAATTGGGAATCTAGAAAACCAAATTCATGAGAATCATCATCATGAATGGTTC
This sequence comes from Picea engelmannii, assembly GCA_009831015.1. Taxonomy (NCBI): domain Eukaryota; kingdom Viridiplantae; phylum Streptophyta; class Pinopsida; order Pinales; family Pinaceae; genus Picea; species Picea engelmannii. The sequence continues at coordinate 1,578,147 of ML778537.1, read as the reverse complement.
ATTCATGGGATATTTCATTTGACTCAGATTCCTCTAACTCAACAAATACTCTCCACTTTGGGTGAAGCATTAGAATAGGCCATGAAAATTGAAGAAATGGCAGGCTACCCCGGGAGATTGCACATGATGTGAGTTTTTGAGGATAATAATCTTGTGCAAATCCAAGGCCATATTTCTACACTGATTGAGAAAATTCAAGAATTGGCCCTACCTAAAGGAGAAACTATTTTCTACACCAAAGTTCATATGGTGACAAAGTGTCCAAGATCGCGGGGTGGAGGAGTTGTGAGCCACCCTATGCCTCCACCACTAGTCGGGACCATTAGGTGGCATTACGCAAGTTGCGACTGCAGCACCATTCCATGCACATGTGTAATTCCAGGCCTTCTCGACTCAGCAAGGGGGTCAACCCAACGAGTATTGTGATATTTTCATACACCATGGACATTCTCTGAGACACTGCCCCATCTTACAAAATTATACATATGTCGCGAATACGGTGTACTGTGAATTATGTGGATCAACTACCCATACCGCCAAGAAATGCCATTCTTTAGATGCTCTTGCAGAAAAACTCAGCCTCTTTTCCTTCAGGATTGAGGAATCTCGTCAAGGGTTTGGAGGATGTCACGAAGGCAAAGGACCTTTCAGAGGAGGCAGAGCTAGCAGCACATAAACCACTCGTTTCTACAACTGTGACGGATAGGTCCACCTTGCAAGAGATTTCCCACATCCTAAGAGACCATGGTGTGCACACTACCTAAATAATACCCATACTATTGAGGATTGTCCTAACCTAATCACATGTTGGTAAGATCGTGCAAGACAAAGGGGCGCCTATTTGATAAACTTAGAACCTAGGCCAATTGTGGATGAGAGACAGTCCAAAATGCATGTTATAACAAGGGGAGGTGAAAAGACCGATGTTTATGTTGATCATATTAATCGATCTCAGATTAAAAAGGTAGTTTCTAAACCCCCCATATGATCATGTTCAACAAAAGGAATTTTTTTTAGAATGCAGTAAAATTCTTCCACCAGATGTCTAACTCTGTGATACCAAAAGTTGTGAACCCAAGATATACCCCTCCCTATCCAGTTGTAGAAAAGTTGGTCCCATCCAAGGGCCCCTCATATGATTCAAACAACACTATTGTCTTATGGATGCAACTCTTTTATGATATCCTAAACGGCGAACACCTTACTCAGAAGTTGCAGAACACCATTAGCATATCTCTGGAAATTGAGGGAAATGTAGAGGGATCTATAGTTGTTAATCCACCTTAGAGGAATGCAGGTTGAATACAGAGACAAAAGAATAGGTTGGTACAATAGTTTAGACTAAATACCCATATTGATGGTTATGAAATTAACAATGCCATGATATATTTGGGCTCATATGTTAATATACTACCAAAGAAAACATATGAAGATAAGGAAAAACCTAGGTTGGTCTATTCCTCAATTCAGTTGCCCATAGCTAACCAGTATTGTATTTATCCACTAGGGAGGTTGTAAAATGTAGAAGTCGATCTAGCCAGATTCAAGATTGTTGTATACTTTGAGGTCATTGATATCATGGGGGGGAAAGATCCATATCCATCCTTGCTTTGAATTGACTGGGCATATGAAAATTATGTTGTGATCAACCTGAAAGTGGTTCAAAATTTACATATGTACCTAGGTCCACGTTACACTAAACCCTCAAAAGATAACATGGAACCTGACGTCTTAGATCATCTATATATTGTGAGCATATTGGTCTCTTGTGCCTAATGTTGGATCGTTGTCTCCAGTTGTAGATTTCCCTCAATCTAAAAAAGTGTATCTTTTACGTACCATTTGGGAATATGCTTGGCCATATCGTTTGTAGGGAAGGAGTATTGGTGGACCCTATGAAAGTTGCATTCATCCTCACTCTGCCTCCTAACTCTTTCAAGAAGTTGTAAACTACCCTGGGACATACTGGATATTATCGTCAGTTTATCAAGGCTAGGCGAGTATCACAACACTGTTGGAATAGTTACTTAAGAAATCTAAAGTATTTCACTAGAATTCAGTCTGTGATAAAGCATTTGACACCTTGAAGTAAAATCTGAGTACATCCCCCATTCTAACGTTCCCCTATTGGAGCGTGGAGTTCCATGTTCATATTGATGCCTCCAACATTGCGCTAGGTGTTATCCTTATACAACTAGGAGAAGGGAATATCGACCATCCCATCTATTTTTCCAATCAAAAACGATCTCAGGATGAATGCAACTACACCAAAATAGAAAGGGAAGGTTTGGCCATGGTCTATGCTTTACAAAAGTTTAGACACTATCTATTAGGGGGTCATTTTAAGTTTTCCACTGATCATTCTGATTTAAAATATCTTGTTAACAAAATTGACTTAGAATGTAGAATCTATAGATGGTTGATGCTCTTTCAAGAGTTTTTATTTGAAGTTGTTTTCAAACATGGGAAGTTAAATGTGGGACCCAATCACCTATCAAGACTAGAAACTAGCAAAAGCGGTGGACCTGTTAATGACTAGCTAGCAGACGTAGATTTGTTTCGCATAAAAGCTATCACAGACTACTTATCAAACATTGCACTGCCCCTCACAACTGGAGAAGATCCAAAGGAATATTCTTCAACTCATAAGAACCATCTTGTTGTTCAGGTAGTGGATTATCAATTTATCGCAAAAAAATTATACAAGTTGGGTTTGTACAGTATCCTGAGAAGATGTGTCTTGGATCATGAGAGATATAATATTATTTGGGAATGTTACATCTTAGTTTCAGGAGGACATGTTAGTGGTAATTCTACTGCAAAGAATATATTACAGGCTAGGTTATGGTGGCCTAAAGTGTTTAAGGATTCCATAGTAGGTGATGTTTGTTAAAGACTAGGTAATCTCTCCCAGAGAGATGAACTACATTTACACCATGTCAAAGATCTGCAAGCATTCGAAAAGTAGGTGGTTGATTTCATTAGTCCCATAAACCCATCGGCTCGACATTCCAAGGCCAGGTACATCATTACCACCACATATTATCTTATGCAATGGGATAAATCTGCACTAGTGCGAGACTATTCTGTTGATACCACAACCAGATTTATCTTTGAAAATATCATTACTCGATTTGGTTGTACTCATGGTATAACCAGTGATTATGGTGTGCATTTCAAAAACATAAATATAGCTACCCTCACCCATGAATTTCTCATTCAGCACCATAAGAGCATCCATTATCATCTGCAAGCTAACGGGACAATGGAAACTTTTAATAAAATTATGGAAAAGGGATTGACCAAGGTATGTTGCGCAAACTGGGAAGACTGGGATGAAAGAGTTCCAACAGTATTGTGGGCCTATCGGTATTGAAACTTTAACTGGTACCACAACCTCTCATCCATAAACTAATTAGTTTATGGATGAGAGGTCGTAGTACCAGTTAAATTTATATTACCAAGTCTATTTGTTGCGCAAGGTACCAATATGATTGATGATGAATCCATCGCATCCAAAGTTATGGAACTGATGTAATTGGATGAAGCCATATTTTTAGTATACTTTCATTAGATTGTCGAAAAATACCGAAAAAAGGCCTGGCATGATCGACATATCAGGCATAAGTATTTTGTGCAAGGAGATAAAGTTATTTTGTATAACAATAAGTATCAGAAGCATCCTGGTAAGTTACAAATGCACTGGCTTGGGCCATTTATTTTTATGGAGATAAGTGAATCTGGATCAGTCCAACTCACATAGCTCAATGGTATCATTTATTCTGGTTGGTAAATGGTATACGCCTGAAACCCTACATCTTCTCTCAATAAGCATTTTTGTGCAACCCTCTTGTGTCAAGAGTGGTTTTCCTAGGTAGGATTTCCCTTTGTATTGCAATTTTCCTTTCTGTCAATAATACGATGACACTTCACTTTGATTACGTGTTCTCAAGTCTAGTTGTCTAGTTCCAATCATCCACCTCAGATATTCACTTTGTGGTTGGGGAGCTTGTCATCATGTTATTTTATAGCTAACTTCACCCATCTTTATATTCTGTGTCCATACGTTTTCACTTGGGTACTTAAAGTCTTTAGTACTTTTGGCTAACTTGGAAGCCACCTTTCATCATAACTATATTCAATGTTCACAACGGTCTATCATTTTTTTATCCTCCACCACTCTAGTCATTACTTTCCCAAATTAATCATATCTCTCACCACCATCTTGTCAGTTATGCCTTTAAAACCCACGTCTTGGAGCTTGTCATCATGTCATTTTACAGTTAACGTCACCCATCTTTATATTCTATGTCCATACATTGTCACATGGGTAGTTAAAGTATTTAGTACTTTCTGCTGACTTGGAAGCCACCTTTCATCGTAACTATATTCAATGTTCACAACATTCTATCCTTTTTTTATCCTCCACCACTCTAGTCATTACTTTCCCAACTTAATCATATCTCCAACTGCCATCTTGTCAGTTATGCATGTAAAACCCACGTCCCATCTCAAATCTTGGCATAATTAGGGGAATTTTGTCAATATTGGTATTTATTTTATCAAGTTGTTGTAGTTAATTCATGGTTACCACCTCACCTCCCTAGTTTGGTCTATAAAATTACCTCTCCTCAATGTCCCAACTCATCTGGTATTTGCATCCTCTTGTTGCCTATTTCATCCTCGAGTCTCTTGAGCACCTTGAGAGCTCACATCTACACCCTTCCCCTCCTGTGTGATTTGTTTATCACCAACGAACCATCCCCATGGTGCGCATAGTTGGTCGGGGATCTTTCCCCAATCCTTCTATTCCTTCTGAATATATTGACCCATGCGTTGTTGTTCAGGGTGAGTTGTATGGAAAGGTCGAACAAACCAGGTTGTTGGACCTTGATTTTACCAATTTGACCGAAAATCCACACATGGCCATTCATTCATACATGGATTGTGTCCCCCTGTCGGATGGGATTTTTCAATGTCAATGGAAACCATATTTTGCATCGTTGCAGTATTCTACGCTAATGTGTCTTCGTGACTTACCATTTTTCAACACTACTAGTGAAGCTACCCACTGCAGAAAGTTCCTAATCAACAAAGTACATACAAGTGCTTCATGGCTCAACAAGGCTTACCCAATCCATGTGGAGGATATCCATAAGCTTACGGGCCTATCTATGGAATGGAAGGAAGTTACAGATGGATTTCAAGGGTCCCAAAAACATGGTAGGAAGAAGGGAGAGTTGAGCCTCTATGATAAGTATGGCACCAAGCGAGGAGGTCGTGGTGCCCAAATCGACCTAATCCAGGATATCCATGTTTGTCTGTCCTACTACCTGATTTTCGACAAGGTGAAGTGCACCTACACCAGGAATGAATGTACACTTGATGTTATCATCATACCCAAATTCAGTAAGAATGGCACAACATTGAATTAGTGTAAGTACCTCCTGAATGAACTACTTCAATCCTGCATAGATGTGCATAAAAATTTAAGATATTTCATTTATGGGTATCTCCTAGTTGCCTTGGCTATGTGGAAATGGAAACCCCCATCAGGACACAGTGTTTCTCTTTTAGATAACAGACACCTCGCCATGTTGTTCGAACCATGGCATAGCCGCACAAGTCAAAGCAACCCAGATGAACACATTGTCGCTTTCTCGCAGTGGTACAGTGCACTCATCACCACCACACAGCAACCGTGCATCCTACAAAACCTACTCAAACAGAACACACACAATATCTAATTTGGGATGACCTATGACTATACCTTGGTTCACCCTCTGGCAGTCAACCTTGCTCTCTTCCACATGAACTATATTCATTTCTATCTGGACGAGGAAGTTTTCCATAAAGAGGTTACAGATTGGCTAGGCATTGTGGTCAATCAGAAGAAATAGGGTGCCTCCTATACGATGCCTTCTATGGCACAGTGATCTACTCTAACATGGCTTTCATAATTCAGGACCAGTTCTACGAAAAGGGCTCACTCTGCTTCTAGCTCCCAGGAAGGGGATGAAGAGAAATAAGAGGAGGCATTACCTAGTGAGATCCTCACGAATCCCTTTTTCAATATCCCAGATGATTCCCAGATTATCGGTAAGCAATGGAAATAAGTTATGACTTCTTTTTTTCCTGTGAAGCGGTCGCGAACTGGTCCCCATTCTGGTTCCCCTACAATCATGCACCTAACCCAGTCATCACCATAGCTATTCCATTATCATCCATCCCCATACCAACCCGCATTAGTGAAACCCCACCTCATTCCACCATACCCCTCCCACCCAACATCCCAATTATTCATATCAGTGATGATCCCCCCAAATCCCCTCAATCAACCCCCATCACAGAAGAGGCCCAACCTGGGATTTCCTCCACTAACCAGTTTTCCACTTCTAAAAACATGGACATTGGTACCCTCTCTATCGATCACTTCACCATCCCACTCACCTCCACCTCTCCCCCAGATCCCCAAGGTCATATCCCTTCCACCACACCCTCTCACATAGTCCCCCTACCAGACCCAAACATAGTACCCAATACGACTACACAAATGGTTCATGGCCTGCCTCTACAAGATACCCTGGATAGCCAAGATGATGCTCAATCTATTCATAATGCCACTTACTTCAAAGACTATTTTTGTCCCCTGTATCAATACCCACAACAGTGTCGCGAAATTATAGAACTATGCCTTAATTTCACTGAGGTAATGACATAAATTTCCCCTCAAATTCAGGTTTAGCTCACCCAAAGTCTGCACAATGTTTCCCTTATTCTAGACAATGTTGGTACCCCTAGCCTCTTAGACCGTTCCATTTCCAATGGTTGGTCGCTCACATAAATATTAACTCTGGATCCCCCTACCCTCACTGCCAACTTCGCTTCATGGCCTATGTCGCAGATCGTGCATTTATTTCGCACCTCTGCTGATCAACTGGAGCAGTGCATTGTTGTCGTACAACAAGCCAATGATGAACTACAACAATAGGCACAGAAATTGTAGGACGTTGCCACTTTTTCCTCTGCAATCTCTGTCACGAAGCATGACTTAAGGATGAAATCCGAATCAACTGTTGAGGTCATCGCCAACAAGTTTAATTAGGTATGGCATGTTTTTCTCCAGATGGCGTCGAAACTACCGGAAGACATTAGCCCGGTCAAACCACCTTGGAAGGTTGAGCTCCTTGCTAGCACATGGTCTCACTTGGCAGCCAAAATAGATACCTTGCAATAGGAATTGGATTCCCTCAAATAGAAGGAAATGGAGCCACATGAATATCTCCTCCAAAAGATGACATGATAAGTAGAGGAGGAAACCACATTAAAGACTTCGCTTCATTCCCATGAGTAGGAATGTCATCGACTCTTTTACATGGTCACAGGTTGGGTGGGCTTGCTGGACCAATGTAATTAGCTTGTCACAAAGCTACATGATTGACTTGTTCAGATGCATGCAGAAGCCTGTGCTATTGATGATCCTATTGAATAAGCTACCAAGTTTGTCATGATTCAAGCGGAGGATGACAAGTTGGCTACCATGGACGATGCCAATAGAGAAGTCAAGACCATGCTTCAACAATTCAAGCTGATGGTCTAAGTTGAGTATGTCCTGCTACAACAATTTGAATCCCTCACTGAAACAGATTGGACTACTATATTGGCTACCCATTCTCAGGTTCCATATGTACATGTTGCGTAATAATTTGTTTTCAGTGCCTCAATTTTGACCAAGAAATGACAAGACCACATCACCCATTATGACCAATTTCGCACACATGCTCTAGAGGTTGTACCTCAATTGGACCCTCCATTTCAGGGAGGCTAGAGCAAAGGGATGGAGACTTGACTCAGGCTGAATCAAGGTTTTTTTTTTAGGCTTGTCAGGCCCTCTGTTTTTGGAGAAGACTGTGGAATAGCATAATGCACTAGCAGAAAATATTAGCAGTGGAAAGCAATAGCTCAGAGCATCAACGAGGAATGCAGTTTTCTGCTAGCTACAAGGAATAGTAGAAAGTGCCAAACCCTTCTAGCATAAACCAATAAGATGCAGAATCAAGAACCTATAATATATGAATCAAGAAGTCTCGTGGAATCTATAAGGAAAAGAATTATGAAATGGGAGAAAGGTTTTTGATGTTGTCGATGTTGTTGATGTTGATGTTGTTGCAGATGTCGATATTGGTAGAGATGTTGATATATTTTAGAACCTTGAGCTATATCCACCTTTGGTTTTTTATTGAGAATTGTATTTGTAATGTGTCAAATCTTAGCTTTATTTCCAAGTTTGTGATCAAATCAGTCATGAAATGTAGTTATAGAGCTTCTACTCATCTGAGATCCGACAATTGTACACTTTCCTTTGATATCTGAGTAATGAATATATGAGAAATGTTATTTGGGGCCTAAAATTTTTGTTTAATTGTGTATGAATGCTAATATCTTCATTTGTGTAACTGTTATCTTTGTTTCCTTAGTTGTTCAATTAACGCTTAGGAATGCTCTCACTAGAGGAATTTTTCCATAGGTTATGCATTTCAATCTTTCATTTGGTTATGATGTTTGTGTATAATATCTTATACTCCTATTCTTAGGTTTGGTTGGGTTTCATTCTTCCCACCACTACATTTTTTTCAACCTCACTCTATTTCACATAAGTCTCGGTAGTGCTTCAGGTGAGACCTCCTTCCCTTGTGAAAGATTGAATATGCTAGCACTCTAGAATACAGTGGTTCCTTTGTTGGAAAACTCTGAGAACCCTGGTATCCAACCATGCACCAATAAGTGAAACATCTACAAAGTCCTTTTCATATTTTTAATAAGTAGCAAAAGGAGCAATCTGTGAGAGTGATGGTAAAATAGAGAAGACTCGGCAATTACAACAAGAAAATATAATACATTCATAGGGGGAGCTACATCAGAAAACTATAAGAGAAAGCACAGTCTAAGGGGGAGTAGCACATCACTCAAAGACAAAGTATATTTCCATCAAGTATCTCTTCCTAAGAGAAAATGTAGTAAAACTAAGTTTCAAGTTGGAATACATTACCACTAAGGAACAAGTTGCAGATATTTTTACCAAACACCTTCACAGATAAACATTTGAAAATCTGAGACAAAAGTTGGGAGTGATATCCCTCTCATATTTTCAGTAAAGAAGCACAGCTTAAGGGGAGCATACCTTTTTCATTGATGTCAAAGGGGGAGAATTACAGACAAGGGAAGAGTTGTAGACAAGGGGAGGAAAATTACATATAGGAAGAGTTGCATACAAGGGAGAATTCTTTATATTTCTGGAGGACTATGTGTTTTTTAGTACAGGGTTGTCATCAATGACAAAGGGGGAGATTATTGAATAAATTATTGTCATTGATGTCAAAGGTAAGTAAGTATTTAAATATAAATGTGACTTTAATAAATACAAAAGTGAAAGTGGATTAGAAATAATGTTAAGTGAAAGTGGATGAGAAATGAAGTTACTTAAAAGTGAAGTAAACATGGAAGTGGATTTATTAAAAAAAAGAAGATAAAAGTGGAAGTGGAGTAGAAATGAAGTTACATAAAAAGTGGAGTAAACATGAAAGTGGATTAAAATAAATGTACAAGTAAAAGTATAGTAAACATGAAAGTGGATTAAAAAAGGTAAATGTGCACATGGTGTTTGCAAATGGTTTTAAAACCCATGGTGGTATTTTATCCATGGTGTGTTAAAAAGTGAATTAAAAAATAAAAAGGGGGGAAATTGACTGTTTGTTTAATAAAATTCATGTATTTTCAAATGAACATGACTTTTCATGTAAAGCTCATGGTAAAAGTATAAATGGAGAAGATGATTATGAGAAATAGTGTGTGTCTGTGTGGTTGAAAATGTAATGATATTATGCATACCATTTGAGGAGTGACGATTGAATATCATTCAAGGAGAGATGATTAAATATTAGTGAAGATCAGATCTCATGTTCTAGCAAATAAATCTGGCATTCTAGCAAGCAAAATTGGGAAAGGTGGATCTAAGGCAGAAGTAGAAGCAAGAAGATCTGGTGAAGGTATATTGAAAGAAGAAGGATCAAGCACTTAGAAGATCTGACGAAAGAAGGAGTGATTGGCAAGTTGATCTGGTGAAAGTACAAGTAGTGAGTGCATAGAATATCTAGTGAAATAAGAAGTAATGAGAGCAGATCATATTTAGTGAAGACAGAAGCAAAAAGTAGACCAGTGAAGGAAATGAAAACTTGTAAGAAGGTTGGTGTCTACATAAAAAATAGTTGTGGGGATTGGTGTCTCCTATAGGTCAATGCCTACAAATAGTAGAGGGGATTGGTGTCTCATGTAGGTTGGTGCCTACAAACAATACAGGGGATTGGTGTATCATGTAGGTTGGTGCCTACAAACAACAGAGGTGATTGATGTCTCTTGTAGATCGGTGCCTACAGAAAGCAATGGGGATTGGTGCCTCTAGTAGGTTGGTGCCTACAAACATTTGTAACTGTAGATCGATGCCTGCAAATTTATAAAAATAAGTTTTTTGTGGTTTTCTCCCGAAAGGGTTTCCACGTTAAATATTGTGTCTTCTTATTGTTACATTGATGTGATTGCTTCATTATGGTTTATGAATGTTAAAAAGAAATATATAACCTTATATTGATTCACCCACCCGCTCTCAATATAAGTGTGTTATCAAAAAAAAAAATGTGGGATTCCTTGGGCATGTTGTTGGGGTACCCCATGATGGTGGACATAGTTAAAGGCTTTTAATGGTTCTTATCCCAAGAACAAGCCATTGGAGCGAGGGGGAGGCTACCTTGAAATAAGGTTTTGACAATGGGTGAATTATGAGGGGGTATTCTTCGGTAAACCTTGGAAGGATTAAACCTTCCTTGGGGAAGTGTTTTTTGGAAAGATGGTTTCTTAGGTTTTGGAGTCACCAGATGAACTTTATGGAAATTTCATCGAAAGTGAAACAGAAAATTTCCCTCAAATGGAGTCGTTAAGCAAGCTAGAGGATAAAGGCTTTGGGATAGACTTTCCAAGTGTCATTATGGGATAAAAATTATTCAAAATCCTCCCTGACAATGGCACCAAAAATGTTATCACACAGTTTGTATTTTGGGCAAATCCCAACCCAAGAAACAAGTGGGTGACACAATTGGGGACACCTATCATTGTCACCTCAATATATATCCCCATTTTTTTATTGAAGGACAAGTCCCACACAAGGGAGGCTTCACAGGTGACCCTCAGGGGATTGAAAGGGAGAATCCAAGGAGAAAAATGAAGCACCCCTATAGATCACAATGAGAGGTTTTATGGGATTGATGGAGGATGAGTATTGATTAAGAAAAAGTTGGCAATGAAGAATACATGCAAAACAAATGTTAGACAACTAAAACCAAGACAATATATGATGAAATGAGCCCTAGAATGAGAGGGAAAAAACAAGTTATTCTTGTTGTCCCAAAATTTCACAAGTAAGGAATTATATATCAGAAATTACAAAGTTATAACAGCTTCAAATTACATCATCTAATCAGCATATAATATTGGACAAATTAGCATACACTCAGAGATAATATTACAATGCTTAAAACAATGAATTAGATGCCAAAGGAGGGTTGTAAAGAAGTGTTATCAGTAGAGAATTATAACATCCCTATGTCTATAGAAAAAAATTTCTATAGAAGAAACTTTTGACCAACAAAATCAGCAAGCAAGCCACCCATTCAATATCCCTTGAAAAGTAGATAAAATTTCACTGCTTACATGTAAATTTCAGTGGTCAAAAGTGATGGAAACTTGTTGAGAAAGAGAATTGATTGCAGCCTTAATGGTTATAGCTTAATATCTATTAAAAAAAAATAATCACTTATCAAATAAATACACCCATGGAGGACAAGAGAGTGAATAGCATGTAAAATTTAAATCCAACTTGAACCATTCCAAGAGCTCAACTTTCACGTTTACCAATGCAATAATTAACAATCTCCAATAAAAAGTACTAGTGCCTTTTTATTGGGTGAATGGAGTCTCTTCCATGGAATACATGTTAGAAAAAGAGAAACAAGATATATTTGTTGAGATTTAAACCCTTATAAAACTCAACAACACTCCTTCCAAAGTGTTTAGCTTAAAATCCAAGATGAACTAGGGTTTGAAATTTCTCTACCGGTGTAAACCCTCTTACTTCCTAGAGAAATAAACCTTATCTAAGCCTTGCAACAAGGGTGTAAATCCTCTTATTTCTTGTTGCAAGCCTTATAGCACTTCAAATAGAAAAATAAAATAAGCCTTGGTGGAGGGTGTAAGCCCTTTTACTCCTCCTAAGGTTTGAGATATATTTCTTGAATTTTAAGAAAATGGAGATAAGTTGCATAAATTACTCACCAAGATACAAGAGATAGCATGCAAGAAACCCTTACTACAAATATTCATCCAAAAATTTCCAAAGAAACACCATCAAGAGAAATTGCTAGCCTTTATTTCTCAAAACAACAAGTATTTCATCCATTGCACAAGAGAGGAAGATAGTGAATTGTCCAAAGAGGTTGAAATTTCAGTCCAAGAGTGTTTTTCCAAGTGATGAGTTATGATTTGTGAAAAATGACTACCCTTGTATTTATATGAGGAAAACCCAAGTCATGTTTGTCCACTTTACAATTAAATCCATGATTTTAGGCCTAAAACATAAGTTACAACGCTTAATTATCAAAACAATTTGTTCTTTTGCCCACGTAGGCTACAAGATGACCAAAAATAACAAAATGATGGGACATAATCCCATAAGACTCCTCTCCAAGGTGGAATGTGTGAATATAATCTTCCAAAGGCTTGGATTTCATCCTATAAATGTGCCACGCCATCCCCAAATCAAGAAATAAGGTGGGACTTCAATCCCACAACACCACCAAGTAAAATAAAAAGGCTCAACATCCTCCCAACGGTGTGATGTCAAGCTCTTTGAGAGGGATGTTAGAGCATATGAAGGTCAAATCACCCTCTCTTCATGGTTCTAAGCCTCCATCGTGTGCTAGGGATGTCTCTCAAGGTGAAATGTTCATCATCTTACCCCTCCAATGAGTGGGGCACAACATCCATCTAATGGGATTTCAAGCCCCTATAAAGGTTCAAATGGTTGAGTCCCTTCATGAATTTCTTCCACCAAGAAAGGTCCTGCAAAGACAAGCAAATACGGCCTCCAAGGGTCCACGAGTCACATGTATCATTCCAAGTAAGAAATATTTAATAAAATAACCACCCAAACATGTGCATTAAATCCCCCCTTTTCAAACTAAACAAATTCTTAAAGACATTATATACTTTGCCAAATTTAAGTATGGGAGGGTTGTTATGGTGCCCTATTAGGTAGGTCAATCCCCAAGTCAGGGAATGTTTCCCAAGAAGACCCTCTCTAGGCCATGTAGTGAATATGAGGTGGATGGGGGGTAAGACTCTTGGGCGTGGGGTTCTTGACATATCAAGGGCTCATATTGTCTCATTTATGGGTGCCTTTGTGGAGGGTATGTTTCATCCCTTCGTTTGCAATGCAATATTTTTCCAATCCCTTTATTGATTTTTTTATGGTTTGAACATTGAGTGCTACGTGAAAGGAAATAAAAGGAGCACCACAATGCCACTTGAAGTTAGAATACATTGAGTGCCATATGCACTAGAAATTAAAAGACACCGCAATGCATTCCACAATCAAGTGGGAATGGTGATGTGTAGTGGAGAGGAGGGGTTTTGTCTGCTCAATTTGGGCTCAATTGGTAATATGGATCTCAACACTCTATGTCTTCTACCTACGATCCTCGAGACATCATCTCTTTAGTTACCCCTAGGATGGGGGGGTAACAAGGTGATTAATAAGAAAATTGTAAAAAAACAAATATTAAATAATATACATATCGGTTGATTGTATTCTTTTGAACACATTAAATGGCGCATACCATAAAATAGACAGCGGTGTGTTTTTTTTTATCAATACACACCAATGTCATTAATTAAATAGAAGCATTGGTGCTAATAATTGTAAAAAATCATCGTTAGTTTAAGCAATAAAACATACTATTGATTATATTTTTTTACTTTAAGCAACATAACGTACTACTAGTCACACTGGTGTTTTACATATGATATATGCATCGGTACTTTATATCTAATATACACATCGGTGCTTTATATAAAATATAAGCATTGGTGCTTTATATATAATATATGGATCGGTGCTTTCATTATAAGATACACACTTGTGCTTAGTAACAAAAAAATAGTGTCGATACCTCACCTCAATTTATGGAAATTTCACTATCATTCCATGCCAATGGTCGTACAGGCACTGGTGCGACCATCTATAAGAGCATCGGGGTGTAATATTTATACGAGCATCATTTTTTCATAAAACACAACACGCATTGATGCATACAGTGACAATAAATCATCGGTGTTTCATATAACATAAAATATGGTACTGGTGTGTAATAATTTTAAGAGCACATGTGCTTTGTGATTGTGTTTGTGCACAGATGCATGTTACTTAAAAACACATCGGTGCATGTTTCTTAAGGTTGCACCAATGCATGTGAATTAAAACACATCAATGCATTTGTTACCAATAAAAGCACAGATAAAAAAACCTTCACTATAACCTCCCTCCGCCCAAAAATTTTAAGGTATATGGAACATTTGTTAAAACCTCTGCTTGGAATAGCGAAGGTTTTTTTGAAACAATTTCCAAATCTTGTAACACTAAAAACCTTCGCTACAAGGTGTTCTCCTTGTAGTGTGTATAAAAATGAGTTTAATTTAGTTAAATCCATTCATATAGTAAACAAAAATAGTGGATGATGTGGAGGTAGAAAATATATCCAAAGTAGTTTATATATAATTTTTTTTATAACAAATATAAAGAAAACAAAACCACATCAGGTTGATAGAAAGAAAATATGCAGGTAGAGGCTATACCGGGATAACGCATGATATGTGGGAGACCTAAGGAATGCATCATTGAAATTTGAATGGAGGATTATCTTGGAAATGTGAATGGAGAGTTATCCTCGTATTTTCTAGATATGATAACCTTGTTTCACTTATGCATTTGTGGGTTAGGATATGATTTTGGGTGTTGTGTGAACCCTTCCACTCTTATATTAGAATTACAAGAATCCATATCTAGATAATTATTTTGATCAAAATCCATTATTATGAACTATATTTATGCACCCTCCCATGGGAGGGGTCATGGGTATGAAGGGAGAACAATTGAGACAAATCCTACAACAATTAGCAACTGCAATGGAGGCCTTTGCAATAGTGAATCCAAGTAATTTGCATTTTGTTCTTATAGTCCTATTGATTAAGATTCATATTCATGGGATATTTATGCACATATTGGGTTTATTTAGCATCAAAGAGAAATACCCCTCTATGAACTCTATACATGAGTAGTTGCACAACAATTTTGGGCACTCAGAGGCCTCAATCTACCATTGAAATCATGTGGTGTTGTTATTAAAGATTGGTGTAGGCAAGGATGTGGGAGATTGTAATGGTGTGATACCATGGGATTTGGATTTAAATGGGTTTGCATGGATAATTTTGAGGTTCTTAGAATCTAGTCTACTCATTTGCATATCACTACAAAGCCAATAAATGGATCCCCAAAAATTAAAAATTTAGATAGCAGGAATGAGATTGAAAAACAAGATTTTCGTCGAAATAAATATTCATCCATAGATATGCTTATGGGTGAATGGAAAAAATTCAAAACCAAGAAAAAAAATAAAATCAAAGAGAAACCATTTATAGACTAAAGGAAGCATTGAAGGCATGCAAAAACATTGAAGCAGAGGTCAAGTTGGAGAATCAAAGAAAATCAATCCATCAATCTGCTTCTTTTCCATTATAATTTCAATTTGGATCCTATTTTTTTTAGGTTCTTTTAGTTCCCATAAAGTCTAATCTAATAACTACAATGCATATTTTTGATTGTTCATCCCAAAAGTATATAGGTCTAATTGGATCAATACCTTGTATACATATCTCACATTTCATGTTGCCACCCCATCGCAAATTCTTTAGGATTTAGGAGATTCAAAGCATGAGATAATTGTAAACATCGATTCAAATTCATTAAAGAAAAATGAAATGGTGCTCAAGTTGTTATTTAGTGGAAATTTCCTTTCCAAGTTTAATTTGGGTCCTATTTTGTCTTAGTTATTTGGTGTCCATAAAGTTTGAATTGAACAATCTAAACTCTACTCGTAGTTCTATTTACATATCAATTTAATATGTCCTAGAGAAATCCATGCCAACAATGCAACCTATCCATGCATATAATTGAGTATTTTGCAATTAGCATGTCAAGTAAATCCTGAGAAAGAATTACTTGGCCCATGGTGCATCAAATTTATTCTTAGTTCATAGTGGCTCTAAAAATTATAATATTATAAAGTCCAATACGATTTCGAAATATTGCTTTTGTTATATCATTTCCCTGAAAGTAAATATAAATGCTTCTGATATATTTTCCTCTTGTATAATGTTGTCTTCCTATGTTTGTGTTTTCAAATGGGGAACATGAACATGAGAACATGTAGTTGCGACAAAATAAGTAGGTTCACACTATGCATCATGTAGATGCAATGAAAGAAGCAGGTTCACATAATGCATCCTTCCTTCCACATAAGTTGAGGCACTACTACATAGGTTTGAATATGATTCAAGTTGAAGAAAGTGCATCTATGTTTTGAATCTCCATGCATCTATATTTTGAATGTCTAAATGATAAGTATTGAAGTTGGTGCATCCATATCTACACATATAAATCTCTACATCTTGAATGTGTAAATGATGGGTGTGGAAGGTTGTGCACTGTGCACCACAAATTGAGTCCAAATAATTTAATACATATATTGCTTAGTAGTGATAAAATATAATGTTTCAACTTTCATTTTTTCTCACCAACACTTCTAGCAAATAATTCATAGTATTAATTAATTCTATAGGTTGTTGCATATGATGGGTCATTCTTCTTGTAATCATGTTAGTATATTAATAAATATTACAAGTTGTTGTACATGATGGCATCATTCATGATTTTATAAAATCAAGTTAGGTTACACTACAATAGTTTCCAAGCCTACAAAAATTCGACACAATTTTTTAATGGCAAAGTTAATATGAACTTTAGGAGACATTCAATAGGCATTTGTGATTGTTAGAAATAATTTCAAACGAGTTATTTTCCATAGTTTAATTTAGGAAAATTTTATATCAATGCAAAAATATCATCTCAAATTATGGCACTAATCCACATAGAAAACATAAAAAAATATCTTAGGAGAAAGTTAATAAGTGGAAAACTAAACCCTTTTATGATATAAATTGTTCCCCAAACATTGTAGTAATTTCACTAAAAGTGATTGTCTTTCCCAAATAATGGAAACTTTGGCCATGGAACTTTTCTCTTATTGTTTTTGGCCCATTTTAGGACAACCCACGTCATTGAAATTTTGAAAAAAATTGTAGACACTAGTGGAACTTTACTGTTTCCAGAAAAAATAACTCATTGGAAAAGTTGAGTTTATTACCTTATTTTTTGGTTCAAAGTATTAGGACATTTAGACACTTAGGAGTTAGTTAAGATCAACTTGGTTTAATTTGCATTTAGGAAAAATAGTGTTTCTTGTTGTGTTTCTTTACTATGCATTTGTAGTTATGTAATGCAATGGTCATGATATGTTCTAGACATAGAGTGATCTGACAACTCATATTCTCTTCGATCTTAATGACCACATTGATATGTGGCTTAACATATGATTGGTCCATGATCTATATTTAAAGAGAATGGAGGGTCATTTTCCGATGATCGATTGTGAAAAATTGTATTGTAAAGTATTTTTCTTTTGCATTTATATTGTCTCAAGTGGCCACGTTCGATGGGGTCATCGATTGTTTCCCTCTTCGAAGTTTTTAACCACATGAAAACATTGGTGTGTTTATATTTGATCTAGTTATGTGAGTGGTTACTGAAGGTGTTCATCATGTGTGGGAATACCCTATTTGTCAAACATGGTATCAGAGACCGTTTGAAAACCTACCCCCATTGTTGATAGAGATCTTGAAGTTGTGTTGCCACATTTCTGAGTTTTTTTTATTTTCGTACATTCATGGGCTTAGAGGATTATCCCATTGTGTTCAGAATGTTTCTTTCAGTTAAAAAAAATGTTTCACTCAAAAAGGTTTCTTTTTTACCAATATACAACCATTTTAGTCAGAACCGGAGGTATAAAGCATGTATACGCCCTTTTAAAAAAATATATAGAGTTAATATTTTGGTTTTCTGTTTTTATTTTCGGGTTGGTACTATTTTCGGTCTATGTATGCTCTTTTTTGTGCACTCTATGTGATCTCAGCAAATTGGAAATAGAACAAAAAGTGATTTATTTTCAACGTATTCGCTTTGCTTCACGTTATATGTGAGCCTAGCAAATCAGAAATAGAGAGAAAACTTGCATTTTCCAGGTAATCTAACTGAGATCTAACAACATTGTTGTTGAGATTTGAATTAATTTTTTTTTAATTTCGCTTGTTTTTGTTTGAACACGCAGAAATGAAAGTTTTCGAAGTAAGCACGCACTTTGAGGCAGATCTCCAACAACAACACCCTTGTCCTCCTTTAGAATTATAATGTATTTTGCACTAGCTCACTTGGTTGAAAGTTGTTTTATTTAACAAGAGATCTTGAGTTAAAGTATCTTCTTTTAAGTTACTTTTTGAAAAAAAATCATGAAAACTTAAGTTATCTCATAACTTTATTGTAAAGTGCATTTCACTTCTTTTTGAAAAAGTTCACGCAAACTTAAGTTATCCCATAAATTTATTGTAAAGTAAATTTCACTTAAATTATAAGAGTGAAACACTATAAAATACTTTAATATTTTCTTCTTAAGTTATTTTGCATGCAACTTTCATTTACAAAGTAATTTAATTGTAAAAGTGATTGTCACTTATTCTATAAAAGTGTATCACTTCATAAGTAACTTATTTGTAAAAGTGAGTTTATAGGCAAAGTTAGAGAATGAGGGGCATCACCACGTGGATCAAATTTTACTTGTCAGGTGGATTTTTGGTTATTGTCTATGCTTTTTTTTAAATGGTATAACTTTCACATCCGAAGTACATTTTCAGTGTTGTGTTTTTTGAAAGAGCCTATTGTTTCAAAAGATTTCCATCTAGATAGACACTATAAGCTTTTGAATCCATATCATATGCATATTTTAATATGTCTATTCCAAGTGATATGTTTCTTACTAGTACTAACTACTTCTCATGGAAATCCCATATGGAGAATGTATTAAGAAATAAAATAATGTACTAGATTACCTTGGGAAAAGAAAAAGCTCTCACTCATGGCGAAAAGAAAGTCAAATGGGATAAACATAGTTATCAACTTAACGAAAGCTCTACAAAGTTTTCATTTTTTTAGAGGTCGCACTTAATGGTTAATTTTACCCACGTTTTGAAAAGTGGTGCTACTAGTAGCACCCCCCTCTCTTCTTTTTTAAATAAGTTTTTTGATGCTTTAAATTCTTTTATCTATAAAGTATCAACATTTTTTTTCAAATGTTTATTTTTTCAATTGTTTTCAATTTTGTGTAAAAAAATTATTTTTATTTTTATTTTCAATGGTGTTTTTAATTATTTTTCCATTTATTTTCAATGTTAAAAAATAAAAGTGTAAAATTTGTGAGTTTTAATAATATCAAAAATTCTATATATCATTTACTTTTTTAAAGTTAATATTTTTCATCTAATTATGTATCATTAATTAATTTAGGGTGCCATACTTTTTAAATATAATGTAAAATGATTTTTTAACACTATTTTACATTTACTTCAATACATAACGAATAGTCATAGAATAACACTGTTTTCAAACATTTAACAAAAAAAATATACATTTCAAAGCTAGATATCATTAAAAAAAACATATACATTTTGCAACATTTTTTCTTAAAATGACATGTCAAATAAAGCGTTTATATGGGCACAATTGAACAAAAAAAAATTAACATTTTTTTAATATTTTCATAGATTTCATATAAAAAAATGGCAATATTTAATGATAGTTTCCCTAAAATAGTGATTTGCATAAAAATAACAGAAAAAAGAACATAATAAAAAGATTCATCATAAAACAACAATATATGGATATTTATTCTTATTATAAAATCTTAAAGTCAAAACATTACAACTATAACTTATCAATAATTTGCAAAGTTGAGCATGTTTTTTAAGGACATCTTAAAACTAATCAACAATAGCATATATGTCAAATTCATCATTCTCAAAAGGCACATCATAATTTTCTTGGATGTCATTATGTGATTCCATTGGGTCTTTGATGTCCGCAAGTTTCCCAAAGTGACCATTTCCAAACAATCCTTTTAATGGTGGTTCACTTTCCTTTGACATTTTTTCTGCATGTAATTCACTAAAATCACCTTTCTTTGATCCAACTTCTTACATTTCATCTAGAAGAGCTTCAATATCATTAATTGTTTGTGGAATAAAATTGCATTATAGTGCGTCATTTTCAATGGCTATATAATTTCTTCATTTTTGTAAGCAACATGCTAATGTTGTACCTAATCACCAAATAAAAAAATAAATAATTAAGCAAAATAGTGTAAACAAACATAAATTAAAAAAAATAAAGATTGAAGTGTGATTTCATATATGTTATATCATAAATCTTACTTGAACCCAAGAACAAATCCAAAACCCAATTTTCTTAACTGGAAAATGTATCTATAAGAAAATTAATTAGTGCTTGTGGCTTTTGATAAATGTTAACAACCTCTTCTTTCAAATCCTTTTCCTCATATGTTAGCTTTATCGCCACAACAATTCTTGTTTTACGAAAATGGTTAGGGAATTTTATTATAAAAGTGGTTGTGCTAAGGAAAAAACAACCGAGTAGTACAAAATTTCAAAAAGCCCACAGGCCATCAACTGAGTAAGAGCCTTACAGTTCCTTAAAGGGATCATAAGTTTAGAATACTGCAAAAAATAACTACTTCTGGTTTACCAAGTATAAGTTTGACATATGTAAAAAGAAAAAATACAATTTTGCACTTCATAAACCTGTCTCGTTGAGTTTAAACTCGGTGTCTATCCCTCTTGGATCATTCTTTGAAGTATCGTGGTCATACTAATGGTGAATTGTCTGAAGGACTTCACATGATGCATAAGATCCTACGGTTGGTATGTGTTGTTGTTGTACATCATTTCCTGAATTATTGTGTTCAGCATGTCTACGAAAGGACTGAAGTTGTTCAAAGTGGGAATTAATTATCCGTAGCACAATAGCCAGCTCGTGATCCTGTCGTTCCTCTTGTTCCTGGACTTTTTATGTGATTTGAGCATTGGAAGTACGAAGAGTTTCCAATTCTTGTTATTTCTCCTTTGTTGTTGTACAAGGTGAATTCTCTCGATGGCACATGCTTGGGAGTTCACAAAGGAGCACAGTGCAAATCCAGAGAGAGAGGCATCACATAGCTACGAAAAAACAGAAATGATCCCTGAATTCAATGACTTGCACTTCCTAATCAATGTATGCCCAATTTGGTAATGTTGTGAGGGATAACTCGTGGAAGAGAAATGCCATAAACAAAAATGATGGTGCACGAAAATACATCGAAGTTGAATCCATGTTTCGTACAGCAGGGTTTGTGCGAGTAGAGACATGAGAGAAGTTGAGGGGGGTGGCTTTGATGATCCAGGCCATAGGAAAGAGGAAAATCCCATATTTGGTCATCATTTCTACATGGGGGAGTTTAATATGCGCCACACGGGAGAGAACTGGCATGTGTCTATAAGAAAGGAGACCTTGTGTAACAAGTACGGGGCATGCTCTAGAGGATTCAGATGCATTGTTGACACAATATTTCTTAATGGGGATGGGAGATGGGGTCACATCCTCTCCTATTCCTTGATTTATTGAATTTGAAGCTTGGATTCGATGTTTTCTAAGGAGACAAAACATTATTTTGCAAAGTTGATTCATTTTTTTAGGGAAGATGGATTAATGAATCCACCCCATTGATTGTGATTCTCCCTTGATCCATTTGTATAGTATCTTTTGCAAGACTATCAAACTTCCTTTTTTTCTTTATTAAGATATGAAAGTAGTCTACTAATTTTAATTTTTCTCTTTGCCCATAATTTTGGTGTAGCGCCATTGAAGATTGGACTGTGGATTTTTTCTTAGCCTCTTAAGCCCTTTAATAATCAATTCAGAGTCACCAATGATATTTACATGCATTGAGCTATCAACTTTCATTAGCTACATTCTCATATACACTACTAATACTTAAGCTTGATTTTTTGTGTTATGCCCTAATAGCCAAGCATACTCAATGATTTGATTTCCTTTAGGGTCAAAGATAAACCCCCCCCCCCCACCCGCACCTGTCACCCCTGAGGTTTCTAGCCACAACTTTATAAACCAATAACTAACTATATTTCGCTCTATTTTTCTCATTGATGAGAATAGAATCGTAAGCTCATATTTTTCCCAACATGAAAGATGTATTCTATCAATATCACTTGCAAATGGATCACTACTAAAGGTATGAATATTAGGATTTTCCATGTAACATAAATAAATAAAAATTCAATTAAGTTGTAAATTAATAAAATTTATTTCTAATCTCAATAACTAAACATACACTTGATATGTCTTACCAATAAAGTTGATTCCATGAATTGCTTTGCCCTTGAAGCTTTATAGTACTATCATGATTATTCATGTCATCAAACTGAACATTTTGAAGACATTCTCTTTTTTGTGTTTCAAATTTTGCTCTTTGAATATAACTTTTGAAGGTCTCTGGCACTCCATCTGTATTCCTCTTCGACATATTTAATGAAATAGACAAACATATATTTATATCTATAGGTAATAAAATAGAAATAAATTAACCTACAAATGAATAAAATGAATATAATAAATCAACATATATATTTTTAATGCAACAAAACATTGTTTCAATGTTGTTGTAAAGCTTGAATCTATATAGTTACATATAATAGAATCCCAACTCTCTTCATTCAACATTTTAACAATTTTCTCTTTATTCGCATATAAACCTTGTGACTAAATAAATATAACAAATAATGTTGTAATGATATATATAATAACATGCTTATAATATTAATATGGTAAATTGAAAAAATAAATGTTCTAATCCTAACATAAATAAAAAAAATAACTCAACAAACTTACTTTTGAAATTCAGTATACATTTCTTATGTTGATGATTCACCCGACCTTACACATGATGATATCGTTATGATAAGTGTTTCATCCTTCACTCCTTCCATATCCAAGGTGTTATAGTCATATCTTTTGGAAGACTCTCTATTTCAAGACTTATCTTATTGGTGTTGCATGTTAAGGGTTTAGACTTTTTAATCTTCTGGTTTTTCATATCAATATTCTCCCGTAGGCTAAAGATTTCATCTAGTGAATCCCATGTTTGTCCACTTCTAAATCACAATTGAAAATAACTATTTGTCAATCTCAATGCATCACTTCCTTTGCAAAATTTTCATTTCACATTTTCCTCATGAATTGAGAAGCCTATTTCCATACAACATTGCTTCTAAAACTTCACATCAACCTTTGATCTGTCCCCATCACATATTTCTTGAAATTCTTTATGGATAAATCTCACCCTTTGAATGAAAGTCACAAACATCATATACTCATTATCAATGTTGCGATCCCATACCAATAACTTTGTTTCTACATCTATTAAACCAACATAAATGATACATTTGATTTTTTTCAAAAAGAGGGTTATTGGGATACTCTTGCATCAATTCTCTTCTAGCCTCTACATAATGATTTCCTCTAATCACAAAATATTTATAGTCAAAACATTTTGACCTATTAGACACATTCTTGCTAGGAACCTCCATTGGGTCAACAAGAACTAGGTATTCAACCACACGTGCATATGGATTGTATCGAATCAATGTTTTTAAGTTGTAATATGCAAGTGGTGTGGATTTCTAATTTGATGTTTCTCTTTCCCTTAAGTGGTTCTATAAATTTGTTTCGCATTCAACTGAAATGTATGGCCCTCATCAACCAAATTGTTCCTCCTTAGTTGATATTGAATGGTATTTTGTGTTGTTTTGGTAATACCATCATCTAAATCAGCACTCGGTGTTATGATTTCCCTGCTACCTTTAGAAATTTCACTGTGATAGAAAGGGTACAATTATAATTAAAGGGTGCAATGAAGGGTTCTAGTCCACATACAAATATAACACTAAAAATGTAATAATTCAATATCTAGGACTTAATAAGGGGTTTTATTCATAACATGGGGTTTTGTCTAGGAATTAACATGCCCCTCTCTTCAAATAAGTGTTGTCCTCAACACTTGACTAACCACGAGTGTTTCCACATAAAGATATCATCTTCCTATGTCACCTCTTTCACTGTTAACACATATTTCATTAAATTTGGAAATATTCAGTGGATCTAGAATTTTAGAACTTTATCTAGATTGAGTTTTTTCGAAAAAGGAATTAGAAAATCATTTAATCCATTACTTTGAATGTATATATTCACCATTTTTTTGTTATAAAGGTATCATTATAAACTCTCATGTATCATTATAATGTATTCCCATTATTATTATTTATATTTTTCTATTGAAAGTTAAATGGTTCTAGATCACAATAGTGGATCTTGATTTAGCTACATCTTAAATTGTGTGTTAAGTAAAAGAATGGATCTAAATAAAAAACAATAGATCTAGAATTTCGAACTAAATTAGCAAGATTGTTTTTTTTCAAATTGTGGAATTAAAAAACTGCTTGGTTCACTACTTTTTGTATATATTCACCATCGTTTTGATAAATTTATTATGATAAACTATATAAAATCAAATTTACATAAACTTGCAGAAGCAAATCTAATTCTTAGACTTGGATTCCTTACATTATTTATATTACTATTATTTATAACTTGTATTAAAAGCTAAGTTGTTTAGTATTATTTAATGACATTAATAATATTGTCTCTTACTATTATTAACCAACTTAATTATAATTTAATATACTAACTAATGTTGAGTTAGTATACTAGTAGAAGGTTGGCACAATTTTTAAGTGACCTATATAGAAGCTATTTGATGCCATAATACCAATGTGTTTCTTACTATTATGACAATTTTAATTCTAGA
>ML778537.1:1531839-1550755 GCA_009831015.1 Picea engelmannii | reverse complement strand
TATATGTATTAAATAATATAAAACTCCTCAAAATATAATATGAAAAGAATATTTGATATCCAACAAACATTGAAAAAGTGTATCTTCATGTATATTATTAGATCCTTCAAAGGACAAAATTACATTCATGAATCATCTCCACACGATCTCATGTTATCCGCTCGAGTAGATCAAGTACAGCTTCTACACCACATTTGTTTATCTTGGTCTTCCTGCAATGTTCTTTCATTGGCATCCATGCCCAAACAATGGTATTGATTGGAATAGATTCAAGTTCTGTGTCATCAGGATTCGGTACCCAATGTTTTTCTAATATTTTTCCTGTGTATTTCCCTGAACTAGGCTTCCACCAATCAACCTTTACATGAAGAGTCTCACTTTGATCATCTTGGAAGATATCTGAGGTGGATTTTGCCATCCAAATCATCTCCCATTCATCCTCGTTTCCTGATCTAACTAGCAACATCTTTCCTTTTTTAACATCAATCATATGATTGAATGTTGCCTTTGGCTTGTTTCACTTGGGTCCAACATATACTGGTTCATCCGTCACATTATCAAAATCCTCATCCATAATACTTGAGATTGCATAGAGTGAATTACGGTTAGCATTGACAATTTGCCTTGTCTTGGGCCAAAAATCCTTAGAAGATGAATCACTTACTTCCACTATTGTATGATCATTGTAGATTTCATCTAATGTACCAAAAACTCTTTCCCAATACTCTACTTTATTTTTCCATTCCTCTGTAACAATTGGTGAATCATCATTTCCGATAGTGTCTTTCCACATTTTTATGTATGATGTCATTCCTTCCTTTAGTTCTTTTAAATAGACATCATTCTCTTTGGCACCTAAGAAAGATGGCTTCCCAGTGGGAAATATAGGTCGACCTTGCTCGTCTACATTCCACAACTCAATTGGTTCTGACCACTCAATATCTTTGATGGATTCTTTGTACCTTAGTACTGGAACATCATTGAGTACAATAAATTGGAAGTATTGGACATTAAGATGTCCGACTAGTGCATTTTTTCCCTCCTTGATGTATCCATTAAGGAAACTTTTGAAGTCATACACCTTGTCAATCAGTGTAGGTGGAAAAACTCATTTTTCTTCAATCGTGAGATATGTATCCATCATTTCAGCTAAAGAATATATGTCTTTAATTTTTAAGTTGGAAGACATTCTTCCGTATGTTCCATCTATGTATTCATGAGTGTGTCCCACAAGAAAGAACCCAACCTCAATAGTGTTGAAGACACCAAGTGCAGTTAAAAGTGATAGAAACATGAAAATATAACGATTCTTATTATTCTTATTCTGTTGACAGATGACACATTTAAATAGAAAATTTTGAACATCATTTTTAAGACCTTCCCAAGAAACTCCTTCTTAATCCTATGGTACGTTTTCAAGAATCCCAAATGTCCTCCTATAGGAGAAGTATAAAATTCCAGAAGGACCTTATGTTTGATTTGGGAATTCTTACATAAATATAGATGATCATGATACCAAATCATTCTTCCACACAAAATTATCTAATGAATTGGGGTCCTATTGTAGTTGTTGAATGATCGTGCATACATCTTGATATTACTTCCATTCTATCCTTGCTTCTTCCACCCATTCAGATTGCGGAATAGAAATAGCACATAGTGAACCTTCTGGTTCTTCTTCTTTTCGTGAAAGGGCATATGCCATAGCATTATGTTTTCATTTTTTGTAAATAATTTCAAAGTCATAACCTATCATCTTTGTAACCCATTTGTATTGATCTTTTGAAGATAATCGTTGCTCCAAGAAGTATTTCAAACTATCATGATCTATTTTTACTTTGAAGTGTCTTCCTATTAGGTAAGGACACCATTTATAAACTTCATGTAGCATGACCAACATTTATTTTTCATAAATGGGCTTGAGTAAGTTTCTTTCTTTAAGTTGGTTGCTTTCAAAGGCAAGGGGCCTTCATTATTACATTAAAACTACATCAATACTATGGCCCAAGGCATCACACTCCACAATAAATGTTTTTTTGAAGTTAGGTGTGGCTAGGATGGGAGTTGTACACATAGCCTCCTTAAGTTTTTCAAAATATTTGGTTGTTTCTTGAGTCCAAGAAAATTCTTCCTTCTTTAATAATGTTGTTAGAGGTGCTACTGTTTGACCATGTTTCTTGACAAACTTGTATTAATAACCTGTCAATCCTAAGAATCCTCTAAGCTTCTTCAAGGTTTTTGGAATTGCCCATTCCCTCATAGCTTTAATTTTATTAGGGTCTACTTTTACACCTTCATGAAATACAATATGCCCAAATATTCCACTTCTTGAACCCAGAAGGAACACTTGGAAGGATTTGCATAAATTTGTTTCTCTTCCAATAGTTGTAATACCATGTCATCATGGTGTACACGCTCTTCCCAATATTTTTGTAGATCAGTATGTCATCTAAAAATACTAGCAAAAATTTTCTACTAAAGGGCTTGAAAATAGAATTCATCAAGCTTTGAAATGTTAAAGGTGCATTAGTAAGTCCAAATGGCATAACCAAAAACTCATAATGACCTTCATGTGTTCTAAAAGTTGTTTTGGGAATATCTTCATGCCTCATTCTAATTTGATGATATCCCGAACAAAGATCCAACTTAGTAAATAAAATTGCTCCATGCAATTCATCTAATAATTCCCAATGGCAGGAATAAGAAACATATATTTTATGGTCATTTTGTTGAAGTGTCTATAATTTGGACACATATGCCATGAACAATCCTTTTTTCTAACCATCACTAATGGTGAAGAGAAATAACTTTGGCTAGGTTGAATGATGTTGGCCTCTAACATTTCTTAGATCATACACTTAATCTCACTCTTTTGTGAATATGGATACATGTAAGGCCTAGTTTTATGTGGTACACTTCCTGGTCGCAAATGTATAGCATGGCCATAATCTCGAGCAGGTGGAAGACCCTTAGGCGTTTCTCCAAATACCTTGGAATTATTTTTAATAACTATTTGGACATCTAATGGAGCAGAGGATATAGATGTTTGAATGTCTAGTGCACACAATTGTGAAATTACACCATGGTGTCTTTTTTTGAATAATTTTGTCATGTTATTAGAGCTTATGACCTTAGAGGGTATACCTTGGATACCTCTAAGCTCAATTTCCTTTCCATCCCAGGGAAATATCATGAAAAGATCTTGAAAATTAAGGGCCATTATTCCCAATGATTGTAACCATTGGACCACTAATACAACTTCAACACCACACATTTGGATGGAAATCATAGGACTATCCAAAAACTACTCCCCCATATTGACCTTAATACTATGGCACTTCCTATGGGTGGCAGGTGTGGGGGGGGGGGGGGGGGGGGAATCTATGATCCCAAAGGAAATCCCTTGATTCGGTATTCTTAGGGCCTTGGAAATGTTACAAACAATACAGTTGAAGCTTACACCTTGTGGCAAGGTATTAAGCTAGATAACGCTAACGATTTTTGGAAGATCACCATAATGGTGGATTCCATGATTGTGATTTGAGCTCTTATTAATCAATCGGATATTGAATCTAAAGCCATCCCTAGAGTGATATCTCATATTATAATTATTCTTGATGGATTTGAGTACAAGATCTTCGACATTCTACGTGAGTATAACAATATCGCAGAAAAATGTGCTAAGCATGGAACAACCTTGGGAGAAGGTGAAATTGAAGTCAATGGTGTAGGCAATTTCCTCCATCTACCTTAATCCATGGGTATACATTCATAGATTTCATATCAAAAAATGGCAATATTTAATGCTAGTTTCCCTAAAATAGTGATTCGCATAAAAATAATAGAAAAAAGAACATAATAAAAAGATTCATCATAAAACAACAATATATGGATATTTATTCTTATTATAAAATCTTAAAGTCAAAACATTATAACTATAACTTATCAATAATTTGCAAAATTGAACATGTTTTTTAAGGACATCTTAAAACTAATCCACAATAGCATATATGTCAAATTCATCATTCTCAAAAGGCACATCATAATTTTCTTGGATGTCATTATGTGCTTCCATTGGGTCTTTGATGTTCGCAAGTTTCCCTAAGTGACCATTTGCAAACAATCCTTTTAATGGTGGTTCACTTTCCTTTGACATTTTTTCCGCATGTAATTCACTAAAATCACCTTTCTTTGATCCAACTTCTTACATTTCATCTAGAAGAGCTTTAATATCATTAATTGTTTGTGGAATAAAATTGCATTATAGTGCGTCATTTTCAATGGCTATATAATTTCTTCATTTTTGTAAGCAACATGCTAATGTTGTACCTAATCACCAAATAAAAAATAAATAATTAAGCAAAATAGTGTAAACAAACATAAATTAAAAACAATAAAGATTGAAGTGTGATTCTATATATGTTATATCATAAATCTTACTTGAACCGGAGAACAAATCCAAAACCCAATTTCCTTCACTGGAAAATGTATCTATAAGAAAATTAATTAGTGCTTGTGGCTTTCGATAAATGTTAACAACCTCTTCTTTCAAATCCTTTTCCTAATATGTTAGTTTGACATATGTAAAAAGAAAAAATACAATTTTGCACTTCATAAACCTGTCTCATTGAGTTTAAACTCAGTGTTTATCCCTCTTGGAGCATTCTTTGAAGTATCGCGGTCATACTAATGGTGAATTGTCTAAAGGACTTCACAGGATGCATAAGATCCTACGGTTGGTATGCGTTGTTGTTGTACATCATTTCCTGAATTATTGTGTTCAACATGTCTATGAAAGGACTGAAGTTGTTCAAAGTGGGAATTAATTGTTCGTAGCACAATAGCCAATTCGTGATCCTGTCGTTCCTCTTGTTCCTGGACTTTTTATGTGATTTGAGCATTGGAAGTACGAAGAGTTTCCAATACTTGTTATTTCTCCTTTGTTGTTGTACAAGGTGAATTCTCTCGACGGCACATGCTTGGGAATTCACAAAGGAGCACAATGCAAATCCAGAGAGAGAGGCATCGCATAGCTACGAAAAAATAAAAATGAGCCATGAATTAAATGACTTGCACTTCCTAATCAATGTATGCCCAATTCGGTAATGTTGCGAGGGATAACTCATGGGAGAGAAATTCCATAAAAAAAAATGATGGTGCACGAAAATATATCGAAGTTGAATCCATGTTTCGTGCAGCAGGGTTTGTGTGAGCAGAGACATGAGAGAAGTTGAGGGGGGTGGCTTTGATGATCCAGGCCATAGGAAAGAGGAAAATCCCATATTTGGTCATCATTTATACATGGGGGAGTTTAATATGCGCCACACGAGAGAGAACTGGCATGTGTCTATGAGGAAGGAGGCCTCGTGTAACAAGTACGGGGCATGCTCTAGAGGATTCAGATGCATTGTTGACACAATATTTCTTAATGGGGATGGGAGATGGGGTCACATCCTCTCCTATTCCTTGATTTATTGAATTTGAAGCTTGGATTTGATGTTTTCTAAGGAGCCAAAACATTATTTTGCAAAGTTGATTCAGTTTTTTAGGGAAGATGGATTAATGAATCCACCCCATTGATTATGATTCTCCCTTGATCCATTTGTTTAGCAACTTTTGCAAGACTATCAGCCTTCCTTTTTTCTTTATTAAGATATGAAAGTAGTCTACTAATTTGAATTTTTCTCTTTACCCATAATTTTGGTGTAGCCCCATTGACGATTGGACTGTGGATTTTTTCTTAGCCTCTTAATCCCTTTAATAATCAATTCAGAGTCACCACTGACAGTTACATGCATTGAGCTATCAACTTTCATTAGCTACATTCTCATATACACTACTAATACTTCATCTTGATTGTTTGTGTTATCCCCTAACAACCAAGCATACTCAATGATTTGATTTCCTTCAGGGTCAAAGATGAACCCCCCCCCCCACCTGCACCTATCGCCCCTGAGGTTTCTAGCCACAACTTTATCAACCAATAACTAACTATATTTCGCTCTATTTTTTTCATTGATGAGAATAGAATCATAAGCTCATATTTTTCCCAACATGCAAGATGTATTCTATCAATATCACTTGCAAATGGATCACTACTAAAGGTACGAATATTAGGATTTTCCATGTAACATAAATAAATAAAAATTCAATTAAGTTGTAAATTAATAAAATTTGTTTCTAATCTCAATAACTAAACATACACTTGATATGTCTTACCAATAAAGTTGATTCCATGAATTGCTTTGCCCTTGAAGCTTTATAGTACTATCATGATTATGCATGTCATCAAGTTGAACATTTTGAAGACATTCTCTTTTTGTCTTTCAAATTTTGCTCTTTGAATATAACTTTTGAAGGTCTCTGGCACTCCATATGTATTCCTCTTCAACATATTTAATAAAACAGACAAACATATATTTATATCTATAGGTAATAAAATATAAATAAATTAACCTACAAATGAATAAAATGAATATAATAAATCAACATATATTTTTTAATGCAACAAAAAAATGTTCCAGTGTTGTTGTAAAGCTTGAATCTGTATAGTTACATCTAATAGAATCCCAACTCTCTTCATTCAACATTTTAATAATTTTCTCTTGTATTCACATATAAACCTTGTGACTAAATAAATATAACAAATAATGTTGTAATGATATATATATAATAACATGCTTATAATACTAATATGGTAAATTGAAAAAATAAATGTTCTAATCCTAACATAAATTAAAAAATAACTCAACAAACTTACTTTTGAAATTCAGTATACATTTCTTTTGTTGATGATTCACCCGACCTTACACATGATGATATCGTTATGATAAGTGGTTCATCCTTCACTCCTTCCATATCCAAGGTTTTATAGTCATATCTTTTGGAAGACTCTCTATTTCAAGACTTATCTTATTGGTGTTGCATGTTAAGGGTTTAGACTTTTTAATCTTCTGGTTTTTCATATCAATATTCTCCCGTAGGCTAAATATTTCATCTAGTGAATCCCATGTATGTCCACTTATAAATCCCAATTGAAAATAACTATTTGTTGATCTCAATGCATCACTTCCTTTGCAAATTTTTCATTTTACATTTTCCTCATGAATTGAGAAGCCTATTTCCATACAGCATTGCTTCTAAAACTTCACATCAACCTTTGATCTGTCCCCATCACATATTTCTTGAAATTATTTATGGATAAATCTCACCCTTTGAATGAAAGTCAAAAACATCATATACTCATTATCAATGTTGTGATCCCATACCAATAACTTTGCTTCTACATCTATTAAACCAACATAAATGATACATTTGATTTTTTTCAAAAAGAGGGTTATTGGGATACTCTTGCATCAATTCTCTTCTAGCCTCTACATAATGATTTCCTCCAATCACAAAATATTTATAGTCAAAACATTTTGATCTATTAGATGCATTCTTTCTAGGAACCTCCATTGGGTCAACAATAACTAGGTATTCAACCACATGTGCATATGGATTGTACCGAATCAATGTTTTTAAGTTGTAATATGCAAGTGGCATGGATTTCTAATTTGATGTTTCTCTTTCCTTTAAGTGGGTCTATAAAGTTGTTTCACATTCAACTGAAATGTATGGCCCTCATCAACCAAATTGTTCCTCCTCAGTTGATATCGGATGGTATTTTGTGTTGTTTTGATAATACCATCATCTAAATCAGCACTCGGTGTTATGATTTCCCTGCTACCTTTAGAAATTTCACTGTGATAGAAAGGGTGCAATGAAGGGTTCTAGTCCACATACAAATATAACACTAAAAATGTAATAATTCAATATCTAGGACTTAATAAGGAGTTTTATACATAACATGGGGTTTTGTCTAGGAATTAACATGCCCCTCTCTTCAAATAAGTGTTGTCCTCAACACTTGACTAACCACGGGTGTTTCCACATAAAGATCTCATCTTCCTATGTCACCTCTTTCACTGTTAGGTTCTTCCATTTGACAAGGTACTCTATAATTTCTCGATTTCTCAGTTGCATAATCCTTCTTTCAAGTATTTTTTTTGGTTCTAGAATCATTTTCCCTTCTTCATTAATCTTTGGTAAAACTGTTTGAATTGATATCTTGTTTATGATTACCTTCTTTCAGCAAGAAAAATGGAAGACTAGATGTACATGTGAAGATAGAAGCAACTCCACTTTATAAGGCATACTTCCAATCCTTTGAAAAAACTTATAGAGGCCACAATATTTGGGTGTTAATTTATTTTCCTTCTTTTGTTGCTTGAGGGACACCTGTCTATATGGTTGTAGCCTCAGAAATACCCAACCCCACTTCAAATTCCCTTTCACTGCGATATTTATATGCTTGTTGTTTCATCCTATTTTGTGCCATAACCAAGTTGTCCTTCAATAGTTTAAGAACCTCTTGTTGGTTCCCTATGTGGTCCTCCATTGCTTGAACCTTTGTATTCCCTTTCAAGGGTGATGTGATGGATGGAGGATGATATCCATAAAGTGCCCAAAATGGGGAAAATTTTTATGCAGTATAGAAGGATGTGTTGTACCACCATTCTGCCAAGGGAAACCACTCGACCCACTGTGTATGTTTATTAGATGCAAAACAAGGAAGATATTATTCTAGACATTTATTCACAATCTTAGTTTTCCCATTGGATTGAGGATGGTAAAATGAGCTATGATACAATTGAGTACCCAAACAAGAAAATAATCCAGTCTAGAAATTTCCAATGAAAATTGGATATTTGTCAATTACAATAATCTCAGGGACTCCATGTAGCTTTTGAACCATTTCCATGAATGTTGCAGCTATTGTACTTACTTTCAAAGGATGAGAAAGAGATAAAAAAAATTGGCATACTTTGTCAATCAATCCACTACTACCATGATAACAGTCTTTCCTTCAAATTTGTGTAAACCTGTAATAAAATCCATTGGAACTTATTCCAATGTTGACTTGGTATATCTAATGATCATAGGATACCTAGCATTTTGAGCATCTCTCTCTTATTCTATTGACAAATGACACATTTAGATAGAAAATTTTGAACATCATTTTTAAGACCTTCCCAAAAAACTCCTTCTTAATCCTATGGTACATTTTCAAGAATCCCAAATGTCCTCCTATAGGAGAAGTATAAAATTCCAGAAGGACCTTATCTTTGATTTGGGAATTCTTACATAAATATAAACGATCATGATACCAAATAATTATTCCAAACAAAATTATCTAATGAATTGGGGTCCTCTTGTAGTTGTTGAATGATCGTGCATACATCTTGATCTTACTTCCATTCTATCCTTGCTTCTTCCACCCAATCAGATTGCAGAATAGAAATAGCACATAGTGAACCTTATGTTTCTTCTTCTTTCCGTGAAAGGGCATATGCCACAACATTATGTTTTCATTTTTTGTAAATAATTTCAAATTCATAACCTATCATCTTTGTAACCCATTTGTATTGATATTTTGAAGATAATCATTGCTCCAAGAAGTATTTCAAACTATCATGATCTATTTTTACTTTGAAGTGTCTTCCTATTAGGTAAGGGCACCATTTATAAACTTCATGTAGTATGACCAACATTTATTTTTCATAAATGGGCTTGAGTAAGTTTCTTTCTTTAAGTTGGTTGCTTTCAAAGGCAAGGGGCCTTCCTTATTGCATTAAAATTGCATCAATACCATGGCCCAAGGCATCACACTCCACAATAAATGTTTTTGTGAAGTTAGGTGTGGCTAGGATGAGAGTTGTACACATAGCCTCCTTGAGTTTTTCAAAATATTTGGTTGTTTCTTGAGTCCAAGAAAAATCTTCCTTCTTTAATAATGTTGTTAGAGGTGCTACTGTTTGACCATGTTTCTTGACAAAGTTGTATTAATAACCTGTCAATCCTAAGAATCCTCTAAGCTTCTTAAAGGTTTTTGGAATTGCTCATTCCCTCATATCTTTAATTTTATTAGGGTCTACTTTTACACCTTCATGAAATACAATATGCCCAAATATTCCACTTCTTGAACCCAGAAGGAACACTTGGAAGGATTTTAATAAAGTTTTTTCTCTTCCAATAGTTGTAATACCATGTCAACATGTTGTACACGCTCTTCCCAATATTTGTGTAGATCAGTATGTCATCTAAAAATACTAGCAAAACATTTATACTGAAGGTATTGAAAATAGAATTCATCAAGCTTTGAAATGTTAAAGGTGCATTAGCAAGTCCAAATGGCATAACCAAAAACTCATAATGACCTTCATGTGTTCTAAAAGTTGTTTTGGGAATATCTTCCTGCCTCATTCTGATTTGATGATATCCCGAACAAAGATCCAACTTAGTAAATAAAATTGCTCCATGCAATTCATCTAATAATTCCCAATGA
Source organism: Picea engelmannii (assembly GCA_009831015.1). NCBI lineage: Eukaryota > Viridiplantae > Streptophyta > Pinopsida > Pinales > Pinaceae > Picea > Picea engelmannii. The sequence goes on along the minus strand of ML778537.1, from coordinate 1,540,368 downwards.
CAGGAATAAGAAACATATATTTTATGGTCATTTTGTTGAAGTGTCTATAATTTGGACACATATGCCATGAACAATCCTTTTTTCTAACCATCACTAATGGTGAAGAGAAATAACTTTGGCTAGGTTGAATGATGTTGGCCTCTAACATTTCTTAGATCATATGCTTAATATCACTCTTCTGTGAATATGGATACATGTAAGGCCTAGTGTTATGTGGTACACTTCCTGGTCTCAAATGTATAGCATGGACATAATCTCGAGTAGGTGGAAGACCCTTAGGCGTTTCTCCAAATGCCTTGGAATGATTTTTAATAACTATTTGGACATCTAGTGGAGCAGAGGATATAGATGTTTGAATGTCTAGTGCGCACAATTGTGAAATTACACCATGGTGTCATTTTTTGAATAATTTTGTCATGCTATTAGAGCTTATGACCTTAGAGGGTATACCTTGGATACCTCTAAGATCAATTTCCTTTCCATCCAAGGGAAATATCATGAAAAGATCTTGAAAATTAAGGGCCACTATTCCCAATGATTGTAACCATTGGACCATTAATACAACTTCAACACCACCCATTTGGATGGAAATCACGGGACTATCCAAAAAATACTCCTCCATATTGAACTTAATACTATGGCACTTCATATGGGTGGCAATTGCGGGGGGGACAATATGTGATCCCAGAGGAAATCCCTTGATTCGGTATTCTTAGGGCCTTGGAAATGTTACAAACAATACAATTGAAGATTACACCTTGTGGCAAGGTATTAAGCTAGATAACGCTAACGATTTTAGGAAGATCACCATAATGGGGGATTCCATGATTGTGATTTGAGATCTTATTAATCAATCGGATATTGAATCTAAATCCATCCCTAGAGTGATATATCATATTATAATTATTCTTGATGGATTTGAGTACAAGATCTTTGACATTCTACGTGAGCATAACAATATCACAGAAAAATGTGCTAAGCATGGAACAACCTTGGGAGAAGGTGAAATTGAAGTCGTGTAGGCAATTTCCTCCATCTACCTTAACCATGGGTATACATTCAAGTTATATGTTTGGGTGGCAGTTAGTGCCTTGGTATCCATGTTTTTTTTTTTCCCTTTAACTCCACACACTTCCGAGTTAATGTATCCATTATTGTGAGTATGTGTGAGCCTCAATATTATGAGAGAATGGCTAGTGAGCTAGTATTTTCTCAGAGCAATGAGCTAGTGCTTGGATGTTATATCAGAGCAGGTTGGTGGGTGTCGTTGGTGATTTGTTCTTGATGTGGAATGATATCCTTTAGCAGGCTATTCTCAATCTAGTTTACATGTTCACTTCCTTCAAACTCCTCCTTAAAAGTTAGTTTAAATTGTTGCATTTGAATTATGTAGTCTCTTCTTCGCTTGCCGAGTTATCTTTTATATGATTTAATATTGTTTTTGGATCGGTTCCATTGGGTAACCTTCTTTATATTTTATTTTTTGGGAAAGAAGAGGTCAAAGGTGGTGGAGGGTATCTTTGTTTCAATCTTTTGTCTTCTGCAATCTCTTTCCCCTCAAGGTTTGAATGTTTTTCTATTTGATTATCTAGGGTATTTTCATGTGTTAGCTCGCAGTTTGGAAATATTCAATTAATTAGTTTTAAATCTAAAGAGATTATCTTCTCCTTAAAATACCCTTATACAATTAGGAGCTTGGTACTGGGTTTTGTACATTTCTCCATTCATGCTCTCGGTTTTGTTAACTCTTTGTGAAAGGTGGTTGATATTGATAAATGGATTAGTCTTTCCCATGCGTATATGTTTCCTTCTAATAGGTGTGTGAACCCTGTGGTAACCAGTCTCCTATTTGGGAGTACATTTTTTGTCTTTTGGTTTGAACTTTGGATGGTTTGGTATGGTTTCACATTTGGAATTGTTCTTATTTGTTCATCTAAGGCTATAAATGGAAACGAGAATGATGGAAACTAGTGGCCAGCCTCTATCAATAGTGTCTCTTCTTACTTATCCTATAATTCCAAAAGAAATTGTATAAAAGGGGTGTGGCTTGGTTACATTAGAAACAAGGGTTTTTTGTTTGGTATTGTTATGGAGCCTTCCTAGAGAGAGCTTAGACAAATTCTTAGATTTCATGTGGAAATTACATAAGTTCACCATTCAACCCTTCATAAATTAACAGTTAAAGTTGGAAATTTGGAACAGTTCTTCACTGAGAGAATTGAGAGCCTCGAAGCAGAATGTCAATTTCTAAGAAGTTTGGTTTTTCCACAACCTATATAGCATTATCCATCAACCAAGTTTCAACAACATCTCTCCAAGGAAATTCATAGGATGGACAAGGGTACCTTGAAGACGCTCCCATGGAGGTATAAGAATATTCTCCACAACAAATTGGAGTGCAAGGGGTTCAAGATAATGTCTCATTTTACAATTGATATATTATAGAATTGTATTTTTTTTCTCAGGGAATTTTGTTAAGGAATATTGTAGTCAATTCATGTGGATGTTATCTAAAATGATTTATATGTTAAATAGGCCAGCAGGAGAGCTACTATTCTCATCTCTGCCAAAATTTTGTATAATATTATTTTGATTTTGTTGTTCGCTCAGACGCAACCAATTATATATAATGCAATGTTCATTTTCTTCAAAAACAAATACTATGGAACTTTCAAGAACAATTTATGGTACCTCCATCTGAAATCATTACTTGAAACTATGTTGTTGGATAAATGAAACAATTGAGACATTTTGCTAATTTGTAATTGATGAAGTTATGGGTACTACTAGAATCAATCAACACAATTACTTTTTTATTTTTGATATGTATTTTGAGGGTTTGTGAAGTATTGGTGTTGACCAATGCATGACAAGATATCATTGGATTGGTATCTTCTAGAAATAGATATTATGATGGTTCCAATTCTTGATCTTCTTCCTCTTCATAGTCTATGTAGAATAATTTATTCTCGCGCATTTATTCCCCTTATTGTATTTTTTGTCATAATTGAAACATAGTCATGTTTCTCTTCTTTCGTCCATTTGTTGAGGTTTCAACCTTGTTGATTGAATGAGGTTAGGAGAGAAAACATGGTTCTCTCTATAATTGTTAGAGGCCACCCTTCTAGTAGCCATATTTTTTTTTTCCACTTTCCTTGTCATACTGAAAGATTGCTTTAGGGATTTAGGTTTGAAGAGATTCACCTCATGTTGATTGTTCTACTTTAAAGTGCCCATATACAGATATAACAAATTATCTCTAGGAATGTTCTTTACCTTGAGACTAAGATTTTGGAATTTTTGAATGTTCTTTACTAGACCTTTTTGTCGAAGATTTATCAATTGACTAAAGAATGTATTTCACTTAATATCTCCATAATGTGATATCAATTCATCTGTAAAAAAGGAACAATAGATAATATAACCTTTTTTTCTTTCACAAAGCCATTGATACCAAACAAATTGACCATTTTCTAAATGAAAGTATGCAATAGGTACCTTTTGTAAACTTAGCACTTGGTGTAGATCAAAGTATTTCTCCATTTGGAATATCCATGTTATAAGATCTTTACCATCAAACTTCCTCATATTCATATTTGGAATGAAGTAGGTCCTTGGTGCCACATTGAAACCTTGTTTATGTGGATCTTGAATAATTAATAATCATGATTTTGAGATTCAATATTTGTTCTTTCAAAATGTGATAAAAAACTCCCCATGTGTGATTAAGTCTCAACACTATTGTTCTCCTTGTTTTCATAATTTCCTTGGATCGCCATATCCCTTTTAGGGATACTCTATAAGAACATGGAGTATATGGACTTGAGTAAGTATTCATTATTTTAATCCATCTTCTTTTTCATGACATTCTTATTTTCATCCATCTTTTGTTCCATGTCATTCTTATTTTCATCCATATTCTTTTTCATTTGATATTCCACTTCTCTTTTGATTTATTCTTGAGAATGTGTTAAATCCACTTGTTTCAACATACTAACACTCATTTCATCAACTTGTTTCTTTAATTGGGTTAGCATGTTTTCAAAGTCTTTATTTTCTTCTGAAGTCATGTTTGAGTTTTTATGAGGATTACTAGTAGAACTTTTTGTAGAAACCTTTTCAATGTGAGAAAATATAAATAATACTCCTCTATTTTCTCTTTATCACAAATTTTGAATCACCAAAAATAGATCTTCCAATCAAAATTTATGCCTATTGTAAGGTGTGTACCTTCCAAACACTAATTTTGAGTATGTTTGGATGATCGATGTTTGTCTTGATATATCTATGAAATTTGAACCCTTCTGAGTAATAAATTTTGGCTTGTAGTACTATGATGTGGATTCCTAAACTCTTGAAAATTTCACAGTTTGAAACTTCACTGATAAAAAGTTATAGCAAAAATACTAAAATGTCTTGTTTGAGACTAATTTTAGAATTAGTAAACAACCCCAAGTTCCATGAGATATATCTCACAAATTATAATGATTCAAAATCTTAAAAATTTGCCACATTATTTTATATGGATCCTAGTGATTTTGAATATTTCAAAGTCTGAAACTTCACGGAAAAAAAAAATTACCACAAAAATTCGAACATGGCTATTTTAAAATTGATTTTAGGATTAGTACCAAGCCTTGTCTTCCATGGAATATTTATCCAAAAGTGTAGTGAATCAGAACTTGAAATTTTGGCCACCTGTACTATGACATTTCTCCTCAATCTCCACAAGATTTCATTGTCCTAAACTTCATAGAAAAAGAGTTATAGAAAAAATTCCAAGATGACTCATTTAAAATAGATTTCAATATGAATCAAAAACCTTATATTCCATAGGATATATCTCCAAAATTATAAGGAACTAGACCTTGAAATTTTTACCACTTGTACCTTGATATTTCACCTCAGTATCCTCAAAATTGTGTGGCTAGAACATCCCATCAAAAAATATGTAGAGAAAATTCCAAGGTGTCTCAATTGGAGGAGTGAAACCCTAGGATCGTGAGCTCTGATACCAAATGTTATGAACCAATTCCTTAATAATGATAAAAAAAAACAATCTATAATAGTCCAATTTAATGGGGAAACCTCTTTTTACAATAAATTTAGTGTACAAGATTATATGAGATGATCCTAAGACTAGGTCCCTTGGTATATATATAGGATACAAAGGGTACAATTATAATGAAAGGGTGCAATGAAGGGTTCTATCATACATACAAATATAACACTAGAAATTTAATAATTCAATATATAGGGATTAACAATGGATTTTATACATAACATGGGCCTTTGTCTAGGAATTAACAATAATAAAGAAGAAATAAAAGTCATTGATTGAATAAGGTTTTAAATGTTACATTTCAACACGTGGAAATTCCAAATGAAGATGATGTTGACATTGGTGCCAATGAGGTTACCATTCTCACTCAAAAGAAGAAGAAACAAGAGAATCAAAAGATAATTATGCCCAAGGATGATTCCATTCCTTTTAATTATGAAGATATTATTTATTTAGATGAAACTATCCTTTAAATCATAAAAGGAAGAAATATAATGTTTTTGATGATGAAGAAGCCATGGTTAGCTATGAATATCATACTAAAATTTCTAAATCTAGCAAGGAAATCATAACACCAAGTGTTGATTTATATGATGGTATTATCAAAACAACACAAAATACCATTTGAGATCAACTGAGGAGGAACAATTTGGTTGATGAGGGCCATACATTTCAGTTGATTGTGAAGCAACTTTATACACCCACATGAGGTCAAGAGTAACATCAAATTATAAAGCCACACCATTTTCATATTACAACTTGAAAACATTGATTCAGTGCAATCCATATGCACATGTGGTTGACTACCTAGTTATTTTTTACCCAATGGAGGTTCCTAGTAGGAATGCATCTAATAGATCAAAATGTTTTTACTATAAATATTTTGTGATTGGAGGAAATCATTATGTATAGGCTAGAAGAGAATGATGCAAGAGTACCCCAATAACCCTCTTTTTGAAAAAATCAAATGTATCATTTATGTTGGTTTAACAGATGTAGAAGCAAAGTTATTGGTATGGGATCACAACATTGATAATGAGTATAGGATGTCTGTGAATTTGATTCAAAGGGTGAGATTTATCCATAATGGATTTCAAGAAATATGTGATGGGGAAAGATCAAAGGTTGATGTGAATTTTTAGAAACAGTATTGTATGGAAATAGGCTTCTCAATTCATGAGGAAAATGTGAAAGGAAAATTTTGTAAAGGAAGTGATGCATTGAGATCTACAGGTAGTTATTTTCAATTGGGATTTAGAATTCGACAAACATGGGATTCGCTAGATGAAATCTTTAGCCTAGGGTGTAACGAACCGCCTCGTTATGACAACCATTCTAGTATACAGGTCCAATTTTTTTTTTTTTTTTTTTTTGTTTAAAGTGTGTGCGCGCGTGTAGAAGTAACAACACACGTGACTCTACGTCGCCACTCGATGACCAACAATACGCAACCATGACAAAAGTAAAACTGGCTGCTAAATACGACTGACCTCTCGCCCATCCTACCCTGCAAGGTTAGGACCTCCAAGACACAAAATCAACGCTCAAGCCCAGGTTCCCATCGATTTTAACCATTTAAGGTCTCAGGGATGGCGACTGTTCTGAGGAACATGGAGGTGTCTACATCCCACCCGACACAACGCACCAAGCAACTAACTGAATACAATCACGTACGACGTAATTAAGAAGAACAATACGCCCCTTACGGATGGCGCGTGATAAGAGGACTCCGACCACGAACACCCAAGTTCAACATTAAATTAAAAGGGCCTCAGCCCTCATTTACTAACTCCTAGCAATTTATTGCGCTTAAACCCAGGACAATCCACCATATGGTTTATCAATAGCAATAGTTTACACTAACCTTGCACGAAGATAACCATATCAGTACATGCCTAAATACAATAATATTTTAATCAGACAATGTTCACGATTTCGATGATGTCACTCTAGCATTGCAATTAATTGATATGGCATGAACAATACAGTTTCAATTTCAAGAACAAAATATCACAAGTACAAAATTTATAAATCATTGTTCATATCAGTAAAATGTTAGTAACCTTCCACTAAAGGACAGTACAATTACCCTATTGTAAATRTACCAKACTTAACATCATATTTGTAACTAAAAGTAACAAGTAACATCCTAATCAATGACCACATATATAATAAGTACAATGGTTAAACATGACAAGGGTTTAAAGCAATATCATTTAAAGATGACCTCATAATGATGAGTATCATCCTTTTTCAAATGACAAGGTAGCAGCATAGTTATAAACAACCTCATATTGGAATTAACCATATAACATCATACTTAGAATTTCAACCTATTTATAGATAACATCATGATGGAAATTTTCAAATAACATCATACCTAGAATTGGCAATACGTATTAAGACCATCTCTAAAATTGCGAAAATGGCAAGAATTGAAAATGACGAATTAACAAATATAAATGACCATTCTTATAAGTAACAAAAATTAACTGGGGCCATATATAGAAATTACATCATATTACCGATTAATGGTGACATTAAAACCTACAACACTACCACCATAAAGTAAAGGCAATTGAACAACCCAACTGTAGCAAGGATACTAAAATGCTGTTAAAAGAATAATAGCAATTTATTCAACAATGTTGTTATAACAATTTAATAATTATCAATTAATGAACTGTTGTAAGCGCAGTCCCAATTAGAAAACGCAACTGTAATTAATGGATAGCATAAAAGCATGGCAGATTAGTAATGTTACCCTAATGCATGGCATTAAGGACTATCAAGAACGTAGACCAAATGGAAAACGCCCCTGATTGAGGAACGCGACCCAACAATATGCAGACCCCAATACATAATCGTGATGTAACGAAAGTCAGATTGCCTTCTGACTGCTATTAGATTTGCATTGTCATATAACGCAGACCCCACTGACTAAATTGAAATGTAAAAAGATTTGAATGCGTTCAGATTGCATCAGTTTTGTAATGGCATTGAAAAACGCAGACCCCAATACTGAATTGGAAATGTAAGTATTCGACTGCGTTCAGTTTGCATTAGTTTTGTAGGGCCATTAAAAATGCATAACCCCAAGAATTGAATTGGAAAGCAAAGAATTCGATTGGCACCCATATTGCCAGTTAGAATCGTCAATGAAAAACGCAGAACCCCAACGATTAAGTGGAAATGTAAGGAATTCGATGGGCACACGGATTGTCAGTTTGTATTGTCAATGAAAACGCAGAACCCCAATGATTAAAGGGAAATGTAACGAAGGCACACAGATTGCCAGTTGTATTGCCATTGAAAAATGCAGAACCCCAACGATTAAAGGGAAATGTAATGAAGGCACACATATTTCCAGTTGTATTGCCATGGAAAAACGCAGAACCCCAACGATTAAAGGGAAATGTAATGAAGGCACACAGATTGCCAGTTGTATTGCCATTGAAAAACGCAGA
>ML778537.1:1496347-1522192 GCA_009831015.1 Picea engelmannii | reverse complement strand
AAAAGTTCATACACTTAAAGTTTAGGTGTATCACTTAATAGTTTCATTGTGACTAGAAAATAAAGTATATAGGCCTCAGGTAATCCTGGTTGTCTAAGTCAAAAGGTGGTGTTACATACACCCATCCTTCGAGAAACATGTTCCTGAGGTGGTCAAAAAGTGAGGGATAGTCTTGCCGTAGTATCTCGGCGTCTTCCCAAGTAGCAGATCCTGGACTATACTTGTCCCACTGGACCTTAACTTGGTCTACCAGACGGTTCCTGAGCTGTCGGACTCTACGGTCCAATATGCGTAACGGTTCTACTGTGAGGGTTCCCATGTCCGATACCTGCAATTCCTTCCAATTTAGTTTATGTGATTCATCAGCAACATAATGACGTAAAACAGATACATGAAATACATTATGAGTTTTATGCAAGTGGGGTGGCAGTACGAGACGATATGCAATGGATCCAATTTTCTCTTGGATCCTGAATGGCCCTATAAATTGAGGTGACAACTTTGTCCCCTTCCCAAACCATATGGTACTCTTATTAGGCCTGATACGAATGAAAACCTGGTCTCCCACTTCATAACTTCAGTCGGTCCTATTTGCATCCGCATAGCTTTTCTGCCTGTCCTGTGCTTCCTTTAGTCTCTGCCTAATCTGAATCACATGTTCCTCCATTTCTTGAATCAATTCTAGCCCAACTGTTACTCGGTCTTCTAGTCTATCCCAACTCAATGGTGTTTTTCATGGCCTCCCATACAAAGCTTCGTAGGGTGGCATTCCGATGGAGCTATGATAACTGTTATTGTAGGCAAACTCTACCAAAGGTAGGTACTTCTCCCACTGGGTTTGATTATCCATTACATACATCCTAAGCATGTCTTCCATGACTTGATTTACTCTCTCAGTTTTCCCATCTGTTTCAGGATGATAAGTTGTGCTTGAGTTCAACTGAGTCCCCAACGTTGATTGTAAACTTGTCCAAAACCTAGAAGTGAATCTAGAGTCCCTATCTGAAATGATCTTCTTAGGTATCCCGTGCAAACATATGACCTCGCTTACAAACACACGTGCCACATCAGTGACATCATAAGTGTCTCTAACCGGAATAAAATGAGCACTCTTGGTTAACTTATCCACTATCACAAGAATGAAATTGTGTCTATGGGATGTGAGCGGCAACCCCACAACAAAATCCATAGAGATGACTTCCCATTTGGACATAGGAACATCATCTGGTTGTAGGAGGCCTACCGGGTGATGGTGGTCAGATTTCACTTGTTGACACTCCAGGAATTTGACGACGAAATGGACTACATCGTGCTTCATGCCTACCCAGAAGAAGAGCTTCCTCATATCTGCGTACATCTTCTTCACACCCGGATGCGCACAATAAATTGTTCTATGGGCTTCCTTCAGTATGATGCTTCGAATATCCCCATTCTCAGGGATGTACATCCTTCCTCGATATCTTAACAGTCCATCTGTTTCCAGACTATGTCCTTCATACTTTGGATCTAACTGCCTCTCACTCTGGAGGTTTGAAGTAACCTTTAAATACCAACTATCTCATTGGAGTTGTGTCAACACATGTTCCCTCAGATTAACCTTTAAGGTTACCAAGGAGAAGATATGTGGTCTCCTACTCAAGGCATCTACGACCACATTTTCCTTTCCCTTGATGTACGAAATACCAAAATCGTACTCACTTATAAACTCACTCCATCGCCTTTTTATGGCATTCAGATCTCTTTGAGTGAAGAGATGTTTTAAACTTTGATGGTCTGTTTTGAGCTCAAAGTTCCACCCCACAAGATAGTGCCTCCAAATTTTCAGAGCTAGCATTATAGCTACCAACTCTAAATCATGAGTCGCGTATAACTCTTCGTGTTTCTTCAACTTCCTTAACGCATAGGCTATCACTCCTCCATCCTGCATTAGCACGGCCCCAAACCCTTGCTTCGAGGCATCCGTGCAGACGGTGAAGTCCTTTTCCATATCCGGCACTCGTAGAATTGGCGCACTGGTTAGTAACCTCTTAAGCTCAATGAATGCAATATCACATTCTTCTATCCATTCATACCTGACCCCCTTGCATTGCAAAGTGGTGATGGGTTTCGCTATTTTTGAGAATCCTTCTACAAATCTCCGGTAATAACCTGCTAGCCCCATGAAGCTTCTCACCTCATGGGAATTTTTCGGCACTGGCCACTCCATAATGGCCTTTACCTTTTCTGGGTCCACAGAGATTCCTTCTCTGGAAATGATATGACCTAAATAGTGGATCTCTTTCTAGAAGAAGGAACACTTCGACAACTTCCCATACAATTTTTTCTCTCTAAGGCAGGACAACACTATTTGCAAGTGTTCCTCATGTTCTCTTTCATTCTTGGAATAGATAAGGATGTCATCTAAAAAGACTTGTACAAAATGGTCTAAGTACTTCCGGAATACATCGTTCATGAGGCTCATGAATACTGTTGGCGCATTGGTCAATCCGAAAGGTACTACAACAAACTCATAATGTCCAAACCGAGTTCAAAAGGCAGTTTTTGGGATATCACCTTCCTTAATGCTTAACTGATGATACCCTGATCGCAAATCAATCTTGGAGAATACCGTTGCTCCTTTCATCTGATCGAAGAGTTCATCTATTCGCGGCATTGGGTACCTATTTTTCACTATAGCACGTTTCAAGTCCCTGTAGTCTATACACAGTCGTAAGGATCCATCCTTCTTCTTTACAAAAATTACTGGTGCGCCCCAGGGTGAAACACTGGGCCTTATTAGCCCTAAGTCCAGTAACTCTTTCAACTGCATTTGCAACTCACAAAGTTCTGGCGCTGTCATCCGATACGGAGTTTTGGAAATTGGTTATGCACCAGGTTTTAGCTCAATGGTAAAATCAAGCTCCCTCTCAGGAGGTAACCCTGGTAACTCGTTCAGAAAAACATCCTGAAATTCTGACAATACTGGGTACTGATCCAATGAGGGTCCCTTCCTTTCATTCACTGCTTCCACTACATACAATCGACACCCTTGTCTCATGCATCGCTTAACCTTCATAGTTTATATAAAGCATAATGACACTTTTCTCTGTACACCCTGGATCTCTACTGGTCTTCCTTCATCGTCGACACAAAGCACCCTCTTTGCGAAACAATCTACCAAAGCTTGGTGAGCTGCTAACCAATCCATTCCAATGATTAGGTCATATGCCCCGAGAGTAGTGATGTATACCTTTAACCTGGTAGTACACACTCCTAGGTCTACTATACAATTATCGACACTAGGTCCTACTGCTTGTTTTTCCCCCGAAGCCATCTCGACTTGTTTAAAGTCATTGTGCTCGTAGGCTGCCAACCCACTCTTTTCTAATGCAGATGGTGAAATGAAACTATCTATCGCACCAGAATCAAACAAAATCTTAACATTGATTTGATTTAGCATACCTGATGACTCCACCACCATGGATTGATGTTCAGCCTGGTGGTTATTAACCGTTGTGTAAATCTGGTGGCTGCTACTTGATCTCCCCATCGGTGCCTTTCCTTCTCTATGCACAAACTCGGATTGTAACTCTAGGCAGACACGCTGGTAATGGGGTCCTCCGCACCCCCAACAGGTAACACGAGATTGAACCTGTGCATTGTTATGTGACTGTCTCTTAAATGAGTTCCTTCCCCTGGAACCCCTACCCCTACTCGTTGTTCCCTGAGATAGTCGTGGACCTGTCTACGTCGTTGGTGATGAACGAGATGTTGTACTCGCTGCCATTGAAATCCCTGTAGCTACTATCCTTGGCGCGACTCTATTACCATATGGCGATGGCCTTGAGCCCCCTCCTCTAGGAAATGTCCTCGGGGCCTTTCCTACGAATCCAGGGCGATGCGGAAATGTCGGTCTTGTACCCACGGTTAAGTTCATGTGTTCTTCCGCATAACGTGCATTTTCCACCGCTTCCACTACTAAAGATGGTTTCCACATCCACACCATAGCTCTTATCTTAGGGTTCAATCCATATATGAAGCGCTCTGCCTGTCGTTGGTCATTTTCCATATACGAAACATATTTGACCAGTTCCATAAACCTGATCTCATATTCTTCTACAGTTTTGTTTCCCTATACTAAGGCATGAAATGCCCCTACCTGTTGTTCCTCGTAGTATGCTGGTAGATATTTCCTTTGGAACCTCTCCTCGAAAAGTTCCCAAGATACTGTGTCTGGGGTAAGGTGTAGTTGTCTTTCCAGGTTTCCCCACCAGTTCAAGGCGTTGTCTCTTAACTGAAAAATTGTGATCTTTTCCTTTGAGTTGGACGCATAGTCCCTTAAGGAAAAACACCTTGACATGCCTTCCAACCATGCTTCCGCGCGTTCACTGGCGTGACCCCCAGCAAACTCCGAAAGTTTGATCTTCTGCAATTCTCGCATGATGTCTTTGGGTGGAGGTCCTCCCCCTAAATCCCTTGACACTTCTGGATTACCCGTTCCAGATGGTGGGGGTTCCACTTCAGTCCCTGTCGGTTGTTGCCCCTTCAAAATTTCATTAATGGCTTCCAACGAGCGTAGTATGAGGGCTAGTTCGAGTGATGGTGGTGGTGGTGCTGGCAGTGTTGGCGGTGCTTGCGACGACGTTCCTCTGCCTCGACTCCCTCGAGTCCTGACCATCCTGTATGATTTAATCTGGATCAACCAAAGTTGTCAGGGTGAGTTCCAGGATGTTTCAAATTGGCGCTACTCAAACTAGAAACAGGGTTAGGCATAAGTTTTATTTACTTGTCTGTAAAAAGACATTACTCCTTTAGGGGATTGGCTAGGTTAGGGTTAGGATTAAGCGTCTAAGCTTGATTTCTTCTCCCCTATGAAAAAAAACTATTGGTTCCCTTGCCCTGTAGCTACGCTAGCCTTGCGTCATACTCGCCACTTCCTATGCTTACTCTCCTAGTGCATATGTCGCCTCCTTCCCGCTTGTCCTAGTCTAAGTCCTTTTAACTTTTTTCTTACAACTAAATATCCTTCGATACTTGACTCGGGAGCTTTTCCTTGGCGTGTAGTGTTGGCGTTGTCGAATGCCACATTGAGATTTAGCGTTGACTTGACTGGTGGAATGGAGTGGAGGGACTTGGCGCTTGGCTCGATGAGTTGTGTGTAAGGTCTCATGAACCTGACGCTTGGATAATCGGAGATTATTCTTCAGGCTAGTACCTTTCTATTATTGATAACTAAACTATTTATATGTGAATTTATTTGTAAAAGTGACATGTGTGGCGCGTTGGTGTCATTGCTCTTCTTAAGGTGCATCACTTGGTGGGTGGTCTTGGGTTCAAAACCCATGGACCTTCTAAAATTTTAATTAACCTTGTAATGTATTTTAACTTTACTCTAAATACACTATTAATTTAATTAAAATTTTAATTTGATAATTAGTTACACTAATAATTTTAAAGTTACATAATTATATATATATATATATATTTATTTATTTATTTATTTATTTATTTATTTATTTTTATTTTAAATTTACTTTATACTAAATTATCGTAAATTAACTTTAAATTAATTTAAACTAAATTAACCTAAACTATTTTTTTTACACTAAAATAATAAATAAATAAATATATAAACGATCACACACAAAATTTAATAATAAATATATAAAAAATTTAATAAAATAAGAAAAATAAATAATAAATAAATAAAAACAAAAACAAGTGCGGGCGCCCATGGATTCCACGTGCCCTCCATGCTTCCTCCAGCGCCTTCCTTTACTAAACCCTAACTCTATTATTCCTGTCATTTTCTTTTGGCTAAACGGTCGGTCGCCATGGCCATTCTCTCTACATCTTTCTTCGGTAATTTGTTTCTCATTTGTTGTCTGTCAGATTTCTACAAGATCTGAATCCTCTGCAAGATTTATGCGTTGCAGACACGACCTCTAGCCTCTTTCTCAATGGCTTCCTGTGCACTAATCCAAGCACAGTGATGGTGTCCCATTTCAAGACATCGGCTCTGGGCATCTGGGGGAACACGAGCGCCAACCCCTTCGGCTTTAACGTCACGCTCACCACTGCCAAAAACCTGTCGGAACTCAACACGCAAGGAATGGCCCTAGCTCGCACCAACTTCACCAAGGGAGGGTTGGTTCCTCCTCACATCCATCCCAGAGCCTTTGATATTACGTTCGTCGTTAGAGGTGTGGTGTTGGTGGGATTCGTGGGCACCTCTAACAAGCTCTTCACTCAGAATTTGAACGTCGGGGATGTGTTTGTGTTCCCTAAGGCTCAACTCCACTTTCTCCTCAATTTGGGGGATTCGACCGCGATGACGATTTCGAGGCTCAACAGTCAAAGTCTCGGCACTCAGATCGTGCCTCTCGCTGCTTTTGGGTCGAAGCCAAAGATCCCTCGTGCTTTTTAAATTAGCAGCGAAGAAGTGGAGAAGATCCGTAAGAATCTCATCAGAGGCTGAGTCACTTGAACGATTTATTTCCTAAGAAAGAAAGAAATAGAGGTGACATCATCCAAATAAATATTTTCTTCTCTCATATGCTTCTGTTTTCCAGTGGGACCTATTGCAGATGGCCCATACCTTCAGAGGGTTGCAGCTACACATCAGTTGCACCATGCAGACAAGTTTAATGGAGTTCCTTATGGTCTTTTCCTTGGACCAAAATAAGTTGAAATGGTGGGAGGGGTTGAGGAGCTCGACAAATTAGTGAAGGCTAGAGATAAGACCTCCAACTACCCTATGGACTCTGCAAACACTTCATGAATTCAAAAGTATTCTTTCAGAATGTGGGGTCCTCTAACTTTACATCGAATCGAATATGTTTATGTATGTACATCATATTGTAATCTTAGTTTTGAACTTAGGCGAGGTTAAGATCAACAATGGATGGCTTGTATGGCTTGTAAATGCAGCATGTCACTAGTGATTCAGAAGGTTAAGGGTATTGTTCTACTATACCAGAATTATGGTAAACTCTTCTCATACTTCAAATTCTTGTAAATTTTTATCAAAATTATCAACAGGAAGAAGGTCTTTTCTTTGATATTTTTATCAAATTTATCAATATATTGTCTTATTTTCTTTGGATTTATCATATCCTTTACTCATCGAAATATGAAATGAATCTATGAATTGTATGGAAATTTATATAGATCTAAATAATTTTTCACAATGGAGGTTTTTATTGAGTATTTGTTTGGATAAAACTGTTTTGTTTTGGTTTTAATCCTTAACTCGAGCTTTACAAAACTAATGTTGTGGTTTGGATTGCTCAAATATTCAATACATACGGTCTGCGAATGTGCATTGATGATGGTCGACTTGTAAGTAATTCGTTTCTCAGGCTTTGTGCAAGGAGCCTTTGACAGTTTATGGAGATGGTAAACAGACACAGAGTTTCAATTCCCCAAAGATGTCAAAAGACAAAGAAGATGAGAGATTGGTCCGGCAGTGTCTGACCAGCACCAGGCGTCAAGCACTCGCTCTGTACAGAGATATTCTAAGAGACTCGTGTTTCTTCCTATGGATCAATGAGAAAGGAATTCCTTGGAGAGACATCCTGAGGGCTAATGCCAGACGAGAGTTTGAAGAGGCACGTTTTGAAACAGATCCGGAGGTTATTGCCCGGCTTCTAGTCGGAGGTCGGGATGTTGTCGAGACAGTCGTCGATAAAGCCGTAGAGAAACACCGGCAGTTGTTGGAAAGACAGAGTAAGGGCGATAATCCAAGGTGAGAGCATTTTATTAAGTGTAAATTTCACGAAAAAGGGCTTTCTACGTTTTTGTTTTTATCGGGTTAATTATTTTCTTTTCTGTTAGATTTAAATTTAAATTCAAGCATTGTACGCGAGAGCATCTTTTCCCCTTGAGATAAAAAGGGATTCAAGGTCTTTTTGGATATGTATTTTTTTTATCTTGGGATTATTCGGAATATTTGGATGGAGGGCAGGTTAACCGCCCGTTACAATAGCCGACAGTAACTCAACGGGACTCAGCCGGATTAGAATCGGGGAATTGATGGCGAACTCTGTCCTGAAACAGTTTACTCAACTAATCCACTGGGATTGTTTTATTTTATTTTTTGGGGATTTATGTAGTATGTATTTCTACAATAAAAAAAATTTATATATCCATGAATTTTATAGAATTATCCCAAAAGAATATAAACTCGAAACAAAATTTCGAACAATTTTCAAAAAATAATTTTAATTAAACTATTAACACTTTCTTAAGAAGAAATCTGTGAAAAGAAAGGATTCTAGGGTTTCTTTCCTTTTTAATCTTTTTTTTTTTGGCACAGGGAAAACTTGGACGCCCTGTACCGATTATGTATTGAAGGTATAGCTCTGATTTTTGAACTTTGGTTTGAAACAGTCTGCACAGGGGTAGGATACTCCCAATATGCATTTTCTGAAGATAATTGCATCTTTTTTTTAGTATGTCGAGATGCAGTAGGGGTTATGCACACTCTATTCAAGAGGAAATATCTATCTATTGTATTAAGAGTTGCTCTAATACTTGTTTTTTTTATTGTGATATTTGTTTTTACATTTTCAATATGTATTTCATTTATTTTTATATTTGTGTTAAAAAATTTGTGTTTGGTTTGCAGGTTAGGCGGAGCTGGAGCTTGGCCCTTAAGGCTCCAGATTGTGAACGAGGCTCTGATACCATGTGTAGTAGCCAAATAAATTTAACATCAATTACTTACACAAACATAACAGTAACTTCTACTTGATTTCAGAAAATTCAATAATTCATTTTAATTTAGCACATACGCATGTTAAATTTATCAACGAATACTAATTTTATAACAGAATAAAACAAATACTTAAATTTAAAATACCTTGGTCTGATGCTAACCCTCTGCTTTCCACTTGCCTTGTTGACCTTCTTGTTTTTGCCTTGCCCATCTTGAAGCCACGAACCAACTCTGCACAAAACCGAGTTTCCACCCTGCCAACTAGGACAACTACCTAGCTCCAGGATACCATATGGATATACTAGCAAACCAGTGCCCCTTGTACTAATCCTCCCGACTACAGAACTCAAACTATCCTCCCTCCAAATCCAAGAGAAAAAACCCTTACAATAAAATCCCCCATAGAATGATAATCCCTTCCTTCGTAACCTCCTCCGCTCATATCCTCCTTCACCACCCTTTCTCCTCATTTATTTCCTTATCCCTACATTCATTCCCTTATCCACATAGTTAATGCCCCTTATCCCATTATTCATGTTCCTTATCCGTTTAAAAATGCCCCTTATCCCCTCCGTATACGTAATCTTTAATTAATCAATATAATTTATTAACCCCCTTTAATTCTTTACTTAATTAATTAATCCTTGACAGTCATGAACAAGTAATTAATAATAATTAATTAGCTAATGTTATTTAAGAAATAATTATTGTTTAGCTAACTTTTAGGACAGTTAGATTATTAAATTAATTATAATTAATAATCCTATACATCTATTTAAGCAGGGTCGTTACACACAAGATCCTAGGAACATAATGGATAGAGATTGGTCACAAATGAGTCTAAAGACATCCAGAGAATTTTTATCAAGGTATGTGCCCTTAATTCAACTATTGTTTTTTCTCTAGAAACATTGGTACAACACGACACTTTAAATGGTCAACTCCGGGATGAATTTTTTGCATTGAGGAGCCAGAACGAAGAACTTCATAGGCGCTTGGATCAACGGGAGGAGAATAAAGTCCAATTGTATTCATTAAGTAGCCCAAGAATACAAATTTCAATGAACTATTTATGTATAAATAAATGAAAATAAAAATAAAAATAAGGGACAAATATATAATAAATAAATTAGAAAAAAAAGGTGACTTTATTATTATTATTATTATAAGTAAGAAGGTTTGTATTGCTTGATATGAAAGTTTGTTACAAATAGCTATTTTGTTTCCCAGAGACAGAGTCGCCACCCTAGGAAAATGACTATGTCCCAGTGGATTTATCATGCATGTTCTTGCATGTTTCCATACTTAGTAAAAAAAAAAAATAATAGATACAAAATGGTTGTCTTCATTGCGCTGGAGGAAACTGAGACCTAAATTAGACTTTCTTAAACTTAGACATCTAAGAATTAAAACATAAAACCTGGTAACCATTAGACAGAGTGACCTTTGGTGCCCGGGGGGAGGAGAATGGGCTTCGCCACAACAATTGTCAAGAGTGGTGGAGCTTCCTCATGCTCATGTTTTGTGTCCCTAGCCAGAGAGAAACATCAGTCTAGCAGCTCCAGGTTAAAATGCACATCTTGGACCTCTTTGTGCAGATCGAAAATCAATTTTGGAGTGTTAAACATAGCCTCGATAATTCGTCGAGAATTATCTTCATCCAAAGTTTGTTGTTTATCCATGAAGGTGACCTATGATGGGCACCCATCATCCGGTTGTGAAGAGGTGCAGCCTGATATCCATGTGAAGAGTCATAATCCTGGCTAGGTTGTGGGTTGTTCGAAGAATTCCAACCTGGTAGAGATTTTGGGGCATAACTCAGATACCTTCCTTTCATGTCAAACCATTGAATTTTTCATCCCCACCCAGAGGGAGTGTGGTCGATGTCCCATTGTTGATTCGAGCCCTATGAAGGGGTTCTGGAGCATTTTTTGCTTCTTGGTCTGACATCCCTGCTTTCAACTGTAACAAGAGGCCTACCCACTGGAATGTGATCTCTCATGCCCCTCTTCGAGCATCCATGATGCCTCGGCATGGAAAAATTGAAAGAGGGGAGGTTCCCGAGACAAAAAAACTCAAGCCAAAGTATGTTGTTTGCATTGTTGTGCCTCTAGTAAAAGAAACCAGTGAAACAACCATTCCCTCCATTGTTGAGTTCCCATAATTACCCCCACGAGAGAGAATTCATGTCTATGGGTACCATGTTGATGGATTCATACCAGGAGTAAATGCCTCCCCCCATTCTCATATGAATCAAGAAACTTCCCCTACATTGAGTGTGCACTAGGTGTGAAGGGCATTGAATTACCTGGGTTGGCCACCACCAGGTGACGACCTTCACTGACCCAGCTCATGAAGCGATGCACCAAGTGGTTGTCACATGACATGCATGTCCTTGCATCATTTATTGTGAGTTTGGTGACACCCCCTCTGGGGATTATTATTATTATTAATTTCCCCCTTCAAATATATTAAAATTAAGTTTTTTTAGTTATAATTTTTTTATCATTTTTCTTTAATTAATATCTAAAAATATTTTAAAAAGTTTGATTCGTTCACAAAGCAAAAAAAATATTTCATATAGTTTAGGGTTTGTTCTTAGAAATTTTTTTATATTTAAATGATAAAAATTGGAAAAAATACTAACCTTTAAAGTGTTAGAGGTTTGTGTCCTTGATGATATTAAAACTTGCTTGTAAATCACTCCAAACTCTTTAACTAATTGATGGAGGAGCATCTTTCGAAGTCAACTCAATAATTGACCTCTAGAAGGTCTTAGGAATTTATGAGAGGAATTTGGTTTCCTCTATGTCATAGAATTTTGTAATTTGATTATTTTGCTAAGGTTGTCATAGTTCTAGAAGTGTGTTTATGAGGAAAAAATGTTTGCCAACTATTGTAACAAATTAACTAATTTAGCATATTGTTGAGTAATTTAGGGACAAGTTTTGGTTTGTTGATATTTTTTAGAATATGAATCCATCCTTTAGGGATTTGATCAATTCCTCTCCTCTCCATAATTGTATGAAGTCTGAATAAAACCCTCGAGAAAAATAAATAATGAAAAGTTTGAGGAGAGAGAGAGGGAAGACTAGGAAGATTATAGAGTGAAGTTAGTTGTGTGGGATGAGCACATCTTGGAGAAAGAAAGAATGTATTCTTGTTTCAGTAATAGAGTGTCCAGATTGTGTTTTATGAATGTGTGACTATAATTTTCTCTTAGATTGTAAATCATTGAATTGTCATTACTAGGCGTAATTTCTTTGAGCACAACCCTCACAATCCTCTATTAAATTTATGGTTTTCACGAAATATTGAGCTAATTGGTTAAAATTCAGAGGAAGAATCGATCGAGTTCAGAGGTGGATCATTTAATCGAATTGAGAAAAGGATCAATTTTTTAAGAGGATGAATAATGATTTACAAGATAAATCACAGAATAAACTTGGAGGAATCATTATCTTTAGCAGACTCCAATTCAATTAGATCGTTCTTTAATCCTTCAAAAAAACAAGTGTTTCATTTCCCTAATGGGTGGTGGTTGGTTAACAGATTATTGGTTAACATACTTGCTAAAATTATCGTCAAGCAAATTCCATCAATCGGACTAGAGTTAAACATTGAAAGGCACATTGTATATGTAACTCAGGGATTGGTGACCAACAATAGATGGTTGTTATTTCCCCAGTTGCCCGATGGCCATTAACTATGGAGAAAGGATTAATAATATTTCCCTAGTGGGATGGTGGTTCGGTGGTTTTGTTGACCGGTTGACATGGACGTTAAATGACTAAAACTAAATTGAGTTAAAGGGGTTTTAATGTTGATCCATTGGTGTTGGTTGTTAATTTTGGTATCATAACGGAAGCAAGCAAAATCTATAATCGTTCCAACAAAGTTGACAAATGGAAATTTGAAGAGTTGAATGGGAAGGTTGCTTCTTTCACCATTATCAAATTGCATTCTTGAAGGTCCTATAGAAAACTTTATTTGTCAAGAAATTGGTTTTAGAGATAGAGGAAGAGAAGGTCAAGGAACACCTATCACTAATGTAATAGTAATTGAAGAAATGAGAAATCTCCAAGAACTGATGGAAGCTATGGAAGTTTCCCAAAAAAGAGGTGTTGAAACAGAAGATGTCAGGGACAAAAAAGAGGAATCTATAGAAGGAGAGGAAAATCCTGAAGAAGAAGATGTTGAAGTAATATTGGTTAAAGTTATCATGGGAATAAGCTCGAAGCCAAAGATGGAGGTGCCAATGTATGAAGGAAATTTGAACATTGATGAATTGATGGACTAGATTAGTGCCATGGATAATTATTTTGAGCATGGAAATGTAGTAGACGAGAAGAAGGTAAAGTTTGTTGTGACAAGAATGAAAGGACATGCATTTCTCTGGTGGTATGGAGTACAAGTTGAAAGGAAAAACAAAGGCAAGACAAGAATAAAAAGTTGGGACAGAATGGTAGCAAAGTTGAAAGGCAATTTTATGCCCAAAGATTATCAACTCAATATTTTTAGACAAATGAAAAATCTTAAGTAGAGAGGTATGTCAATTAAAGAGTACACTGAAGAGTTTTATAGATTAAATATTAGAGCTAATCATATAGAAGAAAACCCAAAAAAAAAAATTAGGTATTTTAATGGACTAAGATATGAGATTTGGGATGAAATTGTCATTTAATATCCAAGAATTGTTTAGGAGGCATATCAGTTTTCTCTCAAGGAAGAGGTAAAGTTAGAAAGGAAACGATGTCAAAGAGGAAGAGGTCAAAGTCCAGCAAGAGGTAGAGGAAAACAAAGTGGTAGAGGAAGATTCCCAACTCAAAAAGAAGAATCCAACAGTTCACACTAGCAAGAACAGACATAAGAGGTGGTTATTTTAGAGGAAAAAGACCTTATCAAAGAGGTATGGGTTCTCTTATCAGATGTTATAGATGCAACAAATTTTGGCATAGATCTTATGAGTGTCCAGAAAACACTTCCATAAGTAGAGGAAGTACAAATGTTGTGCAAGTTGAGGAAGAAAGTGTGAAGTCGCTTGTGCATGAGAATGCACCAGAGGTTGGAGAGTCTTTGTTGATGAAGAGAGTTTTGTTGAATCCAGTCAAGGAGATCAAATAATCTTCCAGAGAAAGACACTCTTCAGAACTATATGTAAAGCCAAAGGTAAATGTTGTAAATTAATTATCGATAGTGGCAGTATTGATAATTTGGTGTCTACATAAATGGTTGAAAAATTGGGTTTGAAGAAGAAAATGCACCCTATTCCATACAAAGTGTCATGGTTGCAAAAGGGACATTGGTTATTGGTCAATGAGCAATGTGAAGTGGAGTTCAGATTGAAAGCTACAAGGACAAGGTACTTTATGACATTATTCATATGGATGTTTGTCGTATTTTGTTGGGTAGACCTTGGCAGTATGACAAGAAGGAAATACATGATAGAAGGAGAAACACATACAATTTTGAGAAAGATGGAAAGAATCATACACTCTTACCATTAAAAGATGAAGGTGCAGCTAAATAAGTCATCCCTAAGGTATTGGAAGTCAGTGGAAAATAATTTCTACAAGAAATTAAAAATGAGGTAGTACATTTTTCTTTAGTTGGTAAACCCAAGGTAAATTTTGCTAGCACAAATTTAAATGATTTTCCTATAGAAGTTAAAAAAAAATTGGATGAGTTTGTTGATATTGTGGGTTATGATTTTCCAAGTGACTTACCTCCCATAAGAATCATCAAACATCATATAGATTTGATTCCAGGGACTAATCTTCATAATAAGGGAGCATATTGAATGACTCCAAGGGAGAATGAAGAGATTGAGACTCAGGTACAAGAGTTGTTGGATAAGGGCCTGATAAAGGAAAGTTTAAGCCCGTGTGTTTTTCATACAGTGTTAAGTCCAAATAAAGATAGAGGATGGAGAATGTGCAAAGATTCCATGACCATAAACAAAATTACAATTAGGTACATATTTACATTACCTCGTATTTATGATTTGATGGATTGCTTGAGTGGTGTTGATTATTTTTCAAAACTAGTTTTCAAGAGCGAGTATCATCATATAAGAGTTAGAGAAGGAGATGAATGGAAAACAACTTTTAAAACAAATGATGGGTTATATCAATTGTTGGTAATGCCTTTTGGGCTCACAAATGCTCATGGCACTTTTATGAGGTTGATGAATGAAGTGCTTAAATAATTTATTGGTAAATTTTTCATAGTTTACCTAGATGATATCCTGGTCTAGAGTCATTCTAGAGAAGAAAATTTGAGACACCTCAGATTGGTTTTGAATAAATTGCAAAAAGAAAAGATACTAATAAATATGAAAAAGTGCAATTTTGTGAAGACGAAGTTAGTGTATTTGGTTTTTGTGATATCAAGAGATGTCTTGGAGATGGATCAAGAGAAGGTCAAGGATATAATAAATTGGCCTAACCCAAGGAGTATTTTCAAGGTAATAAGCTTTCATGTTTGGAAAGTTTTTATAGAAAATTTATCAGAAATTTTAGTGGAATATGTGCTCCAATTGTGGAGAAAATTAAAGGAAACAAACAACCATTTAAGTGGACAGAAGAAGATGATAAGATTTTTAGATTATTAAAGAATAAAATTACAGAGCAACCAATTTTAGCATTGCCATATTTTAATAAACTCTTCCAAGTTGAATGTGATGCAAGTGGAACAACTATAGGTGTTGTTCTAAGTCAAGAAAGAAAACATATTGCTTACTTTAGTGAAAAATTAAATGAGGTCAAATAGAAATATTTTTCATATGATCAAGAATTTTATGCCATTGTTCAAGCATTGAAGAAATGGAGACATTACCTCATGCCTGAGGAATTTTTCCTTTATGTTGATAACCATGCCTTGCAATCTATTAGCCGTCAAACAAAATCAAGTCAAAGGCATGTTAACTGGGTTGATTTTTTGCAAAATTTTGCCTTTGTTATCAGACATATAAGTGGGTAGTCAAATAAATTAGTTGATGAATTAAGTAGATTCAATTTAATTTTGCATGAATTTCAAGTGAATGTATTAGGATTTGATGGTTTGAAAGAGATGTATAAGGATGATGTAGATTTTAAAGATGCTTATGTAGCATATGAGAATCCAGTAAGAAGAGATAGAAGTCCATGGTTAGATTGTATGATACAAGAAGGATTAGCATTCAAAGGAAAGAAATTATGCATTCCAAAATGTTCCACGAGGGAAAATTTTCTAAAGGAAAAACATAGTGGAGGATTATCATGACATTTTGGACAAGACAAAATATTTGCTCAGTTAAATGCATTTTATTTCTAGCCTGGTATCCAAGTTGATGTTAAAATATTTGTTGAAAGATGTAGGGTTTGTCAATGTGCAAAGGGAAGGAGTAAGAATGTTGGATTGTATAATCCATTGCCAATCCAAGGTAGACATGGGATTATGTAAGTATGGACTTTGTGTTAAGATTGCTAAGAACTCAGAAAGGTAATGATTCAATTTATGTGGTTGTTGATAGATTCTAAAAAATGGCACATTTGTAGATTGCACAAAGATGAGTGATGCAACTAATATAGAAAAATTGTTCTTTAAACAAGTAGTCATATTGCATGGATTACCAAAAAGTATTATTTCTGACGGAGACAAAAAATCTGTGGGTCATTTTTGGATAACTCTATGGAAAACATTAGGAACCAATCTCAATTTTAGTTCAACATACCACTCATAGACTCATGGGAAAATAGAGGTGATAAATAGAAGTTTGGAAAATATTTTGAGGATTCAAGTAGGTGAACATCCCAATTAGTGGGATCAGGTACTTGCATAGGAAGAATTTGCATATAATGATTAACCTAATATAACCACAGGGTTAAGTCCATTTAAAATTTTGTATGGAATGCATCCAGGGGGAATTTATGAATTAAGAAATTTAGGAAAATAATAAATGAGAAGTTTTTACTGATTAAGGTTGTTTGTCATTGATGTCAACCCTTGAAGAAAGTCTGGTAGAGAATTTTGGTAGCACAAAGGTTTGGGTAATGGACCCAAGGTTGTTTCATGTATAATGGTATGATTTTTAATATATTTTAAGGTAATACTATTCTATATGGATAGTACATGTCATTACATTTCCATTGGTATGTGGAACGTCACATAACTCCTCACGGTTAGAGAGTTATGGCCATGAGAAGTCTGAGAACTCAGGTTTGGGTAATGGACCCAAGTTTGTTTGATGGATAATGGTATGAGTTTTGATATATTTGCAAGTAATACTATTCCATATGGATAGTGCATGTCATTCCATTTCTGGCGGTATGTGGAACATCACATAACTCCTCACGGTTTGAGAGTTATGGCCTTATGAAGTTGGAGGACCCTCATATGTCATCTAGAAGCCCCAAAAGGTCAAAGTAGACAAAGTGGTTTAAGAGATTTTAGAAGGTAAATAATAAAGTGAAGTGATGATTGTACTATAATTCAAAGTAAATTCAAAATAAATTATTTAAATAATAAATTTAATGGAGAAATTAGAAGTGGGTTAGACCTAAAATAAGGAAAGTGGCCAAAGTGACCTAGAAGATGCTTCTAAAGAAGCTACATGAAGAGTATAAATAAGAGGCAAGGCTCTCTCATTTTATATCACACTTGAGCATATTAAATATATATAGTTGAATAAGGTAACCAAAGTATATCTAAGCCTAATTTTAGAGGGAAGGTGAAGTAAACAAGGCCAGAATTCAAGGGAGGATAAATTCTTTTGATGATGCTTTCTAAGGTATGTTATTTACAGGTCATCTCCCCATTTTCGCAATAAATTTTTTTCTAGAATGATTCAGACCATGAAATTGATATGAAATTGAGGAAACATATCCAAGTATCTATGGTAAAAATTTCATCTTGTGGGTCGGTGTAGTTTTGGAGTTACACTCCATGTAAAATAGGGTTTGTGGCTAGTCCTGAAACTAGTCTAAAATAGGTGTTTCGGGTAAAAATGTCATAACTTCTTCATAACAGATCCAAATTTAGTAATACAAAATGTGTTGGTTATAGTACAGTGTTTAGCATTCTATGTAACATTTTCAGATCCATTCAACAATCATTTCATGTGGGGCACGCTCTACAAGGTCGCTCTCTAGAATAAGCCAAAATTCAACAAGGTATGTCATTTTTGCTATAACTCCTTTTCTGAGAGGTTCCAAGTAGTGAAACTTGGAGGAATTGCATAAACAAAACTAAAGAACATTATGTACTATTTTCAAATCTGTATTCATTACAGGTACATAGTTATGATTATTTCAATTTAGGGTTGTTAACTAATCCCAAATTATTCATGTGAGACTAAAGAAAAGTTTGATGAAAATGCTAGTCTCTTGTTGTGAAAGTTAAGGAAGGTTTGCAGGTATGTGATCATATACACCAGGTCTATTACAGAGTTACAAATCATATTTGGATGATGAAATTGATGATGACTTTTGGTTAAGGTACATGTTGGGTACATGGTTGAGACAAGTAGTTGATGAGTTGGCACATACATGAAGTGTATAGTTGATGATGTTGGTACATATTGATGAGTCATAGTTGATGAGTAGTTGACACATGATTGGTACATACTTGGTACATGGTTGGATGCACTTGTTTATGTTACAGGTTGATTACAGGTTGTTTGGTACAGGTTGGTGCATGGTTGATGCACTTGTTAATGGTACAGGTTGATTACAGATTGATGCATGGTTCAGGTTTATTGGTACAGGTTTATAGTGGTATATCTCACAGTGATAGTGTGACAGTGGTTCCATCATTCTACTTCTACTTCAGGGCGGTTGGACAGGGAAAGGATAGGTGGTTGTAGCCACCTTTCAGTTGTAGCCGGAGAACATAGGGGGTTGTAGCCTCCTTCTAGTTGTAGCCAGAGAATAGGGGAGTTGGAGCTTCCCTCAGGTTGTAGCCTGAGAAACAAGGGGGTTGGAGCCTCCTTCCAGTTGCAGCTGGAAACCAAAGGAAGTTGGTGCTTCCAATGAATGTAATTCTTCAAGACATATAAGAAAAAATAGTTCGTGGTTTTCTCCCGCTTTGGGTTTCCACGTAAAACATCGGTGTATTGTGTATGTGTATGATTGTTCATTTGTTCATTACTTATTTACTCTGAAGTTATTGGATTATAATGCTACATTGATATAGCACTTGGATTATATGGTTAAAAAGGATTAAATTGCTCTATTATTTATTCACCCCCCCTCTCAGTAATCCAACAATTAGTATCAGAGAAGGTTCCTTTAGAAATCAGTTTAACCTCGGAAAGGTAGATCATGGAGAGAAACAACTTGTATAAAAATGGAATATCACAGTTCAATGGACAAAAGTATGCATTTTGGAGCATAAGGATGAAAACATATATACAGGCACAGGGATTTGAAATTTGGCAATCAATTGTAGATGGATACATAGCACCAGCAGTTCCGCCAACAAATGACAAAGCAATGAAACTCTGTCAGAATAATTCCAAAGCCAAAAATGCACTTCTGAATGGTCTTAGTGAAATGGTATTCACCAAAGTTTCACATTGTAAATCCGCTAAAGAGATTTGGGACAAACTTCAAAATATTTATGAAGCAGATTCAAAGGTCAAAGTAGCAAATCTTAAAACTTACAGAGGTCAATTTGAACAACTTAAGATGAAGGAAGATGAGATTATTGCAGCTTACCTTTTACGAGTTGAATAAACAGTAAATGAAATCATAGGATTGGGAGAAGAAATCAATGAATCTGTAATTGTTAAAAAAATACTAAGATCTGTTCCTATGAGATTTGACCCTAAGATATCAACACTAAAAGAAAGATCAGATCTAAACTCAATAATAATGGATGAATTACATGGAATCTTCACAGCATATGAAATGAGAACTAAACAGGAAAATCCAGATATAAAAGAAGCATCCAAAAATTCCAAGCAAAAGGGAAGGCAAAAAGAAGAACATGGCAACAGCAGTGACGTCTCGGAAGATGATGAAGAAGTGGCCAACTTTGTCAAAATACTGAACAAGGGAACCGACGGTAGGTATAGAGGTAAGTTTCCTTTAATTTATTTTAATTGTGATGGTATTGGTCATTTTGCTAACAAATGTCCTTATAAGAAAAAGAGAAATGATGAAGGTTACTCAAAAGGAAAACAAACATATAAAGGAAAAAGAACCACAAAGAAAGTTTTCAAGAAAATCTTATGCACCAAAGAAGATATCTCATCATCAGATGAAGATGAAGTCAGTGACAGTGAGACAGAAAGATTTATATTCATGGCAGTAGAAGACTCTGATAAAGAATACTCTGAAGAAGAATATGAAGAATTCGAAGAAGAAATTGAAGAGGCAGAAGTTGACTACCGAGAGGAATTAATGTGTGCCATAGAAGTTATCAAAAGAGAAAAGAAGAAAAACAAGAAACTACAAGCAGAACTAGACAAGAAAGAAGACACTCAATAACTAGAACAAATGATCATAAATTTGAAGGTTCAAATAGAAGAAGATAAAAGAATTGAAGAAGCACTCAAAGAACAGATAGAAGAAAAAGACAAGATCATTGGAAATTTGGAAGCATAGATTGTCACATTAAGAAAGGATATTCAAAAGAAAAATATGCAGAACAACTCAAAAGTTTTGAATGACATTATCAGCAGTCAAAAATCTCATCATGACAAGTCTAGACTTGGATACAATCAAACATAAAAAGGATCAAGATCCAAAACAACAGAGCAAAAAACATATCCAAAATCCTTTGCAGAAACAATCAAGGGGGATAGGAAGATCTACAAGGAAGATTACAAGGACACTCCTCCACCAAGAAGATTCAAATTTCAGAGTCAACAACCGATAGATAGGCCTCAGGAAGAATAATAATTCATAAGAGTACCTCCTTTCAGAATATCTTCAACTCCTAAGTATCAAACTATTTTTTTTGGTTTATGTTATGCATGTAATAATTTTGAACATAAAGTTGTGAATTGCAGAGCTAACAACAGGAACAAACACAACTTTGAAATTCATACACAAAGGGGTTATCCAAGAAGTCCTAGTGAAACACAGAGAAGAAGTTACAACAGGTTTGAATCTTTGAGCAAGTGGAATGTTACAAATGTAATAATTTTGGACACATGGCCAAAGATTGTAGAATGACAATCCCTCCCAGAGAACCAAAACAAAATAACAACAGTCAGAGACAAGAACCTTAGAAAAGGACATGGATAAGAAAGCAAGATCAATATAGCAAT
The DNA here is from genome assembly GCA_009831015.1 of Picea engelmannii. Classification (NCBI taxonomy): domain Eukaryota; kingdom Viridiplantae; phylum Streptophyta; class Pinopsida; order Pinales; family Pinaceae; genus Picea; species Picea engelmannii. Next base: position 1,501,238 of record ML778537.1, on the reverse strand, counting down.
GAAGAATGCACACTCACTCTACAAGTTAAGAAGAAGAAACGTGGTTGGTATGTTGACAGTGGGTGTTCAAAACACATGATAGGTGATAGAGATAGTTTTTTTACATTACGAAAGGAAATGGATGGATCAGTCTCCTTCGGAAATGATGATTCATCCAAAATCATTTGAAAATGCACAGTCAGAATTAGGAACAAGAATACAAAGGTAGAAAATGTTATACTAGTAAAAGATATGAAACATAATCTTCTAAGTGTGGGTCAGATGTGTGACCAAGGTCATAAAATTACTTTCGATTCACAAAAGTGTGAGATAAGAAAAGAATATTCAGGAAAATTGATTGCTACAGCTGTGAGAACTTCAAGAAACATATATGTGTTAAGTGAAATTGGAAATGAAAAGTGTTGTCTAGGAAAGGAAGATGAAAGTTGGCTATGGCATAGAAGAATGGGTCACATACATTTTGATAACCTTGTCAAAGTCAACAAAAGAGAAGCAATAAGAGAAATGCCCCAGATCATGAAACCAACCAACACTTTATGAAAGCATTGTCAACAAGGAAAGAAAACAAAGACCGGGTTCAAATCAAAGGAATATTCAACGACAAGACCACTGAAAATTGTGCATACTGATCTAGTTGGACCAACTACAAAAATGACCGCAGTTTTCTTTCTCAAGAATAAGTCAGAAGCTTTTGAAAACTTCAAGATCTAAGAGGAAATGGTTGAAAATGAAATGGATTCAAAAATCAAGTGCTTGAGATCTGATAATGGAGAGTTCACTTCAAACGAATTTATGGACTACTGCAGCAGTCATGGAATAAAAAGGTAATTCTTCGTTGTTAGGACACCTCAACAGAATGGAGTTGTTGAAAGAAAGAACAGGACAGTACAGGAAATGGCTCGAACAATGCTAATGGATTCCAAATTGACAGATATTTTTTGGACACAGGCAGTGCATACAATAGTTCACATTCAAAACAAAGTAATGCTCAGAAAGAACACTAACAAAACTCCTTACAAGCTATGGAAAGGAAGACCAGCAAATGTAAAGAACTTCAGAGTTTTTCGAAGAAAATGTTACATCAAAAGAGAAGATGGCGGAATGGGAAAGTTTGACTCTCGTGTGGACAAAGGAGTACTTGTTGGTTACTCAAGTACAAGAAAAGCATACAAGTGTTACAACCTGAGATTGAAGAAAGTGGTGGAAAGCATCAACGTAAAAATTGATGAAATAGGTACACAATAATTAAAGGAAGAAGAAAATGAATCAATGGAACAAATTTACGAAGAAGAAACAAAAGATGAAAAATAAGGGGAAGACGAAGAGGATCTGACAGAAACAGAAGAGCAAGTTCAGCAAGTAACTCCAAAAACACCTAGCAGACGAGTACAGAAGAATCATCCTTCAGATTAGATTATCAGAAACAAAGACGGGGGAGTTGAGACTAGAAGAAGAATTCGTTCACCAGAACAAACGCACCTAGCACTCACATCTACAATTGAACCAACCTATTTTGAAGAGGCCAGAATGGATGAATTTTGGAAGGCCATGGATGAATAATTGGATCAAATAGAGAAAAATGACACTTGGGAATTGGTTCCAAGACCAAAGGATAAGAATATGATCAGCACAAAGTGGGTATACAGGAATAAATTGAATGAAGATGGACAGGTTACAAGGAACAAAGCTATATTGGTATGTAAAGGATATGCATAGGTTGAAGGAATCGACTTTGAAGAGACATTTTCCCTAGTTGCTAGAATGGAAGAAATCTGATTTCTTTTAGCTTATGCATGCTCCAAAAATATTAAAGTGTATCATATGGACATAAAATCAGATTTTTTGAATGGGGAACTTGAAAAAGAAGTCTACATTGAACAACCAGAAGGATTTCAGTTCTCAGAGAACGCGGATTATGTGTGTAAATTAAAGAAGGCCTTGTATGGTCTAAAATAGACTCCTAGAGCATGGTACTCTAGACTGGATAAATATCTACAGCAGGCAAGGTTCAGAAAAGGAAGTGCAGACAGCAACCTCTACATCAAGGTAAGTCAAGATAGTATTTTATTAATTGTATTTTATGTTGATGATATTATTTTTGGTAGTGATGATGACAGGTTAAGCCAGAAATTTGCAAAGGATATGCAGAATGAATTTGAAATGTCATTACTTGGAGAACTATCCTTCTTTTTAGGACTTCAGATACATCAAAGCAACCAAGAAATTTTTATTTCTCAAACCAAGTATATCAGAGAAATGCTAAAGAGGTTCAGAATGGAAGATTGCAGACCAGTTATCACTCCCATGAAAACCAGTTGCAAGTTAATCAAAGATGATGATTCAAAGTATACAGATCAAAGGCAATACAGGTCAATGAATGGTAGCCTACTATATGTGATAGCATCCAGACCAGATTTAATGCAGGCAATTGGACAGGTGGCATGATTTCAAGCAGCACCAAAGGAATCACATGTGTTAGCAGTGAAGAGGATTTTTAGATATCTCAAAGGAACAAAAGAGTTTGGATTATGGTATCCAAAAGGAAAGGATCTATCTCTTATTGCCTACACAGATGCAGATTGAGCAGGTTGTATTGATGACCAACGAAGCACTAGTGGAGCAACGTTCTACTTGGGTGAGTGTTTAGTATCATGGCTAAGCAAGAAACAATCATCAATATCTCTATCTACATTTGAGGCAGAGTATATTGCAGTAGCAACATGTTGTACACGAGTTCTTTGGATGAAACAAACTCTAATATATATATATACAGGTTGAGTATGATGAGCCCATTCCAATCTATTTTGATAATACAAGCACCATCAGTATCTCAAAGAACTCGGTGATGCACTCCAAGACGAAGAACATTCCAATCAAGTATCACTTTCTACGGGAACAGGTTGCGAAAAAGAACATCATAGTTGAGTATGTGGACACAAAAGAACAAGTGGCAGACATCTTTACAAAACCACTTTCACAGTAAGCCTTTGAGTATCTTCGCCAGAGACTCGGAGTTATTTCTACTCCAAAATAAATTCTTTTGAATGTTTATCTTATATGTATTAGATGTACACAAGGAAGCACCATAAAGAGGACAGTTCAGTTAAGGGGAGCAGCCTCGGATGGAAAGATACATTTGCCATTGATGACAAAGGGGAGATATTTATCAGATGCAGAGGACGAAGGCATGATTCCAGGGGGAGAAATGGCCACAAAGATGCAGAGGAAAGAGGAATGGTTCCAGAGGGAGCATGAGTGATATGACTTCAGTATTGCATGAAATGATTTCAATATTTCATTAGATTGTTTCCATCAATGAAAAAGGGGGATATTGTTGATTAAGTTTGGTTGTCATTGATGTCAACCCTTGAAGAAAGTCTGGTAGTGAATTCTGGTAGCACAAAGGTTTGGGTAATGGACCCAAGGTTGTTTCATGTATAATGGTATGATTTTTAACATATTTGAAGGTAATACTATTCTATATAGATAGTACATTTCATTCAATTTCTGGTGGTATGTGGAACGTCACATAACTCCTCACAGTTAGAGAGTTATGGCCATGAGAAGTTGGAGAACCTAGGTTTGGGTAATGGACCCAAGTTTGTTTGATGGATAATGGTATGAGTTTTGATATATTTGTAGGTATTACTATTCTATATGGATATTACATGTCATTCCATTACTGGTGGTATGTGGAACGTCACATAAATCCTCATGGTTTGAGAGTTATGGCCTTACGAAGTTGGAGGACCCTCATATGTCATCTAGAAGCCCCAAAAGGTCAAAGTAGTCAAAGTGGTTTAAGAGATTTTAGAAGGTAAATAATAAAGTGAAGTGATGAGTGTATTATAATTCAAAGTGAATACAAAATAAATTATTTAAATAATAAATTCAATGGAGAAATTAGAAGTGGGTTAACCATAAAAAAGGAAAGTGGGCAAAGTGACCTAGAAGATGCTTCTAAAGAAGCTACTTGGAGAGTATAAATAAGAGGCAAGGCTCTCTCATTTTATATCACACTTGAGAATATTGAATATCTATAGGTGACTGAGGTAACCAAAGGATATCTAAGCCGGATTTCAAAGGGAAGGTGAAGAAAAGAAGGTCAGAATTCAAGGGAGGATAAATTATTTTGATGATGCTTTCTAAGGTATGTTATTTATAGGTCATCTCGCCATTTTCGAAATAAAAAAAAATATAGAATGATTAAAGAAGTGAAATTGATATGCCATTGAGGAAACATATCCAAGTATCTATGGTAAAAATTTCAGCTTGTGATTCGTTGTATTTTTTGAGTTACATTCCGTGGAAAATAGGGTTTGTGGCTAGTCCTGAAACTAGTCTAATATAGGTGTTTCAGATAAATACATCATAACAGATCCAAATACAGTAATACAAAATGTGTTGGTTGGAGTACAGTTTGTAGTATTCTATGTAACATTTTCAGATCCATTCAACAAATATTCTGTGCGAGGCACTCTCTACAAGGTTGCTCTCTAGAATGAGCCAGAATTCAGCAAGGTATGTCATTTTTGCTATAAATCATTTTCTTAGAGGTTCCAAGTAGTGACACTAGGAGGAATTGCATAAAACAAACTAAAGAACATTGTGTATTATTTTCATATCTTTATTCATTACAGGTACATAGTTATGGTTATTTCAAGTTAGGGTTGTTGACTAATCCCAAACTAGTCATGTGAGACTAAAGAAAAGTTTGATGAAAATGCTAGTATCTTGTTTTGAAAGTTAAGGTTTGCAGGTATGTGATCATATACACCAGGTCTATTACAGAGTTACAAATCATATTTGGATGATGAAATTGATGAGGGATTTTGGTTAAGGTACATGTTGGGTACATGGTTGAGACAAGTAGTTGATGAGTTGGCACATA
>ML778537.1:1485747-1496297 GCA_009831015.1 Picea engelmannii | reverse complement strand
AGTTGATGAGTAGTTGACACATGATTGGTATATACTTGGTACATGGTTGGATGCACTTGTTTATGGTACAAGTTGATTACAAGTTGTTTGGTATAGGTTGGTGCATGGTTGATGCACTTGTTTATGGTACAGGTTGAGGTACAGGTTGATGCATGGTTGATGCATGGTGTTGGAGCCGCCTTTTCCAAGTGGTTGAAATATAATTCTTAAAATCAAAAGTTGGTTTTCAAGCTGTCTTTTACTTCATGATCTTTACCCACTGAAAGCCTCAATATCCTGACATGCGAAGTGGCGATGGTCGTTATAGTTCTAAATCACTGTCACTTAACCATTAAGCAATTTTATCACTTTTATTACCTCGTGCTATCGTGCTTCAAAAGTTACAAGTCGCATGGTTTTCAAACTCCGATATGCGAAGTCATGAAACGGTTCCAAAAGTTACCCTGGTTAGTGTCAAGAGTAAATCCTTTAAACCTTGCTTAAACGTTATCGTTCTTTCACGACTCGAAGATCGCTCCCTCCAAAAGCCACATATTCGTGACTTCGATCCACGAAGTCGCGATTTCCTTCTTTAGACATGGATTAACTAAAATCTTGGGCAACGTCACGGGTAAAAGGCTAAATCGTGCCATCGTGATTTTGGGTATTTTGGACTCCAAGACTAGGAATGAAATCATCTGAGACGGCGAATGCCGAAAAGAGGTTTCAAGGGATGAAAGTACAAAATTGAAGGGAATTAATTGAATTAATTAATGCCTTAAAGGACCTTTAACATACGCAGTCTACGGATGAGATTTTTGAATGTTTCTGCATTTTTTTATTATCACAAATCTTTCAAAACATGTATGACATTGATTTGAATCTTGATGAGTTAATGGAAAATAAGATCTCGTTTCACGCCTAAATATTTCCATTAAACGACTTGACCATTCTGTCAGCAAGGACTCACGCAAAGTTGAAAGTTCAAAGCAAGGGAGTTTCTTTCATTTTTTCAATTTTATTTCTATTTTGCGCGCAGAGCTTTTTCATCAGGATAACTTCTGTCTATATTTACAATTCTTACTACAGGAGATCTGAGTACAGATTTCTCTATCATGGCTCCACGAAAAGTGTCCAAGGCGACTGTCGAGAGTTTAGTTCAGGGCTCAGATGTTGTTTCTGATACTTCACCCCGAAGTATTAATACTATCAAAACCTGGACATACATCTCTGACATTCTTCAGTCCGAATCAGTGAATTTTTCAGATGATTCCGACGATAACGAGAAGGATGATTTGGCCACCAAATACAAAATCATCATTCAAGCAGAGATGCAAAAAATAGTGGCAAGGCCACGGCTCCTTCCCTATTATGATATGATCATATGGGCACTAGACCATGTGGATATCCTAACCAAGACTATTATCAATGAACAAAAGGTGACGATTGGGACTTTTAGGCCGGAACATTTGCAGGCAATGTATCAGTTGTCACCCACACCAAACTTCGCTTACAATGTCAAGTTTCTGGAAGGTTTCAAGGGGAAGGAATGCGAGCAATATGGAAAAAACTTGTCTGATCTGATCAAGGATTGGGTTTCACACCCCACAAAATTCAGGGCGGATTGTAATGGAATTTATTCAATCTCCTCCTTAGAGCCGCCATTCAGGTATATAGCAATGATGGCATGTAGGTTGTATGGGAGGGAGGACACCACACACTTTTTCCTTCTGTGGGTGCCTCTAATTCATACAGTCATTGAAGGTTTTTCTTTCGACTGGACCAAATTGTTGTCGAACGGTCTAACCAGTCGAATTACCAAATATCGAGCACAGAAGGCGAGTGAGAAAGTAGCCTCATTTTTCATGTATGCCTACATCATGGATGTTATTTGTTTCATGATGCCTTTCCCTCTAATGAGCTGGAGCTGGACTCCATCTAATGTTGAGTCTATTCATGTCTATCACTCGAAACCTTGGGAGGATAAGGCCATAGAATTCATATACGATATTTTCAACTGGGTGATGGTACCGATGCATGTCTCCATCTTCGGTAACCCACCTCCCAGGATTTTAGATAGCATCATGGAAAACTTGAGTAGTGTGGTTGACTGGTATGTAGAAGTTGAGTTTTCATACATCAGGGTTTTTGGCGCCTCTGTTCCCCCATATGCTCTACCACTATTTGTGTCAGATAAGCTGGTATGTCGCGAAATCACCAGGAAAACCATGCTCGGTGGCATAAGCAAAGAGATCAAAGGTTTTTCGAAGAAGTTATGGCCACCCTTCCCCATTTATTTTAATGCATATTCTTTATTAGATTTTAGACACACCAAAGCCGAGGCTACGTCCTTGGAGGAATTTAAATTGGTCAACATCGAATTTAAGAAACATGACCCACATAAGGTCGTGAGTAATCACATGGCGAATTGTGGCCTGAAAATATACGAACATGAGCATTCACCTCATGACGACATCTTTTGAGGTGCGAGATCCTATGTTGAGGTCCTAAGTCGGATTCAAGCCCTGTCACCCGGGGATATGGCCAATTTCTTCAAATTTCAGGAACACCGGCAAAGCTTCCTTCCCCTAGTTTTATAGGGTAAGAACCCACAGACTACAGATGTACAGCAAATGGAAGCCAAGGACTCAAAATATTCAGGTCCTGACAGGGAGGAAAATCAGGAAAATACATAGGCAACCGAGAACTTGGAACAAGAAGTTGAGATCCCCAACCCAGAGAAAGGAATCCCAGAAGCGGTTGTACCAGGTGAGTCAGTCCAGAGCCAAGCAGAAATATTCCCACAAATGGTAAGTGTCACACCATTGCCTGCATTAGGCAAGACAGACACGGTTTTTATCCTAGAGAAACCATCCAAGGAAATCGACAATCCCATCGCTTCTATCACTCCCCTACAGTTCACAAAGGGGACCCCCGACGTGGGATGGATTTTCGGCGAAGAACTAACACCCATTACTGTAGAAGAGTTGCCTTCGAATGAATTTTTCTTCGATAAGAAGAGAAAGGTCATTGTGAAGCAAGAGCTTTACCGAGAAGCAGGCACAGTAGCCAAAAAAATTCAAAATCCTAGCCGATGGGAAGGCCATGAAAAAGGAGGAATTCACCACTCAGATAGCAAGGACTTTGGGGGCTTTTGCTACAGCCAACCAATATTTTGTCGAATCTCTAAAGGAACAGTTAAAGCGAAAGAACTGATTGATCAGTAAATTGGAGGCTAAGCTAGCTACATCAGAAGCAAATGCCAGAGATCAAGTGAACATAGGTCTAGAGAAAGCCAGAGCAGCCGATCAAAAGGAAATCGAGCAGCTCAGATCTGATCTCGAGAAAATACATCAGTCAGCCCAGACCATCCAAGCACAGGTAATCCAGCAAGAAGAACTGATAAGGCAGTTACAGGTAAAGTTGAATTCTGTCGAGAGCCAGGTTATAGATATCGAGATATTCCAATCCCAAGCCATTGATATCCGAAAGAGAGTGTCAGCAGCTCATCAAGATTTACTTGTTAAAGTGGAAGCCATCCAAAATCATTGCCAGACCATTGACCAAGTACTGAAAGACATTTCTTTAAGAGAAAGAGAAGTTGGGGAGGCTTGGGTCACTTTCCAAGAGGTTGTTATAGCCACGATGAAAAAAGAAGTGGTCAGTAGTTCCTGATTTTCCATCCCAGAGAAAACCAAAGGAAATATCTTGCTAAAGGCGTGGGAGCGTGATATATCAGAAAACAGAGAACGAGCTAAAGAAATGAGAAACTCTTGTGAAGAAACTTTCAGCTTGATAAATGAAATTTTGTTGGATCTCGATAGGGAAAGTAGCACTGGGACACTGGGCCAGATCGACAGATCGATATGGCCAAGCACCTGCTCGACATCAAGGAGAATGAGGAAAAGGAGTAGGTTGAAGTACCACAAATAAGCTAGATTGATATTGTCCAAGTGGATAAATGGTTAATAAAACCAAGAGTACAGTTATGTTCTATCATCACTGAAGACCGACAAGTAGGAGAAAGGTTGCCACAGTTAGCGAAGGATTGTTACACTTTTGAGGAAAACAACCAAACAGAGCCTTCAAAGTTGATAGCCCAATTGATCGAAAAGTGTGTCAATTGCATTGGGCAGACGAAAGGGTAGGTGTCTGGCGTCAAATGATGACAAGTGTTATTTTTTTCTATTTCTAGAGAAAGAAGAGTAAAGAAAGGAAGGTGCTCTGCCCGCATGAAGGAGGACAAAGACAAAGAAGTGAAATGCTTAAATTTCCCATTTTGTAACCGAAAACTTCTGGAACGATTGAAATTTGAATGTTTAAAAGTTTTTATAAATATGCATTTTGAAGTGAGAACGGAGGATCTTTCTTGGCCGATTGTAATAGAGACATTTTCCTTTTATTAATAAAAAGCAATCCGAAGATTCTTGATTACGTGAAGACTGAGTTATGAGTTTTGTTTTCTTTGTTATCTTATATTGAATTTCATTTTGCATATATATCTTTCATGAATGCTTAGCTGCAATTTAGTACAACTTCTACTGTGGTGACCAATTGTTTAGCCATCTAATCGTTTGCAGTTTTTCCTATGTATCGGCTATCAGCAGGTACAAGACCTGTGAACTTTTTAGATCTCTATATTTTATGCTTCGTCATATTTCTTCTTGTCTTTTTCTTCTTCTGTTTACAAGGTGAGATTCTCCCTTGATGGGAGCCTCGCATTGTCGACAGCTTAATGTTTTCTCACATTTCATACATGATTCTTTAAAAGTTTAACTCAGTTATGGGAGAAGGCCTTTGGTTTGTGTTCTACCTTTAACATCGGATTCGAAAATTCTCTTTTATACGGTCAAAAAATTGAAGTAGCATTTTAAACCTTGAACTTTATTTTCAATTTTTGTTCCTCCATGACTGTGCCCATTGCAAGACAGCCCAACATTGAACCCGGCCTATTGGATCAAACCAGCATCACTTTGAACCTTTTTGACACCATACTTAAAACTTCCATCACCCGGGTAGAACTCGAACGTTCATGGGCCACAATTGAACGGGATATAAGCATCCATGAACGTTTTGAAGCGAGACAGAGACAACTTAGAAATCAGCCTTAGCTCCCTTTCCCGAAGGTTGATTCTTCCCCTTTTTATCTTTTACTCACTTTTGGATGCCTAGACCCTTTACTTTCTAGCCTTAAGTATGGACTCTAGAACAACACATGGTTCAGGTTTATTGGTACAGGTTTACAGCAGTATATCTCACAATGATAGTGTGACAGTGGTTCCATCATTCTACTTCTACTTCAGGGAGGTTGGATGGGGCAAGGACAGGTGGTTGTAGACACTTTCTGGTTGTAGCCAGAGAACATAGGGGGTTGTACCCTCCTTCTGTTTGTAGCCATAGAATAGGGGAGTTGGAGATTCCCTCTGGTTGTAGCCTGGGAAACAAGGGGATTGGAGCCTCCTTCCAGTTGCAGTTGGAAAACAAAGGAAGTTGGTGCTTCCAATGAATGTAATTCTTCAAGACATATAAGAAAAATCATTTTGTGGTTGTCTCCCACTTTAGGTTTCCACGTAAAACATTGGTGTACTGTGTATGCGTATGATTGTTCATTTTTTCATTGCTTATTTACTCTGCAGTTATTGGATGATAATGCTACATTGATATAACACTTGGATTATATGGTTAAAAAGGATTAAATTGCTCTATTATTGATTCACCCCCCCTCTCAGTAATCCAACAGTGTTGACGGTGAAGATTTTACAATAATTATGCCGGAAATGCAAGGAAAGAGTCAAGTAGGGAAAAGTACAAATAGAGAGTGGACTTGAAGAAGAGATGATTGAATTTTGAAGTTGGGGACTTGGTTATGGCAGACCTCAAAAAGGAAATATTTCCTAGAGGGGAATACAACAAATTGAAACTTAAAAAGATTAAACCATGTAAAGTGTTGAGGAAGTTTTCCTCAAATTCTTATGAAATAGAACTTCCAAGTAACATTGGAATTTCTCCAATTTTCAATGTCTCAAATTTGTACCCCTTCAAGGAAGCAGCAGACATTTTAGCAGATGCACCTATTAATGACAAAATTCAAACCATTGAATGGGAGAAATAACTACCTATAGTACATCTGAAATAGATTGAATCAGTTTTGGACAAGAAGGTAGTGAAAAAGACAAGGGGTAAAGAGTACTTTTAGTACTTGGTCAAGTGGAAACAACAACCACTTGAGGTTGCCATGTGGATGACAACAACAAAAATTTTCAAATATGGTAAAAGGATTCAAGAACTTATGGAAAAAATACAATGAACATGTCTTTTCTTCTCTCGGAGTATGATGCAGGAGCATATTTCAAAGCCAACTCAATAAATGACCTTTATAAGGTCTTAGGAATTTACGAGCGGAAGTCAGTTTCCTCTATGTTATAGAATTTTGTGATTTGACTATTTTCCTAAGGTTGTCATAGTTGTAGAAGTGTGTTTACAAGGAAATAGCGTTTTCCATGTAGTGTAACAAATTAACTAATTTAGCATATTGTTGAGTAATTTAGAGACGGATTTGGGTTTGTTGATATTTTTTAGGATACGAATCCATATTTTACAGATTCAATCAATTTCTCTCCATAATTGTATTAAGTCTGAATAAAACCCTCAAGAAAAATCAATAATGAAAAGGACAAGGAGAGAGAGGGAAGAATAAGAAGATTGCAAAGTGAAGCTAGTTGTGTGAGATAAGAAGAGCTCAGAGAAAGAAAGATTGTATTCCTATTTCAGTAATAAAGTGTACTCGAGGTTGTTTTTTATGAATGTGTGACTATCATTTTATCTCAGATTGTAAATCATTGAATTTATGTCACTAAGCTTGTAATTTCTCTTAGCATAACCCTCATAGTCCTCTGTTAAATTTAAGGTTTTGACAAAATATTGAATTAATTGATTAAAATTCTTAGAGGAAGAATCGACTGAGTTCAGAGGTGGATCGATTAACTGGATTGAGAAAAGGATCATTTTTTGCAGAGGACGAATAGTGATTTACAGGATAAATCACATACTAAACTTGGAAGAATCGTTATCTTTAGCAAGCTCCAATTCAACCAGACCATTCATTAATCATTCAAAAAGAAACAAGTGTTTCATTTCCCTGGTGGGTGGTGGTTGGTTAATAGATTGTTGGTTAACAAACTTGCTTAAATTCTCATCAAGAAAAGTCCATTAACCAGACCAAAGTTAAATGTTGAAAGGTGCATTATATATGTATCCCAGGGCCTAGTGACCATCGACAGACGATTTTTATTTTCCTGGTGGCCCTATGGAAGTTAATCGTTGAGAAAGGATTAATAGTATTTCCCCGATGGGTCGGTGCTCTGGTGGTTCGGTTGGCCAATTGACAAGTATTTTAAATGACTAAAACTAAATTGAGTTAAATGGGTTTTAATGTTGATCCGGTCGGTGTTGGCATCAGCCATGCTCCCCGAGATTGGTTGAAATGTGAAAAATATAAAAGAAGAGTGTATATATACAACAAATATTGTATGACTCATCGCTAATTTTAATGAATGTGGGATAAATAAAAACAATAAAAAATAATTTAATTACTTAATAAGTGACAAACAAACAGAGTAAAAGCTTTATTTAATTTGGAGGGAAAAAATTTGGGGGCAATATTTTGGAGGCAAATTTCATTCTCCAAGTTATAAGAGTGTCATTGGCAGGGTGAACATTTGTATCATTCTATGTTTTTAGTAAGAAATCATGGGTTCCTTTGATAGATAAATTTGCATTTCTGATCCGGGATCTTTTGATCGAAGTGACTTATAAAGAATTGTATTAAATGAGCATAAATTAAAGTGCACCATAAAGAAGGAAAAGCTCAATAATGAAGAGACATAAGCATCAAATATGAACACAAAAACTTGATAACAGAGTTCATCCCTGGTGTACTACGTCTCTGAGTCCTACTCTCAAATGGGTAGGCCTTTTTATTAACTCAGAAAAGGAATTTGGCAAAATACATAAGTATACCTCATTCTGGAACTAAGATATAGAAGATTTGCTCAGATCAGAAAACAGACAACATCATTGAATTTGTGGCATCGAATTACCCAAAAATGATCGTCTCCATGCCTCAATCTGACTCTAGCACCCCCATGCCCTTGATAAATCTTGTCTCGGTTTTTCGTGCCTACACCATGCAATTAATGCATTGTACTATGTCTCGAAAATTGCTCCTGATTGTACCGTCAAGCACCCTCCTCTCATCCGTGGGTAAACTTCAGCATTTAAATTAAATGTTGGGTGGATTGACCAACGAATCTCGTTGGCCCAACGGTTGGCGAAGGCTATTATAAGGCGTTTGGATAGGGGGAGGTCCCGGGGTCGAGCCCATGGGCCTCCCCTCTTGGGATTATAGTTATAACAATATATATGAGTTTGGAACCGTCACCAAGTTTGGAGTTGTTGCTTATATTTTTTGGAGTTGTATTTTGGCCACCATATTTGGCAGGCTTTTTTTTTATTTTTGAAAATCCAGTTTCGGGCCCTCATTAGGCATTTTCCCACTGCCACGTAGCATCCCATGACTGGGCCATGTGGAAGCCAACCATTGTCCCATGCCATTCACTTGCATAGTCACCTTGCCACATCACCTGCTAGGTCATCTTGCCATGTCCCGTATGGTCTGCCACGTGGTTGTACAGACTGCCACATGGCACTTCCTCATTGGTCCACATGTTGACCCGAAAATATTGAAAATGAGTGACATGTGGCAGCCTCTGGTGCTACCACATCACCATGATGATGTCAGCATGATACATGTCACCCTCTACATGTGCCACGTATACTGTATGGATGTCGACGTCATTCGTATTGATGCTAACATCAACAGTACGGATGCTGACTCATCCTTGTTGATTGGGCTAGGTTGACCAAAAATTTGACTATGAATATATTTTGATCTGTAACTTTATTTGACAAGTTGTTTACGTCATTGGAAAGCTTCCAACGTGTTATTCGCGATGATGCCAACTTCACTGAGTTTTGAGGACTTTGAATTTTTTCCCTTTCTCTGTCTGTTGAGGCCATTCTGAGCTTCCTGAGTTGCTTCTGTGAATTATGAGCTTTCCTTAGTCTTCTATGGATCCTTTTTAGATCATGCCTTCCCACTAAGATATTTTTGGACCACCAAAAGATTTCATCAATCAAAAAATAAGTGAGGGAAGAGTTCCCTCACCTTGTCCTTCTCAATCCACTTTGCCTTTCTTGGATGTGTTCCCTTTAAACTTACTCGAAGATAATCAACATCACTCCTGCGTGAAGTCCTCGTCCTTCTATCCAGGATGATATCTTCCTTTAACTCATCCATGTACCCATGAGAAAATTCATCAACTGAAGGTATTGAAACTTCCTCACCCTGATCCATGATCATGGGAGGCTCAAAAAGTTTCAAGTTCTCCACATTTACAACTGAGTAGATCTACATATAAGGTGGAAGATCTAGACAAAAATCATTGGTACCACTTTTCTCCAAAATAGTGAAGGGTCCATAATGGATGGGGTTGAGTTTCTTTCCTTCACCCTTCAATATTTCCTTGCTGATGTGAAGCCATACCTGGTCCCCAACCTGGAACTGATGATCAACACTATGTTTGTCATGCTGAGCTTTATACTGTGCTTGAATTTTCTCCAATTGTTCCCTGACTACCTGATGTACCTGATGAATCCTTTGGAGAAACTTGTAGGCTATGTCTTCATTTATTTCTTCATTTCAATTGGCATCTCTCCCATACATCAAGTCCAAAGAAACCTTAGGTAAATACCCAAAACATGTCTCAAAAGGTGAACACTGAGTGGAGGAATGTAAGGCTCGGTTGTAAGCATGTTGTACATAGGGTATTTGTTCATCCCATAACCCAGGATGCTTACTGTAGTAGCCTCGAAGTAAAAGTACCATTGTTTGGTTAACAACCTATGTTTGTTCGTCAGTCTGTGAATGGAAAGTAGTGCTCCTCTTCAACTTGGTGTCCATCATTCTCCACGAGCTTTTCCAAAAATCCCCAAGGAATCGAGTATCTTGATCCGAGATAATGGATTTGGGTAACCCAAAGTGAACCCAAACATACTAAAAGAAGTTATTAGCAATCTACTTAGCACTGATCTACTTTTTACATGGAATTAAGATACACATATTGTTGAACCTATCCACTACAACATACAAATAGTCATGACCCATTTTCAACATTGGTAAACCCACTACAAAATCCATGGAGATACTTTTCCATGGATAGGATGGAATAGGAATTAGGGAGTATAGCCCCAGTTTTCTATTAGTGGAATTACAAGTAGAACACATCACACACCCCTTTACATATTTAGTTACAATTTTTTTCATTTGAGGCCAATAAAAAAACCTCTGCAGATGAGCCATATTTTTTCCTGTTAATGTTTAAGCCATTATTATAGTTCTTTGCATTTCAATAGATAACAATAGCATAACACAAGATCACTGAGAAATACACAATCACAAGAGACACAACATTTATCCTGGGAAACCCTCTAGGGGAAGAAAACCCAGCAAA
>ML778537.1:1458610-1485691 GCA_009831015.1 Picea engelmannii | reverse complement strand
TCTCTCTCTCTCTCTCTCTCTCTCTCTCTCTCTCTCTCTCTCTCTCTCTCTCTCTCTCTCTCTCTCTCTCTCTCTTCTCCAACTACAGTTCTGAAACTTGTCTCTCAATGAGCAAGTGAGGTGTGTGTCTAAGTGAGGTGCTAGCCTCCTTATTTATACTAATCTGGCACGTGTGAATTGTCTCTTCACTGGCAAGGCCGATTTCTTAATCTGGGTCGTTATAACCACCTTTATTATATTCCGGGGCATCTTTGATATATTCTGGGGCTGACTTCTTCTTTTGCCTATTACAATTATATTATGACCAATCCGCAAAAGGGGATTTGGTCCTTTTACAATATCCAACATGATCAATCCACAATGCGGATTGATCCAATGAATAATATATCAAATAATAATAAGAATACACTTTACAGTTACATTATTTCAACACTCCCCCTTAACAAGAAGGGTATTCTTCAACAACTTCAGGCGAGAGAGAGAGGAAAACATCATCAACAACATCAAATGGGTGAGAGGACAACATCATCAATATCATCTTGGAACACTGACTAGCTTATCTATAAATCATCGGAAGTTTTTCTTCATCAGCAGCATTGTTATTCTCAAAGGAATGCAATCATCATCTGCATCAATATGAATTAGTATAAAACTAATACATCCTCATCATCACAGCATGAGGTTGGCTCATCATAATACAGGACTGGCTTTACATCACAGCTGTCAAGCTGGAAGCTCAGTATTCATCTTTCTTTACATCACAGCAATCAAGATGGAAGCAAGATACTAGATTGGCTTTACGTCACAGCTTATCAAGCTCGAAGCACAGTACTAGTCTCATCTCAACGTCTTGCTTTATGTCACAACACTTAAGCTGGAAGCAAGATACTAGACTGGCTTTATGTCACAGCTGTCAAGATGGAAGCACAGTACTAGTCTCATCACATTGTCTTTCTTTACATCACAACCATCAGGTTGGAAGCAAGATACTAGACTGGCTTTACGTCACAGTTGTCAAGCTAGAATCACAGTACTAGTCTCATCTCATCGTCTTTCTTTACATCATAGTTGTCAAGCCGGAAGCATAGTACTAGTCTCATCTCATTGTCTTGCTTTACGTCACAACAATAAAGATGGAAGCAAGATACTCGTTATGCTTTACGTCACAGCAATCAAGCTGGAAAAAGGATACTAGACTGGATTTATGTCGTAGTTGTTAAGCCGGAAGCACAGTTCTATTCTCATCACATCGTCTTGCTTTACGTCACAGCAATGAAGCTAGAAGCAAGAGATGTCTTATCACAGCAACTACTCCCCCTTTCGAGGAAGGTCCTTTCAGACTATACCAAGATTATCTCGAAATTGCTCAAAATTTACATGAGATAGAGGTTTGGTCAACACATTAATAACCTGTTCATCCATCCTAACGTACTAGAGCTTCATGGCTCCTCTCTGCACCATGTCACGGATGTAATGATATCGGATCTCTAGGTGCTTTGACTTGTCATGGAATATAGGATTCTCTGTCATCTTTATGCAACTCTAATTGTCACATAGGATCGTGGTTGCTTCCATATCTAGGTCAAATAGACCAGTCAGCAACTTTTGAAGCCATATAGCTTCTCAGCTGGCAGAACATGCAGCAATGTATTATGCTTCCACTGTGCTGAGAGAAATGCTGGATTAATTTCTACTCTGCCATGAGATCATGGTTGATCCCAAACTGAAACAGCATCCTGAAGTGCTTTTCCTGTCAGAGACACTTCCTGCCCAATCTGCATCAGTATATCCACTCAATGCGAAATCATGATCTCCATCATAGTTGAGACCACAATCTATTGTGACCTTAAGGTACATCATCACATGTTTTGCAAACACTAGGTGAACATGTTTGGGTTCTACTAGAAACTGACTCAAGGTGTTCACGACAAAACAAATGTCTAGTCTGGTGTTCGTCAGGTACATCAACGATCCAATAATCTGTCTGTATAGTATGGCATCAATCAATTCTGACGAAGTGTCGATCAGCAGCTTCAACTTCGCTTCCATGGGTGTATTCATGGAATTGCATTCCAACATGTCAAATCTCTTTAGGATTTAGACTGCATACTTCCCTTGGTTAAGGAAGATCCTCTCTAGACTCTTCCATACCTCAAGACCTAAGAAATAATACATTAGGCTAAGGTATTTCATTTCAAATTCTAAGGCAAGTCTTTTCTTACATTCAGTGATGAGCTTTTCTTCTTCGATTAAGAATAAGTCATCCACATATAGCAGTAATATTATTGGTTCATCGTTCATAACCTTGAAGTAGAGGTTAGAATATGCTTTATTCTTGGTAAAGCCCAATCTCGTCAGGAAATTGTCTATCTGGCCATACCAAGCTCTAGGATCTTGCTTCAATCCATACAATGCTTTCTTCAATCTGCAGACATGAGACTTCATGTCTTCAATTTAAAATCCTTGAGGTTGCTCTATATACACTTCCTCTTTGATAACAACATTTAGGAAAGTTGTCTTTACATCCATCTGGTGCAACTTCCACTTCATCTTAGCTGCAAGGGATGTGATGGTTCTGATCGAAGTGTATCTGGCTACAGGAGCGAATGTCTCTTCATAGTCAATGCCTTCTTTTTGAGAAAATCCCCGAGCGACGAATATTGGTTTATACTTTTCAATACTTCCATCAGCAACATGTTTTATTTTGAAGAGCCATTTGGAGGATACCACGTCTTTACTCTTCGGTCTGGGAACTATTTCCCATACATCATTCTTTATTATGGATTGGTATTCCTTTGTTATGGAATCTACCCATTCTTTCATCTGAATGGATTTCTCAAAGCAGGTAGGCTCCTTCTCTAGGAGGTCACACATCAAATATGTATAACTGGAGAATGGATTTAGTCTTTTCACCTGTCTCATGGTTCCTTGGGGAACACCATACTTCTCTCCATATTGAATGAGATCTCTAGCCCAAGATGGCTTTCTTTTATGGAGGATCGTCATCTGAGGAGGTTCTTGAAATTATACTATATCATGGTCTTCTAGAATTCCTCATCAAGGGAAACTACATCTTCCCTCACTGGTTCTGCAGCTCTCAGAACCTCCCTCACTGAATCTACAATTCTAGGGATTAAAGGTTCCTCTTCATATACTTCTTCAAGCTGGCATCTTCTCGATTTCTTGAGCGTTGCATCTTCATCAAAGGTCACATCCCTGATGATCTCAATGTGGCGGTGACCTGGTATGTAAATTTTGAAGGCCTTGGATACCTCACAGTATCCCACAAATATTCCCTTCTTTCCTGAAGGTTCCAGCTTGTTTCTCTTCTCTTTCGGAACATGTATAAAAACTAGGCAGCCAAATATTTTGAGATGGCTTACCTCTAGTTTCTTTTCGGTGAACATCTCTTCTGGGGTCTTGAACCCAAGTGCACTATGGGATAATCGCTTTTGCACATAAACGGTTGTCATTGTTGCTTCTGCCCATAAGCACATTAGAAGATCTTGATCATGGATCATAGTCTTCATAGCTTCCATTATCGTTTTGTTCTTTCGTTCAGCTACACCATTTTTTTTAGGATTATAGGGAGTTGCGAGTTCCCTCTTGATCCCAACATCTTTGCAGAAGCTCATGAACTCTTTTGAGGTATATTCTCCTCCATTATCTGACTTGAGTATCTTGATCTTTCTTTCGAAAAGGTTCTATATCAAGGCTTTGAATTCCTTGAACTTGTTGAACACTTCATCTTTAGATTTCAAAAAATACACCCATGTATTACGAGAATAATCATCAATAAATGATACCTAGTATACATACCCACTAATGGAGGATGATGGCATTGGGACACATACATCTAAATGAATGAGCTCTAGGACTCCTTCTACTTTGTTGTCTCTCTTCAGAAAAGGGTTATTGATGTTCTTCCCTTGCGCACATCCATTACACATGCCTTCATGGTCAATTTTGAATTTTGGTAGACCTATGACAGCTTTGCATATGTATGGTAGCACCTTATAATTGATGTGAGCTAATCTTCTATGCCAAATTTCACATGAGTTTTTAATGGCGTGAGTCATGGCAGCCTCTGAGTGACCCTTTAGCTTATACAAGCCATTTTCTTCTCTTCCAATGATGATTTCTTCTTTCAGGGTTTCTCCTTTAGCCCGCATGAGGACTTCTCCATCTATAAAGGCAACTCTGAAGCCTTTATTTTCTAAAGAAGAAATGGAGAGTAGGTTCTTTGTCAAACCTGGTACAAAGAGTACGTCCTTCATCTTTATTGAGTTTCTTGAATTTAGCTTGTATCTTGATTCTCCCACTGCCTTGATGGGATATTGGTAATCATATCCAAGTGTCACTTTCTGAGAAAACTTATTTTCTGAAATATAAGAGAGAATGTCTCTCTGACTTGTCATGTGCTTGGAGGCACCACTATCAATGAGCCACATGTCCTCTCCAGGTGTTACCGATCCTGAGAGGGTCGAGATTAAGACATAGTCTTTGATCTACTCTCTTATCAAATTTGTAGGTGGCTCTTCATCTTCAACTGCATGGGCATGGTGCCTCTTATGTTTCCTCTTGTATTCTTCTCATCTGGCTGGATAGAATTTTGCAATGTGTCCCATCTTGTCACAATGATAGCATTGTACAGATGAGTAATATATTTCCCTTCGTTGTCCTCTCTTCTGAAATCTCTTTTGATGGGATTATTTATTATTGAATTTGTTTGGCGGTTGAGGCTCTTTATGAGTCTCCTTCTAGAAGTAGGGTTTCTTCCTTCCTCTTTTGGTGTGGATAGCTAGGGCTTGATCATCATCTCTTACTAGTATCAATTCATGGTTAGCTACTCTTGTTTCTTCTTGAATGCATTCTTCCCATAGACGGTCAAACTTCAGTTTCTCCATTCTGGCACAAATCGTTTGGATGAATGCATCCCAAGGTCTTGTGAGACCATTAAGAGTTTTCATTATGAGCTCGTCTTCATCTATGGTGTCTCCAATTGCTTCTAATTGTTCTTTAAATTCTGAGATTCTGGAGAAATAGTCTTGGATTGTTTCTCCTTTCTGCATCCTCATATTCTTCAGTTGAGTTCTTAGATTCATCTTCTGGTTTATGTTCTTTCCTTTGTATAGTCTGCCTAGGGCATCAAACATTTATTTCGAAGTCTTATTTTATGACACATAAGGAATCATGTGGTCTTTAATTGAATCTGCAATGATTCTTTTGGCCCTGATCATGTCCTTTAGATGCTTGGCTTTTTCTGCAGCATCGTCAGGTTCCGGTACTTATTCTTTGACGAATATTTCTAGTTCATTCTCTTCAAGGATCAGGTCAATCCTATACTTCCAGGCACAAAAATTTTCCATGCCTTCCAATTTGTCAGCAAGCTTCGTGCTTGCAGACATCTTTTACCTGGAGCTAGGAAAATGACCAAAAAATGAAAATGCTCAAAATCAAATTCTGAACTTATTAGGAGATGCGCTTGGCTGAGGCGAGTAGCCTGGTGTGCTTGGATCTGGGAAAATCCAACTTTTACCCCTCCAAACTTGATCTGTGGATTTATGGACTGGTGCTTCTGGTTTTCTGGTACCTCTGGTACACGGGTGCTTCTAGTTCTTTTGGTTCTCTGGTTTTCTGGTACTTCTGGTACTTTGTGAAACTAGGGTTTCACTTTCTGGGAGATATAGCCACTGAAAAGGTGCACTAAGAGTGCCAAATTAATCCTTGAGGGAGGGTACACTTTTCTAGATGGTTTTAGGGTTGGAAAGCTTCACCATCAAAAATCCCTAATTTGCATGTATGGAAACAGTGATGTTTTTCATTCTTGTGAAAGATGCTTTCTTCATCTTGGCTCTGATACCATGTTAATGTTTAATCCATTATTATAGTTCTTTTCATTTCAATAGATAATAATAACATAACACAAGATCACTGAGAAATACACAATCACAAGAGACACAACATTTATCCTGGGAAACCCTCTAGGGGAAGAAAACCCAGCAAAACTTCCTTATTATAGATAGTCAATACAATTCCAAGAGATAGCTCAAGCTAATACAAAAGATCCTCTCCCAAAGATGCGCCACTCTCTCTCTCTCTCTTCTCCAACTGCAGTTCTGAAACTTGTCTCTCAATGAGCAAGTGAGGTGTGTGTCTAAGTGAGGCGCTAGCCTCTTATTTATACTAATCTAGAACGTGTGAAGTGTCTCTTCATTGGCAGGGCCGACTTCTTAATATGGGTGGTTATAACCACCTTTATTATATTATGGGGCCTCTTTGATATACTCTAGGGACAAATTCTTCTTTTGCCTATTACAATTATATTATGACCAATCTGGAAAAGGGGATTTGGTCCTTTTACAATAGCTGACATGATCAATCCGCAATGGGGATTGATCCAATGAATAATATATCAAATAATAATAAGAATACACTTTGCAGTTACATTATTTCAACATTTCCTACCCCAAAATGCCTAGACACAAGAGAAGTGTGAGATTCTCGTATTACATGGACTCGTTCACTTGTAGGAATACATAGCTTTCCAATATGGTAGGGTTGTTTTCCCTGCAGACAATAGCTCTCTACCTGTGCGCCATGGGTTAGTTTCTCATATACTTCTTTAAAATCTCCATCAATGGTATATTGTTCCACATAGCTATCATGAGATAAATAAACATTCTTCAAAATAATAGAAGTAGTAATAGGAAGTCTAGAAAGCATATCAGCTACCTTGTTACTCATACCCTTTTTGTACTTGATTACCAAATGAAATTGTTTTAGGAAACCCATCCATCTATAATGTCGATATTGTTGTAGTTTGGTATATGCTTGGAGATACTGTAAGGGTTGATGATCTATGTGTGTGATTGTTTCCTTCCCTAATAGGTAGTGCTTCCATTTGTTTATGCTTTGAACTAATGCATAAAACTCTTTATCATGTGTAGGATAGTTAACAACAAATCGGTTAAAAGTTTCAGAGTTCTAACAGATAGGCTTATGATATTGCATCAATACTGCACCCATGGCGTACCCATTGGCATCTGTCTCGATCTCGAAGGGTTGTTGAATATTTTTCAATGCTAATACCGGTGCAGTACTGATATTTTCCTTCAAAGTGTTGAAAGTTTTTTGTTGCTTTCCTCCCCACAAAAAAGTGTTCTTCACATTGGTTAAGGAATGCAAAGGAACTAATATAAAGGAGAAGTTTGAAATGAATCTCCTCCAATAACAGACTACACCTAAGAAGCTTTGTATTTTGGCTACTCTTTTGGGCTCAGGCCAATTTACAATTACATCAATCTTGGAAGGATCAATTTTCAATTATCCTCCCCCTACAATATGACCTAAGTACACAAGTGCGGTCTTACCAAATTCACATTTGGACAGTTTTACATATAACTTTTCCCTTTGCAAAGTATCCAATACTTTCTTTACATGACTTACATGTTCATCCCAAGTCCCGCTAAATATAAGAATGTCATCTAAATATACAGTCACAAAATCATCTAGAAATGGCCTGAATACATCATTCATCACACGCATAAAAGTCGTCAGAGCATTACAAAGCCCAAACAGCATAACTAACCACTCAAACAATCCATGTTTGGTTTTAAAGGAAGTCTTCCATGCATCATGTTATGAAACCCTGATCTGATGCTATCCACTGTGCAAATCCAACTTAGTGAAATAAACAACATTTTTTAATTGATCAAGTAAATCATTTATATGAGGAAGAGGGTATCAATTTTTCACCGTGATTTTATTTAAGTCCCAGTAATTGACACACATTCGCCATGTGTCATCCTTCTTTGGAACCATCACAATCGGAGAACCACAAGGAGATGAGTTGGGCCTAATGACCCCTTGATCCAATAAGTTTTGTACATGCTTCTTGATCTCTGTCATATCTAAAACTGACATCATGTACATGCCCACATTAGGAAGAGGAGAATCTTGTTGAAGATGTATTTCATGTTGGATTTCCCTCTTAGGAGGTAATCCATCTGGTTCCTGGAAAATATCATCATACTTAGAAACAATATCAATTAATTCTTTCTTATGAGAAGGATCACATCCTTGGAAAGCGTCGGATGTTTCGACATCTTTCTCCCTTATGACCATGAGTACATATCTCTTGTTAGTGTTTATGAGTCTCTTCATTTTTCCTACACTAACAAGTGTTGTGTTTACCCTCATGTTATGGGCTCTAACAATATATTCCACTCCCCCCTTAGTAAGGTGATATTTGTTCTCATGACTAAAGAAGACTGATTTCCTATCATAAAGATAAGGACTCCCCAGCACTATGCCACATATATCAAGTGATACGACATCCAAATCCACTTCATCAATCAACTTTGAAGCAATAGAAAATCTGACCCTACATTGCTTGGTGACATTAAGTTTTTCTTTATCGCATACCCAATTAAGAGGATAAGACTTTGGATATGGTTTAGTTTCAAGACCTATCTTTTTGACAAGTGCTTCAGATATCAAGTTTACTTGGGAATCCAGATCAAACAATGTATCTATCTTAGTGTGTTTAGATACAACTCTTATATGAAATAATTCATTCCTCTTTCTTTCATCATCATGAGATTCATTATTGGAATTTAAACTAGCTTGAAGGGAATCTTTATCGTGTACTCCAACCGTTGTGATATTTCTTTCATCTCCTGAATCAGAACCAAGATCTTGTTGTACTGTAGAAACGATCTTTGTCTTCCCCTTTCCACCAAACCGTTTTGGTCTCTTCTTTGGATGTAGTTTCCAACATTGTTCATCATCGTGGCCACTTTTCTTGCAATGAGTGTGAGATGGTTTTCCTTCTTCTCTCTTTACAGTGGCAGTATTTTTATCCTTCATTTTAAAATTATTAAATTTCTTATGTGGGAGATTGGAAGGTTTCTTTGTGGGATCTTCTTGAACATTCTTTCCCCTGTTCTCAAGCTGAGTGGCTTGCACACAAACTTCATCAAGACTGGTGGGGTTAAACAATAGCAAAGTATAACGAATATAATTGTAAAGTGCGCCAATATACTTCATTAAAGTTTCATAAGAATCCAAAGGAACGTAGAATGCAAGAGCTTTCTTCCTAAATTCCTTCGTGAAACTTTGTATAGTTTGACCTTTACTTTGTCTTAAATTTTTCCATTCCATAATTGTTTTATGTAAATAACCCAATGGATAAAATTGCTTCCTTATCATTGAAATAAATTCCGACCATGAGGAAAGAATATTACCATTGTCCTGAAGTTTTCTCTCCCACCATATGAGAGTGGTGCCTTCCAACCGAAGAGAATCCAATTGCACTTTAACTTCATCTTCATCCATCTGTTGAACACGGCAATATACTTCAGCCTGTCAGATGCAATTATCTATATTTTCAGGATTAACATCTCCATTAAACATAGGTAAAGAAAATTTTACATCAAGCTTTAATAATGGTTTCTTAAAAGAAACTTTATGGATAGAATGATGAGAATGATGAGAATGCTCAGAGGAAGAAGAGTTAAAACTTGATGGTGAAGATGGAGGCTCATGAGGGTCTCCTCCAGCCCCTTGATTTACTAAAGCATTATCATCATCTTGTGCTTCATTTTTCTTCCCTTTCTTCTTCATCCTCTTCTTGTAGTCTCCATACATTCACTCGACCATTTCTGACATGCGATAAAATACGACATGGAAGTTTTTCTCTTGTTCATCACGCTTTTCCTCTTCTACCATTTTCTTCCTTCGGGATGCACGGACAACTTAGGGATTGAAAGTCTTAAGAGTTCCTTCACCCTGCTTATGCTTGGCCCTAGTAAGCATTCACACTCAACAATTCAAGCAAAGATGACTGCTCTGATACCAACATGATCCAGGATATTTTCATTGAAGTGACTTATAAAGAATTGTATTAAATGAGCATAAATTAAAGTGCACCATAAAGAAGGAAAATATCAATAATGAAGACATAAGCATCAAATCTGAACAAAAAAACTTGATAATGGAGTTTTTCCCTGGTGAACTACGTCTCTGAGTCCTGCTCTCAAATGGGTAGGCCTTTTTATTAACTTAGCAAAATAATTTGGAAAAATACATAAGTATACCTCAATATGGAATTAAGATGCAGATGCTTTTCTAAGATCAAAAAACATACAACACCATTGAATTCATGGCGTCGAATTACCAAAAACTGACTGTCTCTATGCCTCAATCTGACTTTGGTACTCCCAGGCTCTTGAGAAATCTCGTCTTGGTTTTCGTGTCTGCACCCTGCAATTAAGTCATTGTACTTTTTCTCGAAAATCATGCTTCGACGTACCGTAAAGTGCCCTCCTCCCCTTCATGGGTAAACTTCAGTATTTAAATTAAATGTTGGGCAGATTGACCAATGGAGCCCGTTGGCCTAACAGTTGGCGGAGGCTATTATAAGGCATTTGGATAGGTGGAGGTCCCTGGGTCGAGCCCGCGGACCTCCCCTTTTAGGCTTATAGTTATAACAATATATATGAGTTTGGAACCATCGCCAAGTTTGGAGTTGTTGTTTATATTTGTCGGAGTTTTAGTTTGGCCACCATATTTGGTGGGACTCTGTAATATTTGGCGGGCCTTTTTTTATTTTTGAAAATCCGTTTTCGGGCCCTCATTGGGCATTTTCCCACTGCCACGTGGAAGCCCATGACTGGGCCACGTGGAATCCAACCATTGGCCCACATAATCCACTTGCACGGTCACCTTTCCACATCACCTTCCATGTCTCATACAGTCTACCACGTGGTTGTGCGGACTTCCACATGGCACTTCCTCATTGGTCCACATGTTGACCCAAAAATGAGTGACACATGGCAGCCTCTGGTGCTGCCATGTCACCATGTTGACATCAGCATGACATGTGTCACCCTCTATGTGTGCCACATATACTATACATATGTTGAGGTCATTCGTATTGATGTTTACATCAGCAGTACAGATGTTGACTCATCCCTGTTGACTGGGCTAGGTTGACCAAAACTTTAACTGTGAATGTTTTTTTATCCATAACTCTGTTTGATGATTCATTTACATCGTTGGAAATCTTGTGACATTCTCTTCGCGATGATGCAAATTTCACTGCGTTTTGAGGACTTTGAATTTTTGCCCTTTCTCTGTCTGCTGAGGCCATTCTAAGCTTCCCGAGTTGCTTCTGTGAATTCTAAGTTGTCCTTAGACTTCTCTGGATCCTTTTTGGATCAGTTTCTAAAGAATCAACATCTTGTCTGCATACCTCTTTTATTGGTACTTATTAATATTATTGGAATGATTCTAATGTGAATGAAGTGTCATATTTTTCACCTAGTGAGGATTTTGTTCATAGTGAAAGAAATGATATTGAGAAGGTTGAACAAGAAAGTCCCAAATCTTAGGACTTTGAAGGGACCATTGATGAAGGGGAGGAATATGATGGTAATCATTCTTTTGAACAATTTAATTATAAATATGGAAAATACTCAAAATCTAGCTCCAAGTGAAGATTTTGATGACAGTTTAAATGATTGTGATGATAATTTTCCTTCGGGTAATGATTTTAATGGAAGCAAGAATGGATATTTCAACGGTAGCATAGACAAAGAGGGTAAATATGATGATGGAATTAATAATGATGATTTTTGTCCTCCAACATTAGGATTTAAAGGCTATGATGAAAATGATGGATATTTTCCTCCAAGTCAGTATTTTGAAGGCACTGATGAGGAAGATTTTCCTCCAAGTGGGGATTTTCATGGCATTGATGAGGATGATGAATATTTTCCTCCAACAATAGAATTTAAAGGCTTCAATGATGATGATGAATACATTCCTCCAAGTGGGGATTTTCAAGGAACTGATGAGGATGATGAATATTTTCCTCCAAATGAGGATTTTAAAGGCATTGATGAGGATGGTGAATATTTTCACTCAAGTTGGGATTTTTAAATTAGTGAAGATGATTATGATGATGGTGGAGACTTTCTTAAAGGCACTAGTGGTGATGATGATGACTTTCCTCGAAGTGAAGATTTTAAAGGCACTAATAATGATGTTGTTGATGATGAAGACATTCCTCTTAGAGAAGAACTGAATAGCATTGATAGTCTTAAGCGTGATGATGATTTTCCTTCAAGTGAATACTTTCCTGGAAGATCCAATGACTTGGTGAGGATGGTAATTATCTTTCTATTGAGTTTGATATTCCTCTTGTAAATGATATTATCAATGAAGATGATGATGGGCCTAGAAACGAAGATCATGTTCTAAATCATCTGTGTGAAACAATTCAAGGTGGTCAACATTCTCTTGTTGAGTCTCTTGAAAATGTTGAGTATGATTATAGTGAGGATGATATTCCTCCTAGTGAGGAGGAAATTGCTTCTAGCAAGGATGATGAAATAATGGAAACATTGCAAACAAATATTGTATCTAGGACTAGGACTAGACCTTTTTATATCAATCCAAATCATTCCATTTGTACAAGGTCTGGGAAAGAATTTCTTACGACATCAACTTCTATTAGTGATTTGATTTCAAGTGAATGTTGTCAAAAGAATTGTTTAAAAGGTATAGACTACATGTATTCATTGGAGAAAAGGAATATATATTTGTCAATGAATAAAAGCATGCAAAATTCATATTTAGTGGGGTGCATGATATCTTTTTTTTTCGGGGAAAAAAAAAAGTAATTTTAATATGAAATAACAAAATTACATCAGTAAATGCCTCCGGTATTCCTTTTAGCATTGTTTCATGATATTTTCATTGTTTTTTTTGTTCATCTACACTCCTGATTTATTTCTACTATGATCATCATATACTTACATTTTTATAGTTTCTGTTACATTATCAAAAAAGAGAAGTCCTCCACAGTACAAAAAATTCAGCAGGAAAATGACACTAAGGCCTACAGATCAAGTTGTGAACCAGGGGGCATGAATATGTTTAGTGGTCCTTTGTGGACCTTTTTCCCACATTTTACATATGCCTTTTCCCAACGCCACTTGACTATTGGAAAGCGATTCTGCTTCATTGGTTTTGTCCCTATAAACATGTGAAATGGAAAAAGAGGTGAGAGAGAGGAGATAATTATTTTGAATTTTTTAATGACGGGATGGAGAAAGAAGTTGTGAAGAATTTGTGTCCCTTTGATTATGTTTACAACTAGAAAATAGTCCCCAAAAACTTGAATCTGATAAATTTGGTTTTCTCAAGCTAAGTTGAGAAGCAAAAGGAAAGCTATGAATTTGCTTTTGTTGTTTGTTGCTTCACCCAAATCGATTGAGAAGAATATGGAGGAGGCTTCAGAGAGGTGAAGATCGCCTCATGCCCCCCCTTTTGAATGGGATACTTGTGTTGCTCCATCAAAGAATTCCCATGTAATTTTTTTGTTGGTTTCAATTTGTTGTGTAGGGGAATGAGAAGTTATGGCTAATGGTTTGGTGGGAAGTGACTTGAAAGTAGCAAGACTGGTTAGTGCACATATGAGGGGAGGGATTTATTTCTCTTCTAAGATATCTCCATTTATGGTTGTCCAAATGCCCCAACAGAACATAGGGGGAAGGCCTTTGAAGTTGTTTAGATTTTGGTTCTCCCACCAAGATTTCAGGGCTTCCTGGATTGTATCTCTTGTCCATACAGAGTTGTATTTTAGAGAGATTTTAATTATCTTTAAAACTTAGAGGGTGTATGAGAATGATAATAAGGTGTGGATGCTTGAGTCTTCCCTTTTTTTGCAGAGATAACATTTGATGGGCCCTGTGAAGCTTATTTTCTGTAAATTTTCCCAGGTAGGGGCGTTTCCTTTTAAGAGGATCCAAATGAAGAGTTTGGTATTTACATGGTTGTTGAGTTTCCAAATTAATTTTCCCCACCAGGGAGGGGGTGGAATCTCATTTTCTGTAAGGAAGGATTCATATCATGATTTTGGGGAATATGTTCCTTCAGGGCTAAAAGACTAGATTAGATTGTCCTCTTGGTCTGAGATCTTAACCAAAAATTCATTTAAGGCCACGATAAATTTTTCCTAGTGCGGGGCATGGTGTTCATATAGACCTACTTACCTTCAAGAAAGCCATTTGTTTTGGCTCTATTCTCCCCTATGAATTTGATTTAAGAAGAATAAAATGTTTTGTTGAATGTTCTGAAGAGCTTGTTCTAGAAGAAGATGTTTGTTTGAGTAGTCAATCCAAGGGTCCTTCCTGATATTGAATTTTTCTCCATTGTATAATTTCCATATGATCCAATCCTTTACCAAAGGGAAGGATTGAACAATGGCCTTCAAGACGATGGATCCATTGATTGAATATTTTTGGGTTCTTCAAATCCATGTCATGAGAGAATCATTAGGAAAGTATTTTCCTTTGAATATTTGGAACCACAATACATTGATTTCAATCAGGTTCCATCCATTCTTTGTTTCCAGTGATTTTGAAAATAAATGGGTATTTCTTAGGCCCCATCATCTTGATGCTTTTGGATGAGATAGAATTTCCCAGGATGTTAGTACTAAGTTGTTATAGTCCTCTTTCCTAGCACATAAATATATGAAAGCTAGATTTCTAAGTTTTTTAAGAATTCGTTTTGGGACCCAAACTAGGGAGGTCCAATATACTAGAATTGCTTTAATGATTGACTTGATTAAGACCAATCTTCCAGCCTTGGACAACCATCTGTTGTACTAGGTTTTGATCATCTTTTCTACTTTGGAAATTAGCTAGTTCTAGTGTTTTGAAAGATAATTGTTTGGACTGAGGAGAAAACCCAATTTTTTTAGTTCTTCTGCCAATGGATGGTTGACAACTCTTAGAGTATGTTCAGTGTGACTTTTTTCCTAGTTTTTTTGTCCCCTAGAGATGAGAAAAAAAAAATTGTGGGTTGATTTTAATCCCCATATCTTCGCATAAAATATCTAGCATGAAGATAAGGTGGTCTACTGAGACATGACTACCTTCACATGACATTCTCCCTATGGCAGTGTACAAATGATATATATTTAAATTTATTATTCAATCTACTTGTTGGCTCATTTTCTAAACTTCTTGTATCATTTTGGACATTTCTAGTTCTGATATGTTGAATGATATCATTTTTTATTCTTCTCCCTTGTCTCATATTTTCGTTGATCTATTGTTGGCTCAATTTCATTGTCAGTTGCTCAAGATAAGAGTGTTTTAAGTTTGCATGTCTGGTTCTTCATCTAAATTCGGGTTCCACCTGTGTTTTGAATTTTTGGACATATTTTTCTCTTAATATGCTATCACCTTCCATACCATCTTGATATTCTCTCCTCTAGGTTTCCATCGAGCCCTCATGGGTCTGATTTCGTTGCTCGTACCTCACGATATGGCTTCCTAAAGTTGGTGTGGCCAATTTTCCCCCCAAATTACTGGGTGTCTGTTTTTTGCATTTTTTGTCATATTTTGTCACATTCTTGGCTTGAATACCTATACCACTGACTTCTTCTATCCTATACCTTTCCAACAGGATATCAAGGGCCTCATTCTGACACATGTAGCTAAATATATGCCCAGTTAAAAATCAGTGCTCAATAAACACTGATCAAGCCTGTGGGTTAATTTGGACCATTGATTCTTGAACCAGATCAATGGTTCAGGTTGATAGTCTATCGGACCCCAAAAGAGAAGAGTGTGTGTGTTTATAACTTCACATAAGATTCTTTCTAACTACTATCCCATTCCCATTTCGATTCATCAACTTCGAGAGTGAGATCTAGTCATTCAATAGATCTAGAATCAATCCCCACAGTCCATTGAAAGAGCCATTTCTCAGCCTGTTCCAACGCACCAGTGTAAAGTTATCAAAGAAAATAATCAAAGAATATTCCTTCTTTTATTCCCATGTTGAAGGTTAAAGCTCGAAAAAAGTGATGACGTGTATTCAGAGTTGAATATTTGGTGTCTAGAAAATTTGTGAAGTTGCATGGTATCGATAAGAGGTATCGAGGAATATTCCCTCATAGCTATGTTTTGAATGCATTAGATTTGGATCATCCTTTCAGTGATGATCAATGGTCATGATTAATTTTTGTTCAGAGTTTGAAAGAGACCATTCGGAGCCTTAACTCCAACCATCTAAAATTGCACCCTGAATATTGTTGCACGAGAAATATCTAACCATCCATTCAGGGAATACATCGAAATCTAGGGAGAGTTTCGCTCTGATAACTTGATCAAGGTTTAATCTTGTGAATTTTTGTAAACCAATAACTCATGGTTCCATTTTTTGGTCGTGTGGAAGGAAAAGGGACTTAATGCCCAATTGAACTCATGAATTGTCCACTGAATTGTCGACGAGCCATGCTACAGTGCGAAAGAATGGACACAGAGATTTGATCTGAGATTGCAAAAGAAAATTTTCCAACTGAGATTCATTTATAGACTCTTTTCTATGGGTATTTTAGTCATGAGGGTATCAAAGAATAACTCCACCAATGAAGAGTGTGAATGTCAGGGACGATGAAGCTCTGACGTTGTTGTTGGAGTATGTGATCGGAAGGTCGGGAAGAAGAGTTAGGATCAATCTAGAAAATGATTAGGACAGGCAGTGGATACCACATTAGGTGGTAGAGGGGAGATGGAGACACGTGGATACCATGTGGTTGTGAGGTGGACAAGATGAGTTTTGGCTTTGGAAACTTTGGGAAGACATAGCTTTTGATCTGGAACTCGGATTTAAGTATGATTATAGTCGTTGGAAAGATATCAATGGTTAGAATCCAACTATGAGATTTGGTTAGAGGAAATAATAGAGGAAAATAAGGAGAAAACCCAATATGCCTTGGGAATAGGTTTCGGGGGATAGAGAAGGCCAAAAGAAGAACCTGGTAGAGATCAATCTAAAAATGCTTGGGGAAAGGTTTCTAGGAAAGGTGGATCCAATAACCTTGGAATATTAGGACCTCAAGGAAACAAGAAAAGGGGAAGCTCGGTGAGGATCAAAGTCAATGTTCTAGAAAAGTATCAATAGATTCCCTCACAAGCCTTTCAAGGCTGAAGCAGCCATGCGAAAAAAGTGCCTCTACAAACCTGCTCCTGCAAAGACAAAAGAATGAGATCAGCCATGGAATCAAAGAAAACTAGCTAATACAATAAACAACACATTCCATGTCTTTAAACCAACTTATAAGAGAGTTTTAGGTTTATTAAACAATAGTGTAGTGTATGTAGGTGAGTGTCTTAAGACTACATATGTTAATTTGAAATAGAAGAGTAGGATCCGTATGAGAGAGAATAAGTATGAAGTCATGCAACATAACATTTTAGCAAGAGGATGCAGAATTTGAATTAGTCAATCAACAAATAATCAGCCACAAAATCATCCAAGACATGCAATAGAACATCAAGTCATGCAGTCACATATGATCATCAAGCACTTCGGAATCAACAAAATGTTTGAAGATAGCGTGTCAAGTCCATCATACAAATGTCAACAAATATAACAGGCCAATAAGCATCATGAAGACATTTGAAATCATCAGATCAAAAGGAATAATCAACACCCATCAAAAAATATCATCCAACAAGATAAAACCCCCAACTCCCTCAAAGTAGGCAAAGACATAACATTAGGCTCAAGCATTAGAGGATTAGGCAATAGGGTTAAAAATTTAGTTGGGGGGGGGATTTTCTTTTCCTTGTAAAAGAAAAAGTAAAGTGGATTTGTTGCAGCCACAACAAATGGTGACACAATGGAAGAACCAATTATCTCTTTCAATAGAAGTCTAGGGCCCATACTTTAGATCTAAGTTTTGAAGATAAGTTCAGCAAACTACAGACAATTTTCCAAAAATCATGCATACCACAATGATGTCGAATCTCTAAAAGATATAACCCAATATTTCTAATACTTGTAATCTAACACACCCTTTTCGAAGAGCCAAATAATGAGATAATTTCTTTTATTGGCTGCACACATCGGATTGGTTTTGGTTTGACCATGAGTTTTCACTTTTAAAACAAGCAAACATCTACATAAGTGTGTTCCTCGTCTCTCTTTTCCAAGCATTGCTTCGTTTACAGAGAGCGTCCATAGCCCCGATGAATTTGCCTTGATACCATACAAGCATAGCCCTGCTTCCAGTAGGCATCCATAGCCCCGACGGGTTTACTTGTACTTCCCACACTATTAATAGTGCTTTCAACTTCCCTTTTTATTTTATAATATGCTCACCCTTTTAGATATATATATATATATATGGTGTGAAGGAAGCGGGGTGATACGAGAGTTACTTTGATTTTTTGAGTAGATGTTATGCACTTTATTTTAACCCACGGGTCTCCCCAAAAACCATCATGGTATGTGTAATTTATTAATGTGAAGTGGATGGAGCTCAAAGAAAAAAGTGGGTAGGCATTTTCCTATACGTATTAATTATGATGGTACGCTCAACAGACATGTGTGTTCCACCACAACTATCAGTCCATAACTATAGTTGATAACCTCATAAATGTTCATTCAGATAGAGCATCTCATGCATCTTGTGACTTGTAAGAAATTTATTCAGTGTGTGACCATAATTGGACCATCCCCTCACTTAAATTTAAAGAGTAAACATCAAGGGAGACTAAGATTCAAATCAGATCAGGGGAAAATACCAGCAGTCAGTTTAAAATATGGAAGTATTATGTACAAGCAGAAAGAAAAACTGAAATCAGAAGTGAATTCAAAAAAAAACAAAAACTAAACTAAAAGGAAATCTGAAGCTAGAATGTCAATCATCAAAAGGATAAAAACAAACTGAAAAAAAATAAGAAGAGAAAACAACAATGAGTAATAAATATGGTAGTAGCAACAACAAAAAAAGGTGTATTTAGTGGACACTTGACAGTAAGCCAAGGAAAATCAATAATCAAGAATATTTATCCAGTTGATATCAAGCCCAATGAAAATATTTGAAGAGTTTCCGATCTGAAATGAAAACAAACCAGAGTACGAGAATTGATCATCTAATGGAAAAGATTTTCAACACAATTCTCAAATCCAATTGTCATATACGATTTCTTTTGATTTAGTGTGACAAAATAATTATGGGAATCAAACAACATGGGTTAATGTAGATCCTCAATCAAAACATATTTTTGAAAACCAATTTCATGAAATATTCCATAAACCCATATGCTCTCAAGATTTATAGGCCATTCCTTCGCAATTTTCAAAACGATGAATTTTCCAATAACAAAAATTACATTTCTCACCAAAGTGTCATTTTCTCTTTTCCATAAAAGATCATCAATAATACCAATGATTCATTCCAATAATGCAAAGAGATATTACAGCCATGGAGGTTATCAAAATAGTCATTAAAATGACTCCAAACAATGACTAGATCAGAAGACAAATATGTGAGTAAATAAATGAGACTATAATTCTGGTCAGTTGTTGATTTGGTGGCAATCTGGGTTGATAAAAAAAGTCAAAAAGGAATCTAATCATCCAAGTTCATATTAAAACTTCCCTAAGTTGCCTTCATTTCAAGAGAAAATATTTTAAGTTGTTAGTTTCACAAACCATTTTCTCGAACTACATACAAAAGAGAACGTTGTGATCAGCTCTCAGGCAATTTGGGAAGAAATCCTCCTCTCAAATAACTGACATATTAAAATGAAATTAATCCAAATTAAAAAGTAAGGACCAGAATTAAAACTAATTCTAGGAAAATCATGCTAAGTTAATGTAAAATTAGACTAAGTTGGTTGTCATAAAACTCTGTGTAAAGGTCAGTGCAGTCATCAAGTATTCATCCAATGTGCACTCAACCAAATAACACATCCTTCTTCTTGAGAGATGAGAACTTCGTGATTTCCCTCAATATTCCCTTTCACGAGAAGACTTTAGTGTCATGACTGTTGTGAGATTTGGATATATAGACACAATGTCTTGTTCCTAAAATCAGAGTCAATCAAATTAAGCAAACAAGACAATTAGGCTCCAATTGCATTTATCTTTTAGAGATACCAATCTACCTACAAACATTAGTTATAAAAATATGATTAAAAACTTATTGAATTGATAGTGCTAAGGTCGAGTCTTTGGTCAATCAATGGATTCAGGAATAGAAATATTGGTTCCCAAGTGATTTCTGGAAAAGATATCAGTAGAGAGATTCAAATAGTCATGTTGTCTAGAATTGTCAAAAAATGCAACTAGACAGTGTAAATGAATATTCTTTTGTTGGTGTGTATGAAAGGAAACTTGGGTGAAGAGGGTTGCAAGATAATGGATGAAAATATTCCTTGAAAACTATCTGAATAGAACATAAGATATAAGAAACCAATGCCCAGAAATTAAAACTAAAGGTGTTAACAGAAAAAAACTCAAAAGAAAATAAAAAAATCAGCAAAGTTAATTATGCAAGAAAAATCTATGTAGAAAATTCATGTTAGA
This sequence comes from Picea engelmannii, assembly GCA_009831015.1. Classification (NCBI taxonomy): domain Eukaryota; kingdom Viridiplantae; phylum Streptophyta; class Pinopsida; order Pinales; family Pinaceae; genus Picea; species Picea engelmannii. The sequence continues at coordinate 1,465,285 of ML778537.1, read as the reverse complement.
TGAAAGTAATCAAAGAAAAGAGTGAATGTGAAAGAAATGATTTGGGAAACTCCAAACCCAAGGCAAAATAATTATCTAAGGGGATTACAAGGATTTGGAGTGGCTTGAATTTCAGATGGGTAGAATTTTAATACTCGGAATTTAAATTCAATGTGTATGGGACAACAAGATTAACACTCATAAGAAATTCCATCAAGCAAAAGATTATGGTTAGAATAATATTAATATGATGATTGAATATATTTGAGTGCTCATTTCCATCCCGAGGAGCTAAATAATATCTTCATTTTAAAATATTCCACTTGTAAGACGAAAACATACTTGGACAAGATTTGACATGATGATCATGCATGAAATCAATGATCTCAAAATTACCTAACACATGAAAAAAAAAATTGAGAATGAGATGAAGAAAAATTTCCCCGCATCAAAATTAAATTGAAAAATCCAATCAATGGAAAATTAGTGTGCAAGCCTTCTATTACTCTCCACCCCTACCAAGAATTCATTTATTGATCATACAACAATAATGAGGAGAGAATGCAAACAGAAAACTAATTAAAAAAAACTAGAAAGTGAAACTAAACTAGGCAAAGGAAGACACTAATCTATTCTACCCTACTCTTATCCTACACTACTAATGACTGAAAAATCAGCTATGTAAAATCATAATGTCAATGTAGCCATCCAAGTAATCCCAAGCCTGCAAACATTTGTTCAAGACAAAATATTAGTGACAGAGCTTGGAATAAGAATCGACTAAAAGTAGGAAAAATTAACTCATGATAAACTCTATTCACCATATTAAAAATGTCATATTGATAATTCATGAGAAATGTATCTGAGTAAGATCTATCCAACCATGCTTCAATTCTATCGTAAAATGTACCATGACTATCATAGACTTGATGGAAGGATTTAAGTGGAAAGTAGCATACCAGACGAGAATCGTTCATAGAATTCATGTGAAGTGTACTCGGTGAGAGAATATTCATGCCAATAAAGTTGTTTATCCCTCGAGGCAAACCAAAAGAGTGAGGTCTTGACATATCCATCAATGTAGACCGAAGTGCCTCGTTATTTTGGCAAGCCTCCCTAGACTCACACTTCAAGTAATCAACATCTTGAGGCAAACTATTGAGATCAAATGATATGCATGGGATAGAGCCAACCATGGTATGAGAGATATCTTCATAACAATGGTGAGATCCACTACTATCAACAATATTAACCATGGGAATATTTGTACAAGAAGATTCACTATTTATCAAAAATGAAGAAGAAAAAGAAGAAGACATCTTTTGAGAAACATTTGCTATGAAATCCTCTTCATCCCATGGAAAAGGATGATAAGGCCTGGTTGTAATAAATTCATGGTAATATGCCTTATTCCCTGATCCGAAAATGATCTTTTAAAGACTATGGTTAATTTTATGCATGAGTTGATTTACCATTTAGGAATCAAGGAGAAGAAGAAGTTTTAATGAAATAATGGTGTAGCCATTATAAAGAATGCAAAATAGAAAGTAAACATTAAGAACAACAAACCATAATGCCAAAGATTGATAACAGAGTTCGACACAAATTTTCCTACATCTTCGGGCCTTTGTCTTCAATGGGAGGCTTCTTATTAATCTTTAATGCTTAAAACAATACCAAGAAAGGCTTACATAACAGCTCTTGAAACCACCTTTCAGATCTGCAACTTCTGGAAAAAAACATACATCACCAATGGCTACAACAGGTAATTCTGAGACCTTTGAGTATGAACTCGACTATGCTTGGCTCGACATCTTGGGTGTTAACGCTTTGTAAATTCCCAGAGGTTGTCAAGAAAGAAGAAATCTACAAGAGGTAACTTTATCCAACCACTTCGAAACTGGAATCTAGCCCTGCCAGCTTCATAGAGGGATCTCTCTGTATGATTTAGCTATGTTTTAACTTCAAGATATTAGGCTAGTTATATAAAACAAGATTGATTGGTTTGTTGTTTTTGTTGAATTGGCTGAAGGGGCTTTACGCATCCATTGGGCTATGGGGTTTGTGTTATGAAGATAGAAATCTAAACCATAAACAAAAGATTATTTTCATAAGGCAAGATAATGCATTCGTTGGATTCTTTTAGCGGCAAAATGATGAATAGCAGAAAAGATGAGAATATCAATTTAAGTAAAGAAGCATTTAAGAATTTATTCACTGTAATATCAGTAGATAAACATTAAAATCTTTCAAAGTCTGAAACAGGGTATTCAAAGATAAATCCTGCAACATTCGTTACTTTTAAAAGATTTAGACTAGAAAACAATATGACAACTGAGCAAGAAGAACATTCAACATAGAAAAGAAAACATCACCAATGAATAACACGTGAGAATCATGTGAAAAATGTCTCTTTGTATTACTGGAAAATCTCTTGATAAATATTACAGTCTTGTAGCTTGCAGGGCATAAAGATCAACCCTCAGTACTTCAAAGTTTGAAGTATTTATAATCAAAATTACATAGAACCCTGTCATTAAAGATCAGGACGTGGCAAATCTAAATTTATCTAACTAACTTAACAAGATACAAAAATTTAGGAAACTGCTTGATGACGTGTTGAAACTTCATGTTGATTTCTAGGGTGAACCGTTGGTGAGGCCTTTGCACGAACTCGTCTGACTGGATAGTTGACTAGGCTTGGACACCTCATCGCCTACTCGATCAGACTGCATAACTCTTCCCATCGAAGGTTATTGGGAACGTTGACTTTGAGTAATCTTCGGTATACTTCATCCATCTCTGTGTACTTAGCGAAAGTTGGCTTGATGATGAAGATGTATCGGATCTCATGTTGTATATTGATGTCTAACTGTAAAGCATCCAAGAATGCCTTGCCCATGATACTACCTTGTATTCCTGAGAATTTTGAGCTATCCTTAGCCATAGTGGCTAGTTTCTTTTTGTAATCGGCAAGCATCATTAACTTGTCATTTATAACTCTCAAACCAGGAAGCCCTTTCTTCTGCAGAGCTTCAATCTTGCTGAAAAATATTTTCACTCCTGCGTCCATGGTATAGACCTTTTCCTCCAGTGGTAGCATCAGTCCTCTCTTGGTCAGGGCCCTCTTGACCTCAAGGATGGTCTCTGTCTTATCTTCAATCTTCAACTCCTCTAGCTCCTCTCTGGTTTTGGAATTCAGAAATTTGATGATCTCAGCAGCTTATGTGGGCATCTCTCCCAGTTCTGCTCTTATCTTCTCGATAGCCTGCTGACTTCTTTGCACTAGCTCATTTTGCTCCAACATGATTTGTATCATCAGCCATATTTCAATCATGGACTTGGTGATATCCATCCAGACACTTTCTTTGACCTCAGCAAGTGTTTTGCCCGCCACTGTTTGCTTTTGAAGTTGTTGCAATTCATGTTTAAGCTTGTATGAAGTTTGTTTCTCCTTGGAGTAGCTGGTTTGAAAGGAATATTTGAGTTCTTGAAGGTTCTCAATCTCCTTTTTAAGTCTGCTAATCTCTGTCTCTTGCAAATTCATCTCTTCCATGGATTTAGCCAGTTCAACTATTTTCTCCAAAGCTGTCAGTGGAGTTGTCGAGGGAATTTCTGCTACAGACGTTGTGCTCACTCTTGTGAGTGGAACTGCGCTCAGTGGAATGACCTCCATGGGCTTTGATTGCTCCTCCTCTTTCACTAGTTTTCCCAATTCTGCTTCCATTTCCTTCAACTGTCCATTCTACTCCATGATGAGCTTGAGCATCTCATCCTTTTCCCCTTCTATCTCCACTATTTCCTTTGCCTGTGAATATTCTATTGGTGGTAGTTTCAACTGTTTCCTCAGAGATTCTATATCGGCATTTTTCTTTTTGAGAATCTCCTCGACTTCTTTCACATTCGAGGGATCATATCTGATCTTGAGCACCAGTTCCTCCAATGTATTAATCTTGTTATCCTTGGAAAAGGATGATATTTTTTCTAACTTCAGTTGCATCTGGACATTGTTCAGAGATACTTGTAACTTGGAGGTAGTAATGGAAGCATGTGCCAATGTGGAGAAAACCATTTCTCCAGTTTTCCTGTGCAAATCCATTTGATCAGTCGGATGCACATCTTTAGTCTGAAATTCGAAAGTTGCCCTTTTGTAATCGGTGATTACTTTCGGGTCTAGCACCTGCGCTTGCAGAAACACCATGTGCATTCTACCCTTCTCAGTATCGAATGCAGAGAGTAGTCTGTGTTGTGCAGTTGATGTTTTCTTCCAGATCTGAGCATACGTGTTGTTGGTCAGCGTCTGATTTTTCTTTTTGATCAGATCATATTTCTCAAAAATACTTAACTTCGGTCCTATTTTGCTCGACTAGTTGGCTGGTGGAGTATCTGTAGGATTCTTGGGCATTACTGTAGTCATGATTTGTTTGTTGCTTGTACTAAGGAATGACCGACCAACCTCCATAGTTGTAGTGGATTGAATTTCTTTTTCACCAGCCGTGTCGGGTGCCTGACTGGTTTTTGGCCTCTTGGTATGTAATTGGAACTCTTCGGACGATACTTCAGTGATGGAAGGTGAAATGTCCTTCCTGGGCCTTTTCTCCTTGGGAGCCTGTGGTGTAGTCATCTATGAGATAGTGACCGAAAGGTCCTGCTATTATGTCTCAACCAGAGAGTTTGGCTCCCATTCTGTCTGGTTGGAGAACTTCTCTATTTCAGGCCTGGATGTATGGACATATGGGATATTCTTATTCTTAACTCTCATCTCTGAAATTATCTCGTAGAGGTCATAATTCCATATGAAGCTAACAAAAAAATTAATCTCCTTTAACAGTCTATCTGTTTCCTCCCCAGCGCCTCGTCTATTGCAGATGAATGATCATATTTGCCCTTTGATCCTAAGTTGTTGTTTCTTTTTCAGAGACACAAAATGTATGTCGTGTGAGTTGATCATCTGCCTTATGTACTCCAGGGAAAATATCCTTATGGGTAGATACTTGGGTAACTTGTATGGAGCCAATTCACACCCATACACTCTAATCTCTGTGTGGTCCTGGTACAGGTACCAGTCTCTCGTTTTTACAAGATCTGAGAGGTGTAGGATCCTCTAAATATCCTCGTTTGTTCTCGACTCAGGTCTACCACTAAGCATGCTCACCACGGGATGGTAGAACTGCTCGATAAATTGTTTGAAGTTGAATTCTGTAGAGTTGTGTCTGAGCAGCGAAGTCCACACTGTCACTTCCTGTGGCCTCCCATCCTTGTCCATCTTTTGCATCGAAAAGGATAATTTGTCCACTTGAAATAATAGGAACATGTAAGCCAGTATTAAGGAATACCGGAACATGCCTTTTGTGGCAAAATTTGAGAATTGCTCATGAATGTTGTCTACCAGGAAGGCATTGTAGTCGAACTGAGTGGTGGGTTTCTCATCTATGGAGAAGATGGACAGAAAACCCAATATGGGTTCATCCACCCATTAATCCGAAAAATACCCAAGCAGGGCGCAGAGCGACGAGATGACCTGGTTTCCCTTTACTGAGAACAGGGATGAAGGATACGGGGGATTTGTAGTGGGGAGCTGAGCGGGCTGTGGGAGAAAAAGTTTGAAAATCTAAGCTCTTTGGGGAATGATAATTTATGGTAGAGTTCTGTGATGATTTCAAGGTTGAAAGGTGAGGCAGATTCAGCTCTGGGTATCTGCATCATCTGATCAATGGTTTCTGGTGTAATGAAGAACAGAGTTTCTCCAGATGAAGAAACTATGGCTCTCTGGTCGGGAAGGTAATGAGCTTGGCATTTGAGGGTGAATTCGGGGAAATGGTGAACCTTGGGGAAAATATACAGGGGAAGGTTTGAGTCCCAGAGCCCAATTTCATCGCTCTAGTCAAGGAAAACCTCTTTGAGCCATGAATACAAGTCTGTGAAGTCAAATTCGCATCTGGTGTCTACGATTAAATGGTCTTTGTCGGCCATAGGGATCCTGTTGAGGTTGACAGGGGGCGGGAGGAAACGATTTTCCTCAGCTTTTGTTCTCTTTTATTTTGGCGCCATCGCTGTAAAAATACCTGCAAATCAAACAATCGTTAGTGGGGATGATGGTGGCTTTGGACAGTTGACTGTAACAGAGAGGAAAACGGGGAAAAAATTCTCTGGTGCGGTGTCAGGGTAAATGATGAGGGAATGAAGGGTGAAGGTAGTTTTGAGCAAACGGATACCTGTTGGGCGCGGGAGACAGGTTAGCAGGTTAACGGATAAGTTAGCTAGTAATAAATGGCCAACGGGTCGTTTAGAGCGTGAGATGGTAGGTGACAATGACTAAAGAATATGGCTGGGCGACATGGTGGGAGTTGATTTGGGAGTAACCATGGTGAGAGGACTTGTAAAGGGTGAACAAGAGGAATGGACAGACAAAGTAATGAGACGTGACCTCTAGGGGAAAAATGTGGATAATGGTGTCATGGGGGGACAAGGTATGTCAGACCTTGGGAGGCGGTGGGAGTCTAACCCAATAGATTCCTGCCACGTAGATGAAAAGGGCCTTCCAGAAAACATTCCATTCCGGACCCCCCCCCTCCGTTAAAGACAAATCTGTCGGGGGGGTTCGAAAAGGACCATGAGTTGTTGATTTGCGCGCTTTCTTCTCAACCGTAGATCTGTGCGTGATGTTTAGACTTCATTTCAGACCCCCCCCCCCCC
>ML778537.1:1368302-1458507 GCA_009831015.1 Picea engelmannii | reverse complement strand
ATCGTTAAAGGTAGAACAGTCAGGGGGGTCTGGAAAGACTTGTCAACCGTAGATCTAGGCGCCCACTCTTCGGATGTTCATCTATGCGTTGTGCTTAACTGAGAGCACGAAGGCATATGTGCTCTGAAAAACTTAGGATAAGTGCATATCGTGGTTTTTCCCAAGCTTTTCCATGTTTTTATCACCAAGGGGTTAGACATCAAACCTTTTAAACCTCAAATATATGGTTCAACATTGATCATCATGCTTGTTTTATTGAGATAAAGCAAACTACCCTATGCCCTAACCTAATTACCTATGACAATTAGCCCCGATTAAACTGTTGGACTAAGAAATTACTCTATCCTGGGGTTATCTGACCAAGATTAGGCAGTTTGGTCAAATTTATTCACTAACTAACCTAAATCGCTTGGCTAAGGTTAAACAGTTTAGCCAAGCTTATTCACTACTCCTATCAACATAAATTTAAAAGAACTTGGTCATGCTTGAACGGTATGGACCAAATCATTGTTATTGCATGGGGATCTATTGAATTTCTTTTATGCCCTCTTTTATTCTTTTTCTTTCTTTTCTTTTTCTTTTCTTTTTCTTTTTCTTTCTTTTCTTTTTCTTTTCTTTTTCTTTTTCTTAAATTATTTGCAGAATGGAAAACCATTTGATAAACAAAAAACACTAAAGAGATAACATTTCAGTCACCAGTTGATCCTATAAATTATAGGGTTATAACATTGGGCTCTGGAGGAACTTTTATGTTCGTCTACTCGGATGCAAAAATAGAAGCCATATTCGGACTTCCCTTGAAATTCTGCAAATTTTGAGTATAAAGTCAACCTACTTTTGAACAGGCCCTTGGGACCTCCCCTCAGCATGAATCCCAATGTTGTGCCCTGTTAGATCCATATAGTCTCGAACTACGTGCCAAAAAACTCATTTGTCTCGGTTTTTGTGCTCAGCTAAATAAGCCAGTCTCCACCAAATTTAGCAACAGTTAGCCAAATTTAGCAGGATTTCGAGGATTCTCGTCAGATTTGGTGGTAAGTACCAGATTTGGCGGAAATCACCAAACCACTTTGACCTTTCAGAAGGTGTCACGTGGCATCTCCTCATTGGGCCATGTGTCACCTCATCATTGGCCCGAGTTGTGTCAGCATGCCACATCAGTCTGCCCAGTTAGCTTCCACATCATCATCCATACAGTGCCACATCATCATTCATACAGTGCCACATCATTGTCCGTATAGTCCCGCGTCATCGTCCATACAATGCCACATGTCACTTTCGTACAGTTCCATGTGTCACTTTTTATTGGTCTAAATCACCCCTGAAAATGCCAAAAATGACTGACTCGTGGCACGTCCTAGTGTTTCCATGTGTCATGTTGACGTCAGCGTGATGTACTATTGATGTCATATGCCACATCATTTGTACAGCCTTTGACCAGTTGACTTTGACCTCTGACTTTTTATGTGTTTGGGAAAAAGTTCAGAACGCGATAACTTTCTCATACAGTGTCCATTTTCGGAATATATATATATATATATATTGCCAGACTCAGCACGATGAGCCCTACGCGATGGCACTGGTTTTGTCTGATTCTGAGAACTTTGAGTAGGTTGGCTCCACACTAGGAATGGTTTCACAACCAACATGTTCTTCTTCAACATGGATTTTCTCTTGTAAACAAGAAGTGGGTTGTTGTGTTACAAGAGGTATGTCTTGTATGTTTATTTATTCTCCTTGAGTGAAATAATCATTGTTCTCTTTTTGCTCCTATACAATATGAGAATCTGAAATATATTGCATAGCATACTCATGGTTAGAAGTGGGCAACAAATTACAAGAATCCTCATAACAATAAGTCTCAATAAATAATTCATCAGCAATAGGAAAATAATTTTGATCTATGTCAGTTATACAATGAGAATTTGTAACAGCAGGACAATCCAAATCAAGAGGAACTAATTCCAAATTATCCATGGGTGAAGAATAATTAATTTCATGAGTGTCCATATTTTCTTCATTGACAGAATGATCAACATTTAAAGTTTGCTCCATAGCTCCCTCCTCCATTTCTTGTGATGAAAAAGATGAGATAGGACAATGAGAACCTGACATAAAAATCGTTGTGACCCGAAGTGTCCCATTATCAGTAGGAAAACCCTCCTCTTGGTCAACTACAGAAAAACATGAACTTGAATTTACACAAGAGGCTTATTTTTGTCATGGGGAAATAAAGGGGGAATGGAGTGATGAGAGGATACATATATTTCTTCTGGAAAATAATCCTCTATATGATCTATATCCCCTACAATAAAGAAATATCCAGACATATGAAGTCCATCTAAACCATTAGAATTTACAATATTTTCATTTAAATCCAAATCAGCATGCGGGGAAATATTAAAACGTGATTAAGATTTTTCCTCCACTAGTTGGTATATTTCATTAGCAAGAGAAACTAAACAGGAAATCAAATCATCGTTGGAGGGCCTATCATTCAACGGAAACCCATAGCAAAGATGAGAAAATATGATAATAAAATATGCAAGAGATTCATCTTCGTTTGTCTTAAGCTTTAAAAAAATTTCCTCTCACAAAATATCATAATCATAGTTCTCAAAAGCATGCAAAACTTCAGGTATAAATTGACCCCATGTGTGAATAGAGGCGGTCAGCAAGGTCTCACACCATCTCTTGACCCAGCTTGCAAAAGTGATCCAGATGGATATCAGTGGCCACCCACCTTTTCGAACTGGCTCAAAACAGTTTTCTGACAATTTTGGCAATTTACTATTTTTAGCAATTTTAACTTCTAGGGCCATTTTGAGGGTCTAAATGAAGGTTTTTCAGGATCAAGCTCCTCAATGATATTCAAAGGCATACTTGAGCCCCCAAAATGAATCTCCTCGATGATACCTTTCCAACGGGATATCACATGCCTAAAACGAATATCGTATGCAAAAGTTATGACCCCGAGAAGTTGATGTACTAACTTACCCAAACGAGGCCCACATGACTTTTGGCGCTTCATCTCCTAGGGTTAGGTTTTTGGATGTCTAGGGTTTTTGGCATTATTTCTTATTGTAAAAAGGCCTTCAGAGCCTCATTGTAACCTTCTTCTTGCGAATGCGTGCTGCCGTCACATCTCTTCTCATAGATAAGTTGCCACCATTCCAGCAAGCTTGTTTCCGCTGCATTTTACAGTTTCATCTTATTTCGTTATTGAATAGAAAACCAGTTTTATTGTATCTCTGTTATTTTGTGTTAAGCACATGTTAATAATCTGTATTCATTTTATTATGCTCATAAAATCCGGATCAGTGGTATCAGAGCGGTCTGCTCCTTGTCATCTTAATGCATGTCCCTAACGAGGTCGGAGTACAAAGAGTTGGGTCTCGAGCTTGTTTCTCTTGAGGAAAGAAGCTCTCACACGCCAAAGTGACCTCCCATGGCAGGAGAAAATAAATATGATGGGATAGGAGATCCTTTCAAACTGTTGATTGAGGAATCCCTCATGCAACAGAGGAACGATATGATGGATAGTTTCGCGCAAATCTTTTGGCGACTACCAACATGCGACGCATCTTCTTCGAACAGAGGTGCTGCCCCCTTCAAGGTACAAATAAAATTCGATATTCCTATATTTGAATGTCGGATAGACACAAATGCTGTAGACAAGTGGTTTAATCTACTAGAAGAGTATTTTTCTGTCCATAACTTTTCAAATAAAGAAAAGATTACTTTTGCGCTCCTCAAAGTCGTTCCCCATGTCAAAGATTGGTGGGAAACTTTATGTGAGCAAAAGGAAACAGAGGAAACCTCATTATTTCCAGTCACGACCACCTGGGAATCCTTTAGGGATGTTATTAAGGAACAATACTACCCTATCGGAAGTTATGACGGTCTGCATACCAAATGGACCACACTGCGGCAAGAAAGAGACCAAGCAGTGCCAGATTTCACAAATATCTTCCATACCTTGTGCACCAAGTTGGGTATCAAAGATTTAGAGCGACATATGGTGCTCAAGTATCATGGTGCTCTACATAGATACATCCAGACCGAAATAGAATTTCTAGACATCTCATCCTTGGGCGCGGCCTACCGATATGCCGTCAAAATCGAGCAGAAGCTCAAACAAAAGACGTGGCAATTTGGGCCTGGGAACCCCTCACAACAAAAGCCAGGAAAGGGTGGCCCCAACCCACTGAACAAAGGACAGAGAAAAGATGGATAGTATCAGGACAACCAATCCAAGCCTCAAGCAAATAAGGACACCAAAAAGACAAAGAAATATACCGGGAAGTGGTGCGACTTCCATAAGAGCCCTTGGCATAACACTGTTGACTACCGCTCAAAGAAGTCATTGGTGGCCGAGGTGAAAGCCTTTGAATCAGTTGTAGATTATGACTCTAAGCCAGAACTAGAAAGGGGAAGACGGATCATTGATGTGGAACCCAGTGCCACCATTGCTACCACCAAGCTCCAGCCTGGTGAACTAGACGAGCCAGAAGAAGGAGAGTGCCTCTTCCATTCACAGATGTGGGTAAAATCCACCCCGCTGCACTTCATCGTTGATAGTGATAGCCAGAAGAACCTCATCTCGGCAGAGTTCGTCAAGTGGCTGGCCCTACCAACAATGCTACACCCACAATCGTACACCATTGGATGGCTCCGCCAAAGAAGCGATCTCCACATCAACCAACAGTGTCGACTGTCATACGGCATCAAGCCCTTCAAAGACGAGGTATTGTGTGATGTTGCTCCTCTCGAAGTTTGTGATGTTCTTTTGGGAAAACCTTATTTATGGAAATGTCATGCTGTATATGAGTCTAGTCCTCGTAGTGTTATTATTACTTTGAACAGGAAATTGTACAGGATACCCGAGGCAGTCCCACCTAGTGTTATTTCCTTGATCTCTGCTAAGCAATGCAGGAAGGTCATCTCTCAGATGGGGAAGTTTGTTTTCTTCATGATTTGCTCTCATAATAAGCAAAAGATCATAGCCACATCCAGGGTCTCTATGGTCGACCTCTCCACACGGCAGAAGCAAGTAGATAAGGTAATGGAAGAATACTTGGATATCTTCTCCTCACCTACAGGGGTACCTCTGCACTGCCAGGTCAAGTACCCCACCGATCTGACCCCCGGCACATCGCTACCCAATGGGCCAGTCTATCGTTTCTCTTTGTTATAGAATGAGGAGATCAAGCAACATATCCAAGAACTGCTCCACAAGGGGCACATCTGCCCCAGCTCATCACCTTGCGGGAGCCCAATCGTGTTGGTATAGAAGAAATATGGAACCTGGTGACTCTGTATTGAATATCGGACTCTGAATAAAATCACAGTCAGAAACCAGTACCCGATTCCCTGAATCAATGACCTCCTTGATCAACTCACGGGGGCCAAATACTTCAGTAAGATTGATCTGAAGTCTGGCTACCACCAGGTACTGATAGAACAGACAGATGTATGGTAGACCACCTTCAAGTCAAAGGAAGGCCTTTTTGAATGGTTGGTCATGCCCTTTGGTTTGACAAATGCTCCAGCCACTTTCATGAGGATGATGGATGATATGCTGTGACCATTCACCAATACTTTTGTAGTGGTGTATCTGTATGACATTCTAATTTACAGCAAGACTTGGGCCAAACACTTGCAGCATATTCAGCAAGTTTTGCACACCCTACGGCAGCACAAGCTATACGCCAACTTGGAAAAATGCTCCTTCGACATGGACAGGGTCCATTACCTGGGCTACATCATTGATCAACATGGCGTACATGTGGATCCAGCCAAGATCCAAGTCATCCATGACTAGCCAGCCCCAACAACACTCACTGAGCTTCGGAGTTTCTTGGGCCTTGTCAATTTCTACCGCAGGTTCGTGTTGGCTTTCTCCCATATTGCATGGGCCCTCAACCAAATAAATAGAGGTGGTGGTAAGGTGAAATTTGCGTGGGGCCAGTCCCAACTACAAGCGTTCGATGATTTGAAGCAGTGCTTGTGCTTAGCCCCAGTACTTTCACTACCAAACCTGCAGCATCCTTTTGAGATCGAGACAAATGCTTCAGACTATGTTGTGGGCATCGTTCTCACTCAGCACGGCCACCCTGTGGCCTATCATAGTGAGACACTATCAAATACTATCTGTAAGTATCCACATACTTGCAGCAATTCCACCTCAACATCAAGTATAAAACAGGAAGCACCAATCGTGTCGTTGATTGCCTCAGCAGACCGCCAGTCGCGGCACTCACTACGGTGCTAGACTCTTGTGGCCATGAGACATCTGGATGGCCCCAACTCTATGAGAAAAACCCTGACTTCGCCATCACCTACCAAATGTTGGGTGCAAGCACAGTTGTCGATAATTTCCATCTTCAGGATGGGTTGTTGTGTCATCTGGGCCATATCTGTGTTCCATCAAGTGAGCAAGCGAAGCTGATCTGGGAAGCCCACTACAGTCGGGTGGCAGGACACTTCGGCATTGAAAAGACAGTGGTGATGCTACAGAAAAATTTCTACTGGCCGAAACTTCGACATGAGGTCAGCAAGTATATCAGGTCCTGCACTCCCTGTGCTATTGCCAAACCGACCACTAAGAAACAGGGCATGTACACCCCTCTTCCTACTCCTGACAGGCCATGGGAATCCATCTCAATGGACTACATGTCGGGCCTCCCATCCACCAAGCGGGGAAATGACTGTGTTTTTTTGTTTGTTGATTACTTTTCTAAGATGGCGATTATGGTTGCCTGGAAGAAGAGCATCACAGCAGAGGCCACTGCCAAGCTCTTCTTTGAACGAGTCTGGGCACATTTTGGAATCCCACAAACCATTGTCTTAGATCGGGATAGTTGATTTCTCAGCACATTCTGGTCGAGCCTCTGGTCACTGTTGGACACCAAGCTCACCAAATCCACGGCCTTCCACCCCCAGACAGATGACCAAACCGAGGTTATAAATCGAATGATTGTGCATATCCTTCACATGTATAATTCAAAGCACCCTCACACATGGGATGAGAACCTTCCCTATGTCCAGCATAGCTATAACTGAGCCCTGCATAGCTCAACTGGCTACAGCCCCTTTCAAGTGGGTTGGTATTCCAACCATTGGGACCCATAGATGTTGCACTTCCCCTTGCAGTCACCTCGACTGACTCATCTCCTGCTCCAACTGAAGCTGACAAAGCCACCCAGTTCATTGAGCAGATCCAGCACATCCGCCAACAGGTTCAGGATATCCTACAGAATTCCAATGACAAGTACAAACAACGCCATGATAAACATTGGGTGCCGCATACGTTTCAGGTGGGCGACAAAGTTTGGTTGCACTTGCAGAAAGAATGCCTTAAAGGACCCCATCAGAAGTTTTGCCCACTTTTTTATGGGTCGTACACTATCACCAAGGCCGTGGGGGATAATTCTTTTGAGCTCAACATTCCTCCTTTCCTTTGTCTGCACCCAGTGTTCAACGTGGATGTCCTTCACCCTTATTTCCCACCATTATTGGACACCTCAGAAGTAGCAGAACAAGTGACACAAACAGAGCTCAACCTAGACTGCCTACAACAGGCATCCAATGATGAGATTGTGGAAAGATAAATCAAGGTCACTCGACAACAAAGGATCCATCTTTATCGAGTTGTCAAAGCAGGGCAGCTCCTGCACCAAGGCAAGTGGCTCACCCGGGGCCAAATTCAACAGAAATTTCCTCATCTGATGGGGGACCTCAACGCAATGGATACCATTGCTTCCTAAGGAGGGAGTATTGATCCAGATGGATATCAGTGGCCACCCACCTTTTCCAACTGGCTCAAAATAGTTTTCTGACAATTTTGGCAATTTACTATTTTTAGCAGTTTTAACTTATGGGGCCATTTTGAGGGTCTAAATGAAGGTTTTTTGGGATTGATCTCCTCAATGATATACAAAGGCATTCTTGAGCCCCCAAAATGAATCTCCTCGACAATACCTTTCCAACGGGCTATCACACACCTAAAACGGAGATAGTATGCAAAAGTTACGACCCCGGGAAGTTGATGTACTAACTTACCCAAACAAGGCCCACATGACTTTTGGCGCTTCATATCCTAGGGTTAGGTTTTTGGATGTCTAGGGTTTTTGTAATTCTTGCTTATTGTAAAAAGGCCTTCAGATCCTCATTGTAACCTTCTTCTTGTGAATGCGCATTGTCGTCACATCTCTTCTCAAAGATAATCCACCACCATTCCAGCAAGCTTGTTTCTGCTGCATTTTACAATTTCAACTTATTTCGTTATTGAATAGAAAACCAGTTTTACTGTATCTCTGTTATTTTGTGTTAAGCACATGTTAATAATATGTATTCATTTTGTTTTGCTCATAAAATCTTGATCAAAAAGTGAGAGTGAACAACTTGCAAATGGTGTTGCCAACAGTAATATTGTGAGAACCACAGAACCACCCAGAACGAACTTGCCCTCAGTGGGTCAAATCCATGACCCTGGTGATAATTAGTTGTTAGACCAATAGAGCTTAAACGATGAAAGCCCCTCACAAGCTCCCACAGACATTACCAATGAGATTCCCCCAGAATATGCCATGCCTTTTTGGGATTAGTGTCCAGAATCGGATGATGAACATATTGAAGAAGTATTTATCGAGGATACACCAGTTATCAAGGCTGATGCACAAATAAATTCTAGTTTACACAAAAAAGTCCAGTTCCTAACACTCCTTTCCCCAAGAGCATCGAATTAATCTCAAGAAAATCACTCCTCCCCCTACTCCTCCAAAACCGAATGACATAGCTTAAGGGAAAATCAACAACAAAACAAGCAAAGTTTCCCCAGCCAACACAGATAAACCTAGTACATATGCCTCAACTAGGAATAATGCCAAGCTTAATGTGGTACCAAAAAACAAAAAAACATGTGAGCCAAAATTTAATCAAACAATGAACGACTCAAACACACGTACCCTTAACTACAATGTGATAGAAGACATGAATAAAATGAAAGAAAATATTTCCATGTTTGATATTTTTTCTTTACCACAACAACACGAGCTCTTACATGATGTTTTTAGTCCCGATGACACTCAGAAAAGGACATTTTTTGTTACTGAAAACATACTTTCAAAAAATTATGCACAAGAAATACACAAGGTAGAAATAACAACATCCATAAACGCAGCCAGTATAGGTGCTTTCTCAAAATCTTAGGTACCACCTTTTATGCTCACTTACGAAATTTTTAATTTCAACGTGCATAATCGTCTAGCAGATTTAGGTGTGTCGTCTAACACAATGCCCTTTTCTATATGCCAAAAAATAAACGTTGTTACACAAATAACAAGAACCAGAATTATACAGCTAGATAGGACATACATCAAGGTAAAAGGTGAACTCAAGGATGTATTAATCAAACTATCATCTAATCCTAGGGTGGACCAAACAATAGATATCATCGTTGTCAATATACCAGAGAGTTATGGGTTTTTGTTAAGTAGAGATTGGTCGGAAAAACTTCAAGGTTGATTTTCCACCGATTAGTCTCATTTTTGGCTTCCTTACAAATGTAAAGCGAATCAAAACCATGTAAATAGTGAAGCACACATGAAGCACACAGTGACGGAATTGGAAGGTAAGAATGAACCCATAAGCTTTGCACATTTTGTATTGGGTAATTACTTGTTTGAGATTGATTATGGATGTTATGAGATGTAGAAATCTAAACTACCATCAAAATTACAATCTGAACTACACCCACGAACCCATAATAACACTTGTACATTATTTACTAACTTAGGATTTAGTTCAACTAACAAAACCAAAATTCCTTATATGTGGACCATGTTCTTTGATGGCTCCAAGACACAACATGGAGTCGGAGCAGGATGTGTCCTAATTTATCCTGGGCAAGGAAAAACGCTCATATCATGTCTCCTGGAGTTTTAATGCACCAAGAACATCGCAAAATATGAAGCTTTAGTTCAAGATCTTAAAAAGGCCATCGGTCTCAAGGTGAAATATCTTAAGGTGTTTGGTGACTCCGAAATCATCGTACGACAGGTAAGGAACACTATTCACTGCATGTCTCTGCATCTAAATGCATATCAATAAGAGGTATGGAATTTTCTTTACTCATTCGATGCATTTAATATTACTTCTTTACCTCATGATCAAAATATAGATGCAGATATATTGGCCAATGCAACATCTAGATTAATGCCTCCTGATGATGGTTTTTCTATCAAAATGATGTTCAGGCCTTCCATACTAGACAACATCACAAATTAGAGAGTATTTGATAGTGACACACAAATTATCAATTTTCTTACTAGCTCAGACACTTTCCAAGATGCAGTGATAGATGATGAGACACATCAGCAAGAGTTACAAACCTATAGGGAGGAGAAAAGCAAGGTAAAAACCAATTGTGTTCCGAAGAAAATTTTAACTCTTGGGAAACTATTCGATTTGAAATCAAAGTTTAAGAGGCCAGCCAACCCGAAGAACAATAGTTCTACTATGATGCACTTCTTGGTCAATCTTGGAACCTCTGAACAGAGAAAATATGTTAATTTGGGCACATGTTGTTCAGACACGGAAAAACATGCATTCACGAAATTGTTTAAGAAGTATCAAGATGTTTTTGTGTAGACTTATGATGATTTCAAAACATATGATACCTAAATAATACAACATGTGATCCCTATTAAAGAAGGTATCAATCCATTTCAGCAGAAGCTCAGAAAGATACATCTAACTCTTGATCCTCTTATACAGAAAGAATTAAAGAAGTTATTCGATGCATGAATCATGTTTAAAGTTCGACATTCAACCTGGGTTTCTAATATGGTTCCCGTAAGGAAAAAGTAGGGAGAAATTAGGATTTGTATAGATTTCTGGAATCTAAATCATGCTTTTGATAAGAAAAACTACCCCATTCCCCCGATGGAACAAATCCTTCAACTTGTTTTAGGATCTGAGTTATTTTTCTCTATTAGATGAGTTTTCAAGATATAATTGGGTTCTCATAGTAGAACCTAGTCGATTAAAGACCACATTCTGGACCAAGTGGGGAATGTATTCTTATAAAAGAATTCCCTTCGGCTTGATGAACACGGGAGCTATGTTTCAAAGGGAAATGGATATCACTTTTAAAGGATTAATTGGTCGAAGTGAGGTGGTTTACCTTGATGATGTTACTATCTATTCAAAGAAAAGGGAAGACCATCCGAAGAATCTAAAACAGATATTTGAACGACGTAGGAAATATGGGATCTCTTTAAATCCCAAGAAAATCCTATTTGTTGTTTCAAAGAGAATATTATTGGGACATGTGATCTCCAAAGACAGAATTTCGGTGGATCCAGAAAGGACAAAATCCATTCTACAAATTCCCCCACCACATAGCAAAAAATCAATGCAATCATTCTTTGGCAAAATAAATTTTGTAAGAAGATTCGTTCCATATTTCGTTGAATTTGTGAAGTCACTTCAAAGAATGATAAAAAAAAAAGGACATTTATTTTAAATGGACACTAATGAATAAAGAAGCATTTGAAAATATCAAAGTTGTCGTAGTTGTTGCACCATCTCTGCAGAGTCCAGATTTTAACAAATATTTCTTGCTATATACAGTTGTGTCTGATCACTCCCTAGTAGCAGTGGTCACGCAAAAATATGAGCAAGGAGACAAGTATTTTGTCACGTTAATGAGCATTGGATTACAAGGTGTTGAACTGAGCTATCCTCCGGTGGATAAGGATTAATTTGTTGTCCATAAATCCATCAAACAATTCAGACCTTATATTCTAAAAAATCATATGAAAGTCGTCGTCCCTCACCCAAAGGTCAGGTCATTGTTTGTTCAAAGAGAATTGGGAGAGCAACGAGGAAATTGGATGACATCCTTACAAGAAGACAACCTTGAATTTAAACCAGATAATATCGTGAAATTTCAGGTCTTATGCAAATTAGTGACGCAAGGTACCAGTGATGAAGAACAAGAGGAGGATGGATGGCAAGGTGAACCAACAATGTATACTCAACAAGTTCCATATGTCCTAGCCATTGAAGGGTCATACTATAATGACCTCAAATATTACTTGCAGCATGGCACAGCCCCAAATTACCTTAATGCTAAGAAAAAGAGATAACTTAGGTTGAATTCTCTGCAATATCAATTGTTCCATGGCATTCTATTTAGAAATAACTATAATGGGGTGTTACTCAAATTCCTTGAGAAACAAGATGTTGATAAGGTTTTAAAGGACATGCATGAAGGACCTGTTCATGGCCATTTTTCGGGAGACACAACTGCTCACAAAGTGTTGAGAGATGGATATTATCGGTCCACATTGTTCAAATATGCCCATTCATATTCAAGAAGTTGTGAAGCATGTCAGAAGGTTGCAGGAAGCGAACACAATTTTTTTATTCCACTCCAACTTGTTTCTATTGAAGAACCATTTGAACAATGGGTTTTGGACATCATTGGTGAGATTAACCCCCATTCCTCTAAACAATACAGGTAAATCCTAACCACTACCAATTATTTTACTAGATGGATTGAAGCAATACCATTGGTAAAAGTAAATGAAGAGGTAGTGATTAATTTTCTTGAACAAAACATCATTACAAGGTTCGGAGTTCCTAACTCTCTAGTGTTTGATAATGCAACTTATTTTTAATCTTTAAAATTATATGATTTTGCATTAGAGAAAGGGATTATTTTGAAGTACTCTGCCAACTATTATCCTCAAGGTAATGGATTAGTAGAATCTACAAACAAAAACATAATATGTATCCTCAAGCGAATTATGGTTGATCACCAGAGAAATTGGCACAACGCTTTGTCTAATTCCCTCTAGGCCGGTCGCGTCACTCCTAAGTCCGCCATAGGAAAATCTCCATATTTCCTTTTTTTATGGGAAAGAAGTATTTTTACCCTCAAACATCTACCTTCCTTCCCTACAACTCACTCAATAATCCCGAGGAAGAAAGTGCCCATCATTAAACAATGCATCAATATCTTGCTAAGCTTAGAAGAGAGTCACACTAAAGACAAAAACAAGTTTGAATCTCACCAACAAACCATGAAACGCTGGTTTGATAAGAAATTTGTTTGTGAGAAAGAATTCCAAGCTGGGGACTTAGTCCTCAAATGGGACAAGTGACATGAAGATAAAGGGAAACATTCAAAGTTCCAACAACTTTGACTTGGTCCTTAGCTCATCAAAGAAAACATTGGTCAATGTACCTTTCGGTTACAAAACCTTTAGGGGGAAGTTGATTCCCTCTCAGTTAATGGCCAAATCCTCAAACATTACATCAACTAGCCATTGAGGTTGCTTTCACTTGTACATAAATAAATAAAATCCTATTTTTTTTTTCCTTTTGTTTCACAGTATGATTTAATTGGACTTTTGATCCTTCTTGAGAGTTGTCACCCCGATTTTGAATTCCCTATAACTTAGTATTGGTCATATATTTAATCTGTAACACATATGGTGTAAATATCCTAATGTCTATGTGATATGGTGTTCAATCCACTTATCTCCCCAGCCATGCAAGCTCCATTATGTACTATCCCGAGTCATATCTAGTGGAGGAACATATCTCATCAATACATAAGAACAGTGGAAAGAAACAAAGAACCAAGAGACGCAACTTAAGAACAAATTGCCATGTTATGTGAACTAAAATGAAAATGATTTAGAAAGGGTGTTCACAGTATGTCAAGAATCGTAACACGGGAAGTTCAATCATCTATAATCAAGTTAGAATATCTCACCATCACAGGTGCCACCCCTAATGCCTTTAAAGGTTAACTAGAATCCCCACATCCATCTCTCTCTCTAAACATAAGAGAATCAAATCTTATAAAGGTAAAATTTTGGGGAAAGGCTTTCTGGATCACATGGGACATGCAAGTATCTTTGTGAGGGATATGGATGCTTGATGGCAGCAGAACAAGGCTTGTGACACCAGCGTAACTCTTTCAGGGCTATGGACGCTCGTTGGTAGCGGAGAAACACCAAATAAATGCACTATGACTTGTATTCTCATCATTATTGACGTTTCTTTCCCCTTATACTTCCTACACCTCCTCCTCTAGTCATTTCTCATATGAATAAGGATTAATTTGAAATTAATATGGTCAAAGGAAGAGTCTTGCCCCTCTTTATGTCATCCTAATTCTTTCAAGATAAAATCTATGGGAACTATCTTTTATCTCTTATGATTTTGCACAATGAGTGCACCCCTCCCAAAATATGTGTGGACATCACCTTACAGAGTTTCAGGGCTTCGTCCCATGTATCGCCATTTGTTGTGACAAGCACTACAACCCTCCATTTTCATTTACTTTTATTTGCATCTTCTCTATAAAATGGATCCCCTTGATATTTTTATGTGGAAAGAGATTTTATTTGACCTCTCTTTACCTCAAGTCTCTTAGGGAAATCTTGTTCACCTTAAGAAGGCATGTGCAAAAGGAAGTACTTGAAAATTTTCATTTTTTAGCAAGTTGGGAGAAATCGGTCAAGTTGGTTCTAACTCCTCCTATGTACATCAGAGGATTTCTATATAAATCCTTTGATGTACATAGTAGGTGTTCCCCTCTTTACCTCTGATAGCCTTCCCTATCACGCAAAGTTTGGTCTAACTCCTCCGATGAAATCGAAGGAGTTGGTTCCAAATCCTCTGATTCCATACAAGGGACTTTCTTCCAAGTCTTTCTTCCAAGTCTCTCGATAAGTTCAGAGGAATTTGGGGAAAGTTCTTCGATGAACATCAAAGGACTTCCCACTGAGTTCTCTGATGTTCATCGGGGAACTTCCTCCCAAGTATTTTGACCTTAACCACCCTACCTACCTTACATTTAATGCAATACTCAAGGATCTATTCATACATGAACAATCCACACTTTCCATTATCATGCTTAGTATATGTAAGAAGAGTCACTTTCAAACCAAGAGTGTGCCAATTCATTGTAGTTGGACTCGCATCTTATCATTACCCTCCATGTGGCATTAGGTTAACAGGTATGTTTGGTCTCTTTTTTTCCCCTACTAGGGTTAGGGTTTTTCTTCCTTTTACCTCATCATTATTGTCCTTTTCCACGCTTATCCCTTGTTTCTCCCCCTTCCCTATCCTTATTCCACTACGCAAACAATGGTTACCAAACATTATTAAACTTCTTGCTTGCACCCTTACAAAACTTTCGCAGACCTACTTGCCATGCACCACCTTCAAATATTTGAGTTCGCCTATAGTTGTCCCTAATAATACAGAGCATTTCGTTGAAGCCCCAACCATAGAATCTCTATTAAGCACAAGGTGAAGAGGCCATTTTTCACTCTCGGTCGGACCCTTAAGTCTAGACCGGACCCTTTCCATTTCCACGGGATTTCATCAGAAATGTTGTTGTAAACTCCTCTTATCGTATCGGGGGAGTTCTTGTTAACTCCTCTGATACGATCGGAGGATTTATAAGACCATTCCCCCCCTTCGCTCGGACCTTAGAACAATAAATCCTATGATCATATTGGAGGATTTCAAGTTAACTCCTCTGATATGACCGGAGGAGTTCCAAGTAACTTTGTTGATCCCCATTATACTTTGGAAATGCATAAAATAACTCCTCTGATGTGTTATCAGAGCAGTTAAACTTAACTCCTTCAATTCATGTCAGAGGAGTTGTTATTAACTCTACCAACCAAAACTATTTTGTTGTAGGAAAATCTCCCTGCGGACAGGTAGATCGCCTCTAAGAGATTGACCCTAACTCTAGACAGAAAATGCTTAACATGGACACTGACTTCCTTTCAAATCCATCTAAACTAACACATGAGAAGGAAGGATGACAAAAGTACCTTTTATCGACGTTTGTCTCTGCACGCTCTGAGTTGCGCTCCAATCCTTTGCTCCTCGCTGAGTTCTGTGGACAAAACAAGATACGACCACTTCCTACTCTATTGATATTAGCTTGAAAACAGATCTATCAATAAATGATAAGTTCATGTAACATTAGACACAAACTAGAAAGAAATATGCCAAGCGTGTCATATTGATGAGAATAACGACAGCAGTACTTACAATCGTAGATGCGAATGCGACAGCTTCGTCAAGTCCCCTTCATCTAACCCTTGCCTGAAAGATCCACAACCTAGATAACAACAGCTTCACTGATCACTCTCCTTTGGCTGACTGTGAGTTTCCTCCAAGTTCATAAGTTTCATATCTTCAGTTCTTCCCCCTTTCCACCATCATAGAGCATGTTTATATAGGCTAAGAGGAGATTATCCTCTTGAGTAATCTTTAGAACAAGTTGGGAACCTTCTCCTTAGATCAGGGATCTCTTGATGAAACCAAGAATTCGAACACAACTGCCTCCTAATCTTGAAAGATCCTCCCCTTATTTTCCTCAACGGGCCAACTACTACCTCAGATTAGGTAGCACTCCCTTAGAAGGGGCATCAGAGCGTTGTAGCGCTCCCTGGTAAGCTTTAGGGGAGCGTCAGCGCTTTCAAGTTGAGCAGCGCTCCTTCACAGGGGTTTGGGGAGAATTATAACGCTCCCTGAAGCCTTGTAGGGGAGCGCCAGTGCTTCTGGGGCTGAAATGGGGGAGCGCTCCTCCTCAAAATCTTTGTTTCAAGGTTCTCTTCAGGTGTCAAGAGTTATTTGACTTCAATAAACCAGTTCTCCTTCTTCAACTCAAGCATATGAGATGTTATAAGTGTCTCCTTAGTGTCGTTTGTCATGGCAGTATGTCTGAACATCATTTGCGACACTTGTAACCAACTTGCGACACTTGCGAAAGTTGTAAGGAAGATGCGACACTTACGACAATTGAGAGGAACATGCGACACTTATCTAGCTGAGTAATTTTGGCGTGTAACAGAATGCCCCCCAAAGTATGAAGTTAGAATAAACCAACTGATAACTGAAATACTTTATAGATGTCCAAGCAAGGGTATAGACTCGAAGAACATGATAGAAGTTGCACACAAACATCCAACAAATATCATGACATATTTCAAAACCCAAGGCAGGCATACCTATGATTGGGTGATCAAGACTTAGCAGGATATGGCCACCATAAAATACACTGCGGATCCATAGTTGTATTGATAAAAAGGTATAGCCACCAAAGATATAATGTGGATCTATACTCTGATGACTTAGACTGATCGTAGCCACGAAGAATACACAGTGGATCTACGAGATGACAAGACATAGCCATGACCAATACAAAGTGGATCTATGTAACAGTGTATGTGTTCTTTGTCCAATAGAGATTCCTTCGCAGCCTGGGCAAAGCATATATCAAAGTGATCACTCAACCCAGGGTCTTCTTACCAATCCCAACATGGTACGATTCCAACCATGTGAACAGATGTCTTGACGTCGAACATGGCGAAAACCATTTGATTACCGGTCAATGGTGTGAACCGTTAACAAGTGCGAGGGAGATCACCATTAATGTCAATGATTCCCAAGGTACCCCAGTACATTCCAGCGAATGTGAATAGATGAGCTGAAGTCGAACATCCGCGGAATCATTCGATCAGGGGTCAATGGTGTAAACCCATTGTCAATTGTGAGGAGGCCTTCCATTGAGGCATGCAGGTCCCAAAGTACTAACTGGTTTCTAAGTCTAATTCCCAGATAATGTGGTGGAGTCGATAGGAATAGACTCATCGAGGGAGGGCCTTGATGTATCCCCCATCAATGACACGAAAGGGACATGGAGATGTAATTGGCAGATCAAACGGACATGGACTGACACAGGTTTTGAGGCAAGATATTTGGGATGGATGACTCTCGAGGCGGATACTTCCCTTGAACACTGAGGCACAAAAGAAAAACATGACATGGACCAAAACGATGCAGTGGGTACTGTGACTTGCGTCGGGTGACCCAAAGGAGTGAAAGGAACTCGAAGGATTGGCTCAGTGCAGAGGTTCAACGGATTATGATATGTACAAAGAGACAAAGTGTCGTGTTCAAGGGTGACTCTAAGAAGTGTTGGATAATGTTCTCAAGAGACCGCTTGGCTTACTCCTTTCTATTTTTTCCCCCATCCAAATAGACGAGTACCTCTTTTTGATTTAATGAGCTCGAGGAGGATAACACATGCTCGATATAACTCACCTTCGATAAGTTCCTCTTCCTTTGTTTAACGAACCGGAAGAAGTAAGGGTTCGATCCCATATGGGCCTGTCGATGTGTGCTTTAACGAGTCCAAAGATAGAAAACTCGAAGGTTTTTCGGGATTATAGAGTTTGGAAAAACACTTAAAAGAGAACTCTCTTAGTTCATTTTTCGTACAGTAGTCCAACGAGACCAAAAAAGGGTTAAACTATCGCTCGAAAGACGCCCTTTCTCACCTTTTAATGAGTGTGAAAGGAAGCAAGATCACTCGACAATCTTTTCATATTTAGGGAGTCTGAAAAGGGTTTAAAGGAGCCTCCAGGGGGGTTCCTTTTTCGTGTGTTCGTATCCGTATGGGTCTGAAAAAGAGATAAAAGTTTACTCGGTTACGTTCTCATATTGTCGAGCTCGAGAACGAACTAAGACTATGCTCATAAGTGCGACAAGGTGAATAACCGATCAGGACTGCCAGGAAACCTGCAATGCCAAAGCTACAAACCAGAGTTTAGTGAAGCCATTACATCATTAGAGAAACCCAAAAATGACCTTACCTTATGAAAAATGAAATTTTATAAATAACAATTGATTTGAAAATTCATTTACCATTTCATTTGCAAGGATTTTTGGAGTAGTGGAGAATCTCGTTTTGAAGCAAATCTTGTTTTTCTTGCTGCCGGAGCTACGATCGATCATTTCGCTCACCGTTCGAACCAGGTAGGTGTCCATCCTTCGCTCTTTCAATTGCATGGTTTTAGATACACTTTCATAGCATTATTTATTTTAAAACACAAAGCCCTAAGTCGCCCCTCTTTGAACCAAATCGACCTCTTTTAAAAATTAATGAAATGGGGAGATTCTTTAACAAAAAATGCTTTAGAGAAGGGTGATTAGGATGTCATAAAAAATCTCCCCAAATGCAGGTCATAAGGGTGATTAGGCAGGTCATTCTTATTGAAAGAACTCACAAAAAATCTCCCCAAATGCCCATGCAGCCCCCAAAGTCGTTTTGCATTTTCAAAACGTTTTTATCATTATTTGACAAATATTAAAGGGCGTGGTGGTTAAAAAGAGTGAGTGGTTGCTTTTTGATGATGTGGGAATGTTGTTTCATGTTTTACAATGCTTTTTGAAAATCTCTGAAATTACCAAAACGTGAGGAATAATGAAATTCTTGATTTTTGTTTTGTAGGTATCTTCGGCAATCATGATTGAATGGAAAGAGAGGGAACATGAGATGGATGATTTAGCCGCTCTACGGAGTCCTCGTACGTGGGCCGCTCTACGATCTTGTGGCTTGCTCAAGTTCTTCAAATTACAAAAAATGAAGAGAGAGATGTTATTACTTGAGCATATGATTGGCCTCTGGGATGTTGTGGAACAAGGATTCTGTATCGGCGCACAACTTCTAACCATCGAGTTAGAAGACGTTTACTTTTTGACCGGCCTCTCGAAAAGAGGGGTCCCCATATCTTTCACTGGGCAGAGGGCATTACCTGAACAAGTGGATGTGTATCTGACGCGCCACTACATCCCGGGAGCAAGGTTGGTAGCGGGCAGGATCCCTATCAAGGATATTCGAGATTTGCCCCTTTGATCTATACTATTCGCTATCACAAGTGTGACAGGCAGCACTAGCGCTCATCTAGCATCGAGATCACAGGTGGCCTACGGTGTTCAGTGTTTGGAACCAACGTTGTTCAACTGGAGTGTGGTGTTCCTTCGTAATGTGAAGGAACAGATCTCACGGTGCAGGACTGGTCAGAAGCAGTTCGGCTATGGCTCGTTTTTGGTCTCATTTTTTCTAGAGTGCATCCCTCAGATGCAGCCTCAGATAGCACTGGTGGTACGACCAGTGGATGAACCTAGGATGGAGAGGTGGACTAGTCTGTCTCCAAGGCTAGTTTCGGAGTCAGAGTTCCATTTCACTGGTGATTTCTTTGCCTGGTTGAGATGGTAGTACCTCTGGATCGAGGACTTCCCTTATGCTGACATAGACTTCCGTGGGAGTATGGACTTGATTTTGCCCACGGGGGAAGACTGGGACGAGTCAGGTAAGAGACTAAGCCATACCTTGTCTAGTTTTTGTTTTTTAAGTTTTTGATGTATATATATATATATTTTTTGGGTGTGTAAAAGAGCTTTAACAGATGTTTTGTTTCCAACATGCAGACAAGGGAGCAGTGCGCCCAGTTGATATACCAGTACCAAGGCGTCGTGGAGGCGCCCCAGTTGCAGCAGATCCGATGGTACCAGCAGTAGGTCTCCGGGAGGTTGAGAGGAACCTCCAAGGCCTTACGATGGGTATCCCTCCTCTACGGAGGGGGGAAGTGCCTTTACATCTGCAGAGGCACATTGTAGGAGTACCAGAGAATATCAATTCTTTGTTGAGGCACGTAGTGTGCACGGTATTGTGTTACTCACAGCACAACGTAGTGCGGGGAGATTAGAGTCTCTCCCGTGATCATGTTTTTTGTATGCCTTGTCAGGCGATGTTGTATGGGTGAACAGACCCAAAATTTTGCTCTTCTACACACTTTTTGATGTAATACAAACATTTCAGTCACGCCATATATATATATATACAGTTTCGAGTTTTATGATGCCAATTATTTGTACATGATGATGTCTGTGATGTGTTTTAATTTATATGTAATGTACAGTTTTTCTTTCCTTGAATCTTATATGTGGGCAAGATACCGATCCATGATATAATTAGCTAACGAATCCAAAACACTATTAAGTTCTCTCGGAATGTGTCTATATTCGATGTAATCGAACATTCATTCGAGACAACGAACTTGCAAGTGTAGGCCTAGTAGGATAGGACTACGGATAGCGTAGATGCGGTTGAGTTGAAAAACCACCAGTTGGGAGTCTAAGTAAATAATGATGCGAGAGATACCTAGAGAGGAAGCTTGGGTCAACAGTCCAATGACAGCATGATATTCTACCATATTGTTGGTTGCTGGTCCTAAACAAATGCCTCATGAAATCACCACCTGGTCAAATTGGTAAATAACCCAAGTTGCTGAAGCAATGTTCCGGGTATGTCAGCTAGTGCCATCCGCGAACCCAAAAAATATAGGAAAGGAAGATGTCATCTGCGCATGAAAACACATGCACAGTCATGAGTGGCAATGATAAAGACTCGAGCACGCGAAAGAAATAGAAAAACCAAAACTAAATACAATAATGTACAAAGTACAAATGCTGGGTGATCTAGGAATAGTACTTCTTAAGGTAAAGCCCGTTTCGAGGCTCTCCTAGGGAAATTCCTTCATGATCAACTAATTCGTAGCCACCTTTATGTAGGACATGTTTTACGATGTAAGGACCGTGCCACATGAGTTCTAACTTTCATGTCCCCAATTTATCATGAGCTTGGTCGTAGACAAAGACTAAGTCTCCTTCCGCGAAAGTCCGAGGGTGGACGGATTTGTCATATTGACTTTTAATTCATTTTTGATGTGCCTCATTGGCGAGAGCAACATCGCGACGTGTTTCGTCCAGTTTGGATAGATACAAAAATCATTCTTCTTCAGCAGAAGTATGAGGCAAGAGTTCTACTTTTAGTTTGAGTGATGGAATCTCGCACTTGATCGGTAGGACGACTTCAATGCCATAGACCAACTGGAAAAGAGTGAATCCAGTTAAAGTTTTCACAGAGGTGCGATAGGCCCCGAGAGCGGAGAACAGTTGTAGATGCCACGATGTTTTGTTTTCCCCTACCATGCGTTGGATCATGGTTTTTAGGACTTTGTTGATGCCCATGTTAAGAATTTTTTGTCTAGAGTTAGGGTCAAGCTCTTAGAGGCGATCTACCTGTCCGTAGGGAGATTTTCCTACAACAGAAACTGGCGACTCCACTCAGGACACTGACTTCCTTTCAAATCCATCTAAACTAACACATGAGAAGGAAGGATGACAGAAGTACCTTTTATCGACGTTTGTCCCTGCACGCTCCGAGTTGCGCTCCAATCCTTTGCTCCTTGCTGAGTTCTGTGGACAAAACAAGATACGGCCACTTCCTACTCTATTGATATTAGCTTGAAAACAGGTATATCAATAAATGATAAGTTCATATACCATTAGACACAAACTAGAAAGAAACAGGCCAAGTGTGTCATATTGATGAGAATAACGACAGCAGTACTTACAATCGTAGATGTGAATGTGACAGATTCGTCAAGTCCCCTTCGTCTAACCCTTGCCTGAAAGATCCACAACCTGGATAACAACAGCTTCACTGATCACTCTCCTTTGGCTGATTGTGAGTTTCCTCCAAGTTCATAAGTTTCATATCTTCAGTTCTTCCCCCTTTCCACCATCATAGATCCTATTTATATAGGATAAGAGGAGCTTAACCTCTTGAGTTATCTTTAGAACAAGTTGGGAACCTTCTCCTTAGATCAGGGATCTCTTGATAAAACCAAGAATTCGAACACAACTGCCTCCTAATCTCGAAAGATCCTCCTCTTATTTTCCTCAACGGGCCAACTACTACCTCAGATTAGGAAGTGCTCCCTTAGAAGGGGCATCAGAGCATTGTAGCACTCCCTGGTAAGCTTTAGGGGAGTGCCAGCACTTTCAAGTTGAGCAACGCTCCTTCAGAGGGGGCTGGGGAGCGTTATAACGCTCCCTGAAGCCTTGTAGGGGAGTGCCAGGGCTTCTGGGGCTGAAATGGGAGAGCGCTCCTCCTCAAAATCTTTGTTTCAGTGTTCTCTTCAGGTGTCAAGAGTTATTTGACTTCAGTAAACCAGTTCTCCTTCTTCAACTCAAGCATATGAGATGTTATAAGTGTCTCCTTAGTGTTGTTTGTCATGGCAGTATGTCTGAACATCATTTGCGACACTTGTAACCAACTTGCGACACGTGCAAAATTTGTAAGGAAGATGTGACACTTACGACAATTGAGAGGAACATGCGACACTTATCTAGCTGAGTAATTTTGACGTGTAACATATTTCACTTCGGAAACTTTAGCACGAACTCCCTCAATTTTCATTGGAGGAGTTAGTCTTTAAACCTCTGATTTTTCCTTTTGAGCATACTTTTCACCTGTTCTTCCTCAAATTTCCACCAAGTTGCTCAAGTATGCATGTCATCGCTTTAATATCCTCAAATGATGACTCCCTAACTAGTGGTGACAGTAATGATTTCTCTAGTAATTCAAACTCTTTAGTAGAATTAAATTGTATGTTATATTCTAATATATGCGCTAAACTCATATTTCATTGCAGGTTCAAGTATGTCACCTCGAAAGAAAACAACAAGCAAGGCATCTATAGTCGAGGCCTCAAGTAGTGGCCAACAAGCAAAGGGTGAGCCAAAAATCATCGGAGCCATATATGATGATATGTCAGGACTACTGGAAAAGGATGGAGAAACATTGAAATGGGGATAAATATATCATATGTTCTAAAAATCTAATTTATCCACCTAAGCTGAAGACCCAGACGAAATTCAAGTATTCAATAATATCAAGAAGTCGAGCATATTCAAAATGGAAACACACCCAGTTGTATTCCCATGTGTTGATGTCATCACATGGATCCTAAAGAAAATAGATGTAAATGATAGATATGTCTGCAACGCAAGGAAAGACCCCATAGTGTCATACATACCAGAGTATTTGTCCAAATGTTATCATATTGAGAAAGGAAGCAAGAGGCTGGCGAACAATCTCCTTAGTGAGTTTGAGTACACACCAAAGGACATGTTCCCCAAATGGTATAAGGCAGACAAGCAATGCAAGTTTAGACCTAAAAGTGGATATCCCACAAGTGCCATAAGAAGTCCCTACCAGTACTTAGTATCCATGTTGTGCGGATTATATGGGGAACCTGATGCATCACAATTCCCCCTATCTTACATGCCTTTAATATACTACTACGCAAATGAGGGAGCATCGTTCAACTGGGCAGACATCTTGTCTAAGAATATCATGGTGGAAATATCTACGGTAAACAAAGCCCAACCAGAAATGTTTCCAAGATTCCATATGTCTTCATACTTGTTGGACATCATGTGCACAACTCACAAATACCATAGGATGCGGTGGAGTTGGCAACCATTTGACCCAACAATTCATGTATACTGTAAGGTGCTTTGGGAACACAAGTACCGGACGAAATACCAAAGGATATGAAAACACTTTTTGGCCGCGTTATACGAGTTCATTTTATGTGCCACTCCCCCATGCATGACTGACAAGGCCATAGAGGTCATAAGGAGAATTGGGGAATGGTATTTCATGGAGCACGACACTTATATAAGGGTATATGGTGCAACGAAACCACCCCATCTACTTCCTCGGTCTGTACCAGAAAATCTCATACTCTAAGAAGTGGCATACCAGACCATCATACATGGAGTTGGAGGAATGTTATACTGATTGAAGAAAGCAATTTGGACCCCGCTGCCATTGTATGTTGGAAATTACTTCTTCAAAAATTCTAAGCAGGACCAAGCATAGGTAAATAACTTGTTGTCATATCACTTTGGGGAACAGCGATACAGAAGACATGACCCCAAAAACAATGTGAAAGAACATGTCAACGAGATCGGTCTGCCTTGGGAATATACCACAGATATTTGGGAAGAATAAGAAGTGCACCAAAACTCCCGAACCTACGACGATGTCATATTCAACAGGCGTGGCCAACTAAGAGGAAGAATTACAGATGAAGAAAAATATAGAAAAGAAGCCAAGAAGAAAGTAGAGGAAGAAGAAGCTGAGAAATATCCTCATACATCCTCATCGATACATTCAGTTTCAACGGAAAATATAGAGGAAGGATTGATTGATAAAAAGAGGAGGGACAAAGAAAGAGTCTTAAAAAAGAAAAATGATGCAGGAAAGAAGAAGTGAAATATTGAAGTAGACAAGTCCAGGGCTAGAGCTAAGGAAAAGGAAAAAGTTGCAACAGAGAGAGAAGTCAAACAAAAGGATCACGTACCAAGGGAAGCAATAGCCAGAGCCGCAACAAAACAAGCAAAAAAGGCAGCTAAAGAGGCAGCCGACAAAGCAGCTGAGGCAGAAGACAGAGGGGGTGACACTCAACCAATGGAAACGAATATCACATAAATGTTTACTTCAGATATAGGAACAAACATATCGGGTGGTGGTTTAAGGCTTGGGCTATGGGAGCCATTCCAACCAAGCAATGTACTTGACTTAAGGAGCTTCACCTATGACAACAAGACAGGTTGAATTGTGCAGGAATGAGTGAAGAAATTGTCAATGATAGAAGGAATGTGTATCTCGGTTGTCACACACGTTCATGTGACGAGAGATGTAAGGGAAGATCACATAGCTACAACTATAGTTGGCTCCACATTTATGAACACCAATGTATACAACATTCAAATATTATGCCAACTGAATGAAGAGAAAGAAGCAAATATCAAGGAGCTGGAAGAAAAGCTTCAGCAAGTCGAGATTGATGAAAGAAGCCTTCAAAGTTTCAAGGTTAGTGAAAAAAAGTTTAGAAGTGATCTAGAAGAAGACATCGTAGACATGTATGCTAACATGCACCTCTTTCAAGACTCAATTGTGGTAATCATTGAGCAAAACAATCATATACAGATAAAGCTAACACCATACAAAATTATCTGAGAAGGAATTGATGACATCGACAAATGGATAGGTGAAAATCTCGACATGCCTCCAGAATTACACAGACCGTCAAAATCAGACTGAAAAACATACATGTACGCGCTTGACCATTATCAATAGGTGGGGTATAAACTTGATAGGGAGGTTGCTAAATCGTTGGGAATATGCTCAAGAATACACAAACGTGTGCAGGAATTGATCAAGAGTAGCAGACAAAAAAAGCTAGACGAGTTGGGAAAAAATATTGTGACAAAGGAGTTGATAGACACCTAAGGTGTATGACAGCATGAATAAATGGAGAGAAGTGGTTGAAGAAGCCACTACCATCACCACTGACCTCATAGATCAACACCTGTTGCAATAGGTAAAACTCCATACCATGATACGAGCTTTCATGACCACACTAGAAAAAGACATGAGCACCCTAGAAGATAGTGTAGCCATGAACAATGCAGCTTTGGAGCATCTAGTTTACATGAGAATAAGGTCCCTGTTTGACGAACTAAAAATCCAAATGACATACATCAAGGACAAAAACCCATGATTGAAGATGAAATAGTGGCTTAATAATGACAACACTTGTTTTGTGTTTTGTCTTTTTCTCAACCAACCACAATTTTGTCCTTAATATACACTTGTCATTAGGAATAGGAATTTGAACCATTTTTGTAACCACTTCTTCAAGAAGAAGGTGAAGAGTCACCTAGGAGTTACTCAGAAAAATGTATAAAGTAGAGTGGAGGCCCATTTGAAAGGGGCTTTTTATGTTCAAACATTGTACATTTATGAACTATTTTGGGAATACAGTGTCAACTAATATTGAAGAGTTTTTTTTTGGGAGTTTTCATGTATTATTGTTGAAACTGCTAATAAGGAGAAGCCCTCAAGGCCAACTTTTGGAGAAGGAGTTATTTTGTGTGTGAGGCAATCTAAGCAGTGAATTATTTCAAGTGAATATGAATGCAGATCATATGCATTGTAAGAATGTTAATTTGTTTATGGATTAATTCTTATGCAATCTATGATATTTTGCAGTTTTTAAGTGTTTCTTTGAATACCTTTGTGCCTTGATCTTTATGAGTTGTTAATGTGTGCATTGTTGTAACTTGGACTAATCTGATTATATGTATGTGTACATGCTTGTTTTTTATTCTGCTCTTCTATTCTAGCTATCTTTGTAGCAGTTTATGCACAATTCGGTTTCATTTTTCTACTCACTAATTACTTTAGTTTGCTCCTAGCTAGGATAGGTTAGATCGGATTAGTAATAGAGTAATTTGCATTTCATACATAGTCTTCATCTACATATTTTCATTGCATATCCATTCATCATCCATCCTCATCGGCAAACCGGTTTGTAACCAGCCAAAACCCCAAAAACAATATCAATGGAAAACTGGCCAAATTTCGGATGGGACTCCTAATCCAAACGGTGCATAGTCTAGTTGGGACCGTGTACCGGGGGGTACCCCTTGCTGTTGTTGGGAAAATTTAGACCCATCAACAGGGGGATGTTAGGATATTTAGACACTTAGGAGTTAGTTAATATCATCTTGGTTTAATGTGTCGTTAGGTAAAAGTGTGTTTCTTTAGTTTGCATTAATATGCATTTGTAGTTATGCAATCAGACAATCACGATATGTTCTAGACATAGATTGATATTACTATTCATATTCTCCTCAATCTTAACGAATACATTGATCTGTGGCTTAACACCATATTTTTCCATGATCTCTATTGAAAGAGCATGGAGTGTCATTTGTCGATGATCAATTGTGAGAAACTCTCTTGTAAAATATTTTTCTTTTGCATTAATATATTGTCTCAAGTGGCCATATTGGCTCGAGTTGTGGACTATTTCCCTCTTCAAGGGTTTTAACCACATAAAAACATCAGTTTGTTGATATTTGATCTATTTTTGTGAGTGGTTATCAAATTTGTTCATCCTGTGTGGGAATACCCTGTTTGTCGAACATAAAGTAGAAAAAATGTATTAACTCACTCCAAAGTTGAGTGAAAAATATTTTTACATGAACAAAAAATAATTCAATTTATTAATTGCACTAGAGAAGAATAATATACAAATTGTTGTACAACAATGCAAATCATTTACTATAGTTCTCACTAAATGAAAGAAGGAACTAATCAAATAGTTACGTTGTAAGGTGTTTATATTGTGAACAAGCAATTAATGGGATTTGTGAACCCAACCTTTGAAAAAATGACCTATGTCCTCTTGTTAGCACGCTTTTTCACCCTACAATCATATCTTATATAAATGTAAATCATCGATGGAAAAGTGGCTAACTCGAGGATTGAATGCCCCAATAGTCACATGTGAACCTCCTCTCCATTCGAGCTGGTGCATACCAACCTCTAGGGGGAGTCCCTAGGTACCTTACTATTGATTTGGATTTGATTTTATACAAAAGAAACACAAAAAAGTAGCCAAGTTGTCTTGTACATCATGTAAAAACTACCCAAGGCGTAAGGAAAAAGATATTATAATCTCTTGGAAGGATCCTTGCAGTGTTAGTGTGAGAAACATGGTTAGAAAGAGGGGAAAAAAAACACTTAAAAGTTCGAAAATAATCACAATAAGAGGCTATGAGATAATAATTAATGCAAAAAGTAAAGACACAATACCGACAAGAAACGAAAGTTCAATACAAGAAGAACTCTTCTTTATTAATGGCTTGCCAGAGGGTTGATTGCACCAGAGTAGACAAGCAAAAAAAATGGTACAATGGTTATCCTCACACAAAGAAAGAGTATCTAGACTACACAAAGGAAGAGAGAGAGAGAGAGAGAGTATGTATGTATGATGTTGTTGCAAACATCCGACCCCTAAACAATGAAGAACTCACTCCAATATATAGACTAGTGAGGGCGCACTTCCCAATGAATAATAGAGGGCACACATGTGGGTAAGTTTGGAAGGTAAGGTGCATGGGGGAGGTAAGTAAGAGTGTGATATAATGTGCATGAGAGAAGAGTGATTTATGTGCACATGTGGGAGGGTTTAGAAAGGGAGGATAGGCACACATGTGAAGACAATAGAGCACATGGGAGATGAGTGCACCATAATTTTTGGGGAAGAGGACACATGGGAGAAAGAATACATGGTAAGAGTCCCATGTGTGAGGGAAGAAAGGATAAAATTAATGCATGGAAAGAGGGAGGAGGAGTTATGAGAATGAGAGGAGGTGTTAGTAAGGAGGAATAATAGAGTTGCACCCTAAATAATAGGGAAGAGAATGCACGAGAGAGTGAGTGGTCAAGGAAGAAGGCGCATGTGTGGGAAAATTAAGGAGGATAAGGAGGATTTTAGATGAGATATTCACTAGGAATAAGGAGGGAGTGAGGGAGATAGGTTATGCATGGGAGGAAGAGTGGAGTGAGAAAGAGGAATATCATCATACGTGTGAGAAAAGAGGAGCAAGGGAGGCGCACATGAGAGTGGAAAATATAGCTAAGTGAGAGGGATATCTAATGGAGGAAAAGAGAGGTACATGGAGAAATATAAAGAAGCAGGATTCACATGGAGGGAGTAACAATGGAAAGGAGGAAGCATGAGTTAGCTAAGAGGAGTTGTGCCCTAATTAATAGGGAGTTATGGTGCATGAGTGAGGAATAAATAATTTAATGCACGAAAAGTGACATAATGGAGAGTGAAGCAAAAGAAAGGTAAATAGGCTCGGAATCATGCAAGGACCAATATTGAATGCTCAAAATTGTCATAAGAGTATTTGGTCAATGCCTACTAAAAACTAAGGCACCTGCTAAAAATAGCAATCTCTATCCAATCCACGTGAAACTATGCTAGCTCTATCTCTGAAGAAAAAACAACCACCAACCAGTCACATACCCATCTCCTATGGGAACCAACCTTTGACTCAACAAGTGCTCAATCAGTGTAAAATCTCTTAATTCCAGCCAAAATGGACTATGCTAGATATTAACCCTCGGGATTTTCAAGGGTGAAAATCTAGGGGTTAACAATGGCGACTCAAGGAGACAGGATCCCCCTATGGGATGTTGAGAACCATATGAATCTTTGTCTCTATAAATTGCAAATGATACTCTATGAGAACTGAAGGAATGAAGCAACTGACCCATGTACCAAAGTGAAAGGAAAAGGCCATGTAAGCTGGCATGTGATACCAATTCCTATCCAATGGGAAATGGAGTCAAAGAAATATAAAACTCCCACTAATAAATTGAAACACAAAGGGTCTCATCCAAATATACTTCTTGCTACCACCTACATGTACACTCCCCCCTGTTGAAGTCGATGCATGGGAGACAGTCACTTAGTCAGATGTCAATAAGGTAAACACCTACCAAGTGCGAAGTAAACCCACCAATAATGTCAAGGGGTCCTAAGGTACAAGCACAACTTATCATTGTGAAAAATGTTATGAAGTTGAACAATGATGATGATCATCCATTCAAGGCCCAATAATGCCCAGCCTTGTCGAATGTGAGATAACCGCCAATGAGGCTAACGACCATCAAAGTGCTCCACCTTTGGATCATATGTATATAATGTGTTGATGTTGATGCAGGATGATTTGTTTAAAAGAAGGGAAATGATGCAAACTCTTCCCTCGACACGAAGTGATAAGTCAAGAAGATATAGGATGTATGGTACCATGTCCCTATGGTTGAATGAGGGGGGTGACTGACCCAAAGCAGAAGACTCAATGATAAGTAATGAAGAGACAATACATAAGATGACTCAAGACTCTCCTATGTCTCTTCAAATCTACCCATCCTAAAGGATCAATGCTTAAGAACATGAACAAACAGGACCCCATCCAGGATCACTCTAATGATAAGACACACATGCTCAACATATGTAAGATACGTAACTCAAATTTTGACCCATGAATAACAAAGTGGGAATCCACTATACTATGGAAGGAAAAACATCACAAGACATGACCACATGTTGATATAAGATGACAAAAATCAGCGACACTAAGTTAAAGCTAAAAATTAAAATAAATGAATGGAAACACTCTTCAAATGAAAAGGTAAATTGTTTTCATAAAACATAAAAAAAAAGCAAGAAGGGAAAAATTGAAATGAGATGTGAAAAGGAAAGACAACTACCCCTAAAACCAAATTTTTTACCTCAAAGCTGCCATGATCAAATCAACATACTTGAAATACCAATGTAACCATGCAACCAGGTGATCATTGAGACGGGAAATATCGACATACTCAACCTTCTGATGCAGCCAACTATGAAATTTCATACATCGAAAAGATGTTGTGATGTGATTGTTAGTGAAGTCATAACTTAAGGGTGTTGGTTGGAATTTGGAACATGGTTCTTCAACAATAGTGAGCATGAATGCATGAGAGACAAAACTCTTAGAATCTACCTGTTGAAATACCTCCATCATTCTGAGCTCAACTGGATCATGATAAACCTTGATATCCAAGAACTTATCAGTCATAGGATCCTAAAGAACAACCTTTGAATGTGGGATCATAGGAAACATGTAAGGGATATCATTCTCTAGTTGAACCAAAAATATCTCGTCCTATTGTAATGGTATCTGATCAAACTATTCATGAACCACTGTTGGGATATGTACAGATGAAGTATCTTGTTTACAGTTGACTTGTGGTTCTTCCTCTTTAAATTTTGTATCACCACTAATGGAAGGAACCAATGAACTCTATTGAGCATTCAAATATTCACCTTCATCTTTATGGAACTCTGCATATGACACAAGTGGTGCAACTATTGGTTCCTAATCATCACTAGAAACTCGATAATATGAAAGGTTCTCTTTTATAGCAACTACTTTCTTGAAAATCTTGGGCAATTGAAAGGAGAGAAGTTAGTATGATTCCATTGTAGCGTTCCACTGTAATATCAACAAGTTCCCACAATCCTTGGACAACTGAAAAGTATTCCTCAATTCTTTGAGTAGCCAAAAAATCTTACCTGAAATTTGTTAGTCCCTGCTTTAAAAATAGATCACGAAATTATGGATCAAAAGTAGAGGCATAATTCACCATAAAGTGTATCGGTTGATATTTAACGAGAAGTTTATCATATATCCTCATAAATATGACATGAAACTCAGGAATATTTTCATCTTTTCTCCGTTTAATGTTAATAAAATACCAAATATCCAACATTCACTATGCATATTCATCCTCCATGACTAATCATGATCTTCCTTTAATGGAGTCGCCAATGGATGTTGTTAAGTTGTGATCTTAAGAAGGATGTGTTGGATCGAGTCTGGATGATCTTTGTTCGTTCCTTGGTTGATTCATCTTTGTATCATGTGGAGTCACCAGGTGAGTTAAAATAAAGTATAATAATCAAAATAAAAACAAACCGTTGTTTTTGTCACCAAGGTTTGTGTTCCCCGACAACGATGCCAATTTTTAGCACACTTATTCACCCTCCAATCAGATCTGATATAAATGTAAATCAACGATCGAAAAGTGGTTAATTAGAGGAGAGAATTTCCCAATTGTCACTGGAAAACCTCCACCATGTTCAGGCTAGTGTGTTCCAACCTTAGGGGGGAGTCCCTAGGTACCTCACTGTTGATTTTGACCTGATTTTCTACAAAATAAACACAAAAAACAATAGCAAACTTGTCGTGGACAATGTGTAAAAACCACCCAAGACGTTAG
The DNA here is from genome assembly GCA_009831015.1 of Picea engelmannii. Taxonomy (NCBI): domain Eukaryota; kingdom Viridiplantae; phylum Streptophyta; class Pinopsida; order Pinales; family Pinaceae; genus Picea; species Picea engelmannii. The sequence continues at coordinate 1,426,061 of ML778537.1, read as the reverse complement.
GAAAAATATAGTATAATCACTTGGAAGGATCCTTGTAGTGTTAGCGTGAGAAAGATGATTAGAAAGAGGAAAGAAAACCACTTAAAAGATAGAAACTAATCACAATAAGAGGCTATGAGCTACTAATCAATGCACAAAGTAAGGACACAATATCGACAAGAAACGAGATCAATAAAAGGACAACATTTATTTATTAATGGCTCGCTAGAGGGTTTATTGTGCCACAATAGACAAGCAAAAAACTAGTACAATGGTTATCCTTGCACAAAGAAAGAATAGTTAGAGTATAGAGAAGAAAAATGAGAAGAGGAAGAGAGAAAAAGAGAGAGAGGGAGAGAGAGTATGTATGTTTCTACTGAGAATAACTAACCCCTGAACAATGAAGAGGTCAATGTTGGGCTTTAATTTTGACTTTTTTTCCAACCCCTTTCATCCCCATTTCACCTTAAAACCTCCATTTTTGTCTACTTTCACTTAATTGATGGCATTGTTATCGCACAATCTGTACTTTACCAAAGCCTAAAGGCAAGTAGGCCTAGATTGGCCTAACACAGAGGTGGCCCTGTGATCTAGGACGCTCCCCAGGTCCAAAAAATGCTCAAAAATAAAAGTTATCGGAATTGAATGAAACCAATTCCATTGCAACTGGCTCATTGCACTAATTCTGACCATATATTTACTTTCTCAAATAGACATTGTATGCTAGATTTATCGCACTGTGATTGTTTTCCCAAACAGTGAAAAAGTCAAATGGGTCAACTGTAAAATAAGTCAAAGCTGAGGTTAGCATGACATCATGCTGACATGGCAGCATGACACGTGGCAAAGGCACAGTGGGCTCTATACAGTTGACATGGACCAGCCAGAGTGTGACATGTGTCACCACTGGAAGGGTGACAAGTGGAACACTCGTACAGGTGCCATGTGGCCCTACCGTATGGTGACACATGGCAGGTACAGACAATGACCGAGAAGACAAGTGGCAGGTATGGCACTGACACATGGACGAATCATTGACTGGCATGTGGTGGAGGACAACGAATGGTGGGGTGCCACGTGGCCCAGACATGGGCTACCACGTGGCACCCATTGGTTGGTTCGTCATCTATATGAAAAAATGGTTGAAGAGGACGAGAGTTATCACACTCTGACCATTTTCCTAAACAGCTAAAAAGTCAAACAGGTCAATAGTAAAATAAGTCAATGATGACATTAGCATGACATCATGCTGACATGGTAGTGTGACACGTGGCAAAGTGGGCTCCGTACAGTTGTCATGGACCAACCAGAGTGTGACACGTGTCACCACTAGAAGGATGACACATGACATGCTCATACAGGTGCCACGTGTCCCTACCATATAGTGACAGATGGAAAGTACGGACAATGATCGGGTAGACAAGTGGTAGGTACAGCGCTGACACAAGGATGAATTGTTGACCGACACATGGCATCGGAGGACAACGAATGGTGGAGTGCCACGTGGCACAAACATGGGCTGCCACATGGCACCCATTGGTTGGCTCATCATCTATATGCAAAAATGGTTGAAGTGGACCAGAATTGAACCAAAGACCTCTCTTCCCATTCAAGTGCTTTCACAAAGGACCGATTACCATTGCGCCAAAGATGTTACATGTAGAGCTTAATCACTTTAAGCTATATAAAGTGTATTTGTGTTGAATGGTAGTGGAAGGGGGATGGGGCTAAGCCTCAGCCCGTGGGCATGTTATACAATATGTAACCACCTGCCAAAGGAGCGAGGGGGCTCTAACCATATCAGTGCGCTTTTAGCTCTGGGTTTGGCCATATGGCTTGTTATGCGACCGAGAGCCAAGAAGTAAGGGGCCAGCGCACAGCCCTTTGGGTTGGCGCTTGGCCACCTCTTTTGTATGTGATCAAGTTTAAGGGGCGCGCGCATAGGGAAATGGGGCATAGCCCTATTTTTAATCAAAAGTGGGTTTTTACCTTTGGGTTATGGATTTTTTATTGATTTTAGGCCTGTAATAGGACATTTTTGGCCATTTGAAGGGGGATTTGATCCCAAAAAGAGGCCAGATTCTTGTGGGAAGTTGGGCTTCCTCATCTGAGCCTAAAAAATATATAAACCAGGCTTTTTGAGCTTGAGAGGGGAACTTTTTGATGCAGGTATTTTGAGGAGTAGCTTGTGTAATTTTCCCATTTCTCATGTTTTGAGAGGCATTGAGTCATGTTTTGAGAGGAGATTGTTGAGGCTGGTATGTGTCTGAACAAGGAGGTCTTGTACATCAGATCATAAGCCTTTTGTAACAGAAAGAGCCAATGTAAAGAGAACTTGAGCATTTGAAGAGCAATAAAGAGGTCCTCCACTTGGAAGCGGGACCGAAGACGTAGCCAAAGATTGGTGAACTCCGTTAACAAATTCTTGTGTCTACTTCTCTTTCTTGTTTGTTGTTATCTTCTCTTATTTTGCAGCATGGTTTATGATGGTTGAACTCTTTAATCATTTATGAGCATCAAGTAAAAGTCATAATTATTATTCTGCGACAAGTTATAGTGTTTTATGTGTTTCGCATTCTTATCAATCCGATGCATAAAGTACATTAAACTTAACTTGCAATTTGTCAATAAAACCTATCATTTTTTGATCAAGTTTATGGTATCAAAGGCATTTGGTTTTGAAGGTTTGACAGGAATTGCAAGCATTGGATGCTCACCAGAGCCAAACTCAAGTGAGGAGAAGGCCAACTTGAGGCTCTTAATCCATAGATTCAAAGGAGACCTCATAAACACGAGATGTCTTCACCGAGAAAACTAGGTCCTTTTGCATCTAAGAACGATTTCTTTGAGGCATTTCAATTGATGAAATCCATGGTAGAATAACTTTACCATGAAAGAGGACAACGAAGAAATCCAAAGGTTGAAGAAGGTGAATCTTCAGTAAGAGCAGAAGGAGGAGTTGGAGGTGGTGGACCTTCAGAACCTTCTTCTCCTTCAACCTCGTCATCTACAAGTGAAGCAAGTGTACATTCTTCCAAGGATAAGCAACCTAAAAAAACTCATCATTCTTCTGATATGCCTTTATTAAAGCTTGATATAAAGTTTAATTTACCCACTTCTGATGTTGAATTAGATGCAGAAATGCTAGATAATTGGGTTAGACAATTAGAAGTCTATTGCAAGATACAAAGGATTGTTGATGATGAAACAAAGATCCAACTTGCAAGTCTCAAATTGGGAGGCACAACTCTCATATGGTGGGAAAGAAAAATTAAAGATGATCTCAAGAAAAATGGTAAAACAATCTCTTCCTAGAATGATTTTATCACTGCATTGAAGAAACAACTATATCCATTAGCATACATGCAATAGGAAATGATGAATTGGCAAAGTTTAAGGCAAGCTAAGAATCAAAGTGTACAAGATTATACTCAAACGTTTCATAAGAAAGCATTAAATTTGGGTATTCCTTTATATACACAAGAGACACTCCTAAAATATATTGGTGGTTAACATTCTTATCTCAAGCACACTATTCTTATGTTAAATCCTTCTATCTTTGATGAAGTACATGTACAAGCCATTCACATTGAATCAAGTAAAGGGAATTTTGGTGATAGTGTTTCTACAGATACTTGGCAAGGAAAGGATTCGGGGAAAAGAAAAGAGAAAGAGAAGAAGACAACCACAGCAAGAAAGGAGAAACCTAATTGCAAGCATTGCAAGAAGGTAGGCCATGATGAAGATCATTGTTGGATCTTACATCCTGAGTTGAAGCCAAAGAAGTATGGCGATCAAGGGAGAAAGAATACCACAGCTGCAATAGTTCAAGTGGATCTGGGATCAGACTCCGGTGATGAGACAAAAATTGTAGCTATGGGAATCCGAGGTATAAATTATGTTACAAGTACTAGCTCTTCTAATTCAGATGTTGTAAATGATGAGTGTAAAAGGAGTGAACTTTTCCACATAAGGGTCATAACAAATAATGTTAAAGTTGATACTCTTGTAGACAGTGTATCACAAGCCAATCTAATCAGTGAAGAGGTTGTAAATAATTTGGGACTTGAAACTAAGCCACATCCTAGACCATATCCATTGGGATGGATATGTGGTGATAATAATTTGCAAGTAACCAAACAATGTAAAATTAAGTTTGCAATCACTTCTAGTTATGTTCATGAAGTTGAGCTTGATATGGTGCCACTAGACATATGTGGAATTGTCCTGGGAAGCCCATACCTTTATGATAGAAAATCCATATTCTACAAGGAGGAAAATAAATATTGCTTCAAGAAAGATGGGAAAGAGTACATTGTTTGTGCTCATCACATAAAAACTGACAGATCTTTTGCAACTACAGAGTAGTTAAAAAGAATGGTAAATGCAAGAAAATGTTTAACACTTATGTCTGTAACAAATTAGGAAGTTAGTGATGTTAAACATGAGATGATTCAGTATGTTTCTAACAATCATGAAGTGTCACCAGAAGTACAGCATGAAGTTCAGCTGCACACTTTGATTATTGCTCCTGTTCAGAAGGGGAAGCATGTTTTTTCATTCTCATTCGCATATTCAGTATTTTTGTGTAGTTTGTTGCTAATCAGTGGTGTATGGCTGCTAAATGCAACAAAGAATGTAGATGATTGTGTAATAAATGGGATGATTACTTTGATAAACAATGGATCTCAATTTTTATGTTTGTTGTGATTAGTCAGGTGATCATTGTCCCAGCAGAAAGGATGGATGATACAGGACAAGCGGGGAGGCAGTACCCTCACTTCTTACTTGAGTAAAACCAGACTTTTGGTGGTCCAAAATCTTCCAAGTGGGGAGGAATGATCTAGGGGGCTCCCTAGATCCAGAAAATGCTCAAAAATAAAAGTTCTCGGAATTGAATGAAACCAATTCCATTGCGACCGTCTCATCGCGCTGATTCTTTCCATATATTTACTTTCTCAAACGAACGTTTTATGCGAGAGGTATCGCACTCTGGCCATTTTCCCAAACAACTAAAAAGTCAAATAGGTCAACAGTAAAAAAAAGTCAACTCTGATGTCAGCATGACGTCAAGCTGACGTGCCAACGTGACACGTGGAAGAGGCACAATGGGCTCCGTACAATTGACATGGACTAGCCAGAGTGTGACACATTTCACCACTGGAAGGGTGACATGTGGCATGCTCGTACAGGTGCCACGTGGCAGGTACAAACGATGATCGGGCAGACAAGTGGCAGGTAGGGTGCTGACACATGGATGAATCGTTGACTGACACATGGCATCGGAGGACAACGAATGGTGGAATGGCATGTGGCCTAGACATGGGATGCCATGTGGCACCCATTGGTTGGCTCGTCATCTATATGAAAAAATGGTTGAATTGGATGAGAATTGAACCGAAGACCTCTCTTCCCAGTCAAGCGCTTTCACAAAGGACCGATTACCATTGCGCCAAAGATGTTACATGTAGAGCCTAATCACTTTAAGCTATATAATGTGTATTTGTGTTGAATGGTGGTGAAAGGGGGTTGGGGCTAAGCCCCAGCCTGAGGGCGTGTTATACAATATGTAACCACCTGCCAAAGAAGCGAGGGGCTCTAACCATATGCACGTGCTTTTAGCTCTAGGTTTGGCCATATGGCTTGTTATGCGATCGAGCGCCGAGAAGTAAGGGGCCAGCGCACAGCCCTTTGGGCTGGCACTTGGCCACCTCTTTTGCATGTGACCAAGTTTAAGGGGGGCACACACAAGGAAATGGGGCTTAGCCCTATTTTTAATCAAAAGTGGGTTTTTACCTTTGGGTTATGGATATTTTATTGATTTTATGCTTGTAATAGGATATTTTTGGCCATTTGAAGGGGGATTTGATCCCAAAAAGAGGCCAGATTCTTGTGGGATGTTGGACTTCCTCATCTGAGCCTAAAAACTATATAAACCAGGCTTTTTGAGCTTGAGAGGGGAACTTTTTGATGTGGGGATTTTGAGGAGCAGCTTGTGTAATTTGCCCATTTCTCATGTTTTGAGAGGCATTGAGTCATGTTTTGAGAGGAGATTGTTAAGGCTTGTATATGTCTGAACAAGGGTCTTGTACAGCAGATCATAAGCCTTTTGTAATAGCAAAGAGCCAATGTAAAGAGAACTTGAGCATTTGAAGAGCAATAAAGAGGTCCTCCACTTGAAAGCGGGCCCGGAGACGTAGCCAAAGATTGGTGAACTTCATTAACAAGTTCTTGTGTCTACTTCTCTTTCTTGTTTGTTGTTATCTTCTCTTATTTTGCAACATGGTTTATGATGGCTGAACTCTTTAATCATTTCTGAGCATCAAGTAAAAGTCATAATTATTGTTTTGCAACAAGTTATAGAGTTTTATGTGTTTTGCATTCTTATCGATCCGATGAATAAAGTACATTAAACTTAACTTGCAATTTGTCAGTTAAAACCTATCATTTTTGGATCACCCTATCACTGTCACCCCAACAGGGTACCTCTTTCTCTTTAGGAGGAGGAGAAAACCTCACTCCAAGGGAGACGTCCCAAGACCTAGTTGGTTGATGAAGGGTAAAAGAGAAGGTAAAACCCACCCCTCTCTAGGTCACTCAAGGAACGAAGTCACTTGGTAAAGTTCAAGGGGTAAATGGAAATAAATGGTACCTACCTGATCCGAAAAGAATCTTTTAAATGACTGTGGTTGAGTTATTATGCATGCGTTTATTAACCATTTAGGAAGCTTAATGAAAGAGGAATAAGATATGAGAATATATCACAGCCATGAACACATATACAGAACTGAAATGAAGCAATAATAGAAGCAAACCATAACAAGAGAAGTGATAACGAAGTTCGACAATCTCGCCTACATCTCCGGGCCTTTGTCTTAGTGGGTGAGGCTTATTTATTTATGTTCAAAGCTCAATAAGTACATCGCAGCATTTCCATAAGGCTACAATACTGATCTGGTCTTGTTCTCCTAGATCTCTAGAACCCAACAAAAGAAACGACACTCAAAACAGATGACCGAAGCTCCCAGAAATTGCTCGCAAAGATGGCTTTGGCTTTGCTTTCCTTCAAAATGGCTTTGGCTTGGCTTTCCTTCAGCATAACTCATCTCTAACTATCCTCCATGGCCTCAAGAAGGCCTGGTTTATATAGATCTGAAGTTGGTTATCCTTCCCCAACTTCCTCCTAAAATCTGGCCTCCAAAAAGGCCCAATATCCCCTAATAATGGGCAAAATCCTCTATTAATAGGCCAAAAATCAATTAAAATCCAAAACCATATAATCAAAACCCACATTTGAATAAATGTAGGGCTAATCCCCCTTGGACTGGGTGCGTGCCCCTTAAATGAGGTCACATGGTATCCATGTGGCCAAGCGCCATCCCATAGGGTTGTGTGATGGCCCCTTAGCCCGAAACATATAGTCACATGTTATCATTTCATAGTATCGCGCCTTAACCGTGTGCTAACCACCAACAAACAAAAACATTGAGTCATATGGAGCCGCCCGAGACCGGGGGCTAGACTCTGATCCATCCACATTGGTCGGGGTTCTATGTGTGGTCTCGTGGTAAATGAAACTGTGAGCTAACAAAACCGTGCCCTGCATCTGGAACTTCGAGCTAGAGTGTAATCGAAAAGATGAGTGGAGCCCTCTCCGTATAACTGTGGTGATATGGCAGCCAACGATCGTGGCTTGGGGCTAAGCCCTAGCCCTTACCTCCTTCGCCCGGTGCTTAATATGATTTTAAATATAAATCAACTAACTAATGGTTAAGTACTGACCAACACACTGCTTGGCGAAGAGGTCTGGGGTTCGAATCCAACGAACTCCCCAATTTTGGCATCAGAACAGTGAGCCAACCAATGGGTGCCATGTGGCAGTCCATGTCTAGGCCACTTGGCACCCCACCATATGTTGTCCTCCGATGCCACGTGTCAGTTAGCGATTCATCCATGTTTTCAACGTCATACCTTGCCACTTGTCAGACCGATCAACGTTCATACCTGCCACATGTCACCGTACGGTATGGCCATGTGGCACCTGTACGAGTGTGCCATGTGTCACCCTTCCAATGGTGACACGTGTCACCTCCTGGATGGTCCACGTCAGTTGTACGAAACCTGCTGCAAATTGTGTCTCTGCCACATGGCACGTTGCCACATCAACATGATGACGTCATGTTGACGTCAGCGTTGACTTTTTAGAATGTTGACATGTTGACTTTTTAGTTGTTTGGGGAAATGATCAGCATGTGATAACTTTCGCATACAACGTCTGTTTGAGAAAGTAAATATATGGTCAGAATCAACGCGATGTTCTGGTCGCAATGAAATTGGTTTCATTCGATTCCGAGAACTTTCATTTTTGAGCCTTTTCTAGACCTGGGAAGCCTCCTGGATCTGATTCTAGATCACTACCCTTTACCAATGAAACATCAAACGTTAGCAATAACAATAATTTCAATAATTATGATCAGTGACTTCTTAGATGAGTTATGCGCTACTAAAACAAGTTATATAAAACAAAGATAAAATTATAGTAGCAACAATGTATCCGAAAATTGCAAGTTATGATGACAAAAATGATATAAATACTTTGCAATTTGATAGTACTTTGTCACTTACAATTTCAAGATTAAAACAAGTCAATAAGTGACTTCAATGGGCTATAAAAACACTTGTAACAACAGTAAAATAAATAATGATGATAGCAGCAAAACCACTCCAAAAAAGTACTTAAGTTAGGCAATTAAACAACTATTACAACACTTATTGATTATAGCTTGCCTAGTACAAGTTATGGGTCATCTATCAATCAGAAAATGAGTTTAAGAGGCTATCAAAAGTGACTGCAACAACAACAAATTAATAATGATGACAACAACAAACAAGCTTCAAAAATGTACTTTGTTGAGGCAATTGAACATACACTTTAGCATTAATTGATAATAGCTTGCATAGTACAAATTCTGGGCAGTTTATAAGACAGTTAGCATGTTGATATTGGCTTCAAATAATGGTTTTAACAAAGGTTACAACAACAACAAATTAGCTATTACTATTTATATACTAGGTTAGCAAGTTAGTTAAGGTTAGTAGGAGCTTCAAGGAAGATAGTTTGAAAGTTGTTTTGATCAACCTTCCAACAAAGGAGAGACAAGAGAATAGTGCCTTTAGGGTTTATGGAGTCAATTATATCAACACATTAACTTGGAGAGATGACAATGATTATACTTGTCTAAAAGATAACGAGGTGGAAGCTTGAGAAGTAGTACCTTAATTTCTCGAGCACCAAGCCACAACGAGAAGGTTCAACTAGGGTGTAGGCACTTCTAGGCCCTAGTGATTTCTCGTATCCTTAGACTCTTTAAAAATATTTAATGCAATAAGAACTAGACAAAGCTTTTAAAGCGATAGCACTTTAGGGCTGTAGAAGTTTGTCTAGGCAAGATCTTCTTAAGCAAAACTAGCAAAATAAAGAGCAAGAAAGAAGCACCTTATGTTTCTTACTCCTAGGGTTTCAACCAAGCAATTTCATAATATTACATATGAACAAGTAAACATACCATAAACATTTATCATGAAATGAAAATTGCAGATTTACTTACTTCACCAAGAATAATCAAGCACAAAAACCCTATATTTGCCAAAATTTCACCAAGAAATGATCCAAAATGCATCCAAAATAGCCTCCAAGCAAGTGTGCCTTGGTAATTTCAGCCAATAACCCCTTTAGAGCGAAAATTTTAGTCCTCCCTCTTGTGAGAGGTGAGTTATGATCAAAATGAATGTCACTTTTTGTTTATTTATACAAAAATTTGACCTTAATTAAGTTTTAGGTCAAAAAAGATAGGTCGACCTAGCCAGTTTTTTACAAAATTGAATTATGGAAAAAATAAAATAAATTTGCATGTAAAGACCCCCCTATGGGTGACGTCATGCCCTTATAGGGTGACGTTGGACCTCTGTCATGGAACGTTGGGCACACTGAGTGAAACCTTGGGATTCCAAAGGCCAAAACCCTGCCCACACATGCCAATAACCTCAGGATTACCCTCAAGGTGACAACCACTACATGTAGAAATGTTCAGGGCTGTATGGGTGATGTCTAAGGCCTCCAAAATCTAGGGTTCAGGTGGGAAAGGAAAGGTCACCTAGGTCTAGGTCCACCAAAGTGCCTCCAAAGGAAACGTCCTTCTTCTTCCTAGAAGAACCCATTCATCTTCATTTTTCCCCCTGGTTGGGGTCTCAACAACCATCAAATGGGATTTGAGCCCTCATGAAGGTCTGATCTAGTCATCTCTCCATGTACCTGTTCACCAGGTAAGGTCCTACAAAGACAAAAAGTATTCCCTCCAGGGGTCCATAAGTCACAGGCATCATAATACGTAAATCACATATAATCATTAAAATGCCCAAACATGTGCATTAATTCCCCCTAAACCCAAACAAATGCTCAAAACATTATGCAACTTGACAAGTATAGGGTTTGGAATGGTCTCAGGGTGACCTGTTGGGCTAGTCTCCCTTAAGTCAAGGTCATTTCCCTAGTGGAGCTTGATCCAAATCATGCAAGTATATGAAGTGGTGAGGGGAAAACCTTTGGGCATGGGGTGCATGTGATAGAAGGGAAATGTAACACTCACCTATGGGTGTCTTTGTTGAGGATGAGTTGCACCTTGTCATGGATGAAAATGTTTCCAATCCTACTCATTGCCATTTATTCTTTTTATCTTTGCTTTCTTCTTTTATCTTTCTTTCTTCATGCTGCAAGGAAAGAGTCGATGGCCACCGCCATGGCTTGGTGACTAGCTACTGGTAGTGTCACCCACAAACATTTCATAGAAATGAGAAGTTTGGCTCGTGATGAGACCCCCTTTCTCTTTGCCATGCAACCAAGAACCACTACCCTAGATTGGTGACCAGTTGGGTGGTATTGTCATACCGCGTTCATGGTCATGATAGGCCAACTCATGATGAGACTTCTTATCCACCAACAAATGTCTCGAGTGTTTTATTCATATGTGCGTCCCCTTTTCTTGCTGAGAAGTGTTTCAGTTCTTTCTCATGGATCCCTGGGTGAAGCATATCGAAAGTTTAAATTCGGCTCTTAAATTTTTCCAGATACATTTCCCACTGGGCCTTTAGCCCCTTCTTCCCATGAGGTAAGGTATAACCCTTTCCAAGTGGAGCATTCCCCAATGCCCAAAAATGTGGATAGATGGAGGGGATAAATATGGAAAATGGTAAGTATGGAGGGAATGAGCGATGAATATTTAGATATCCACTAGGTAACAACCTATCCTAAAGGGAAACCAACTTACTAGGGCACCATGTGACCCTCCCAGGGTTGAAAAAGGAAAAGAGCATAAATTCAAGCAAACGTTATGAAATCCAGAAAGATTCAATGCAACATGTTTAAATGTTTTAAAAATCAGAGCGATACATACCATGATACCCGGACTTATTACCTCATGGAGAAAGACTCATTGCCATTTCAGGACTAGGGCGGTGTGATGGATATTGTTGTCGATGGTATGTGGGATCTGCTACGGAAAAAAGGGGCCCTTCGGGGCCATACTCAAGTTGTTTGTCTCTCGACACTCCATGTCTAGGACTTGTGGGCCTCGAGACATAATATCCTTAGTTACCCCTAAGTTTGGGGGTAACATATGGCTCCAACTCGGGGACATGTGTTGACCGTAGAGCGCATGAGAACCTCAACATCTCTAGTGTGACATGTTCCTGCTAAGACTCAACATAATATGTTAGTAATACCTAGGGTGGTGCTATCACCCCTTGTTCATACATGATGCAAAACTTTAAAATCAAATCAACTATATAATCTAAAACATAATCATGAAAATACATATATACAAGTGAGGAAAACAATATGAAAAATGCAACTACAATTATGCTAATATATGATGCAACGATATATACAATGAATGTAAATGCCTACCTACCCTACCTCACATGTACTTAGCTGTTAAATGCTAGGTATAAGCATACAACCAGTACAACCACTCTAGCAATGTATCATAACACATGCCTCTGTGTTTCATCATAAACCAAAACAATGACAAGTTAAGCACAAAATAAACATGAGTTAGATCATGCATTATATCATAGGAATTCGTAAATTCTAACTCATGGAGGCGAGCGGGAGGGACAAAATCATGCCAAGTCACCCTTCCAGAAAAGTGATCAATCCATCTCAAAAAAGGATCGTGAGAGGTCAAGGACTCAAAGGGCTAGCTCAAAGAGTCTGAGGGTTGACTACCTTGGATGTCATCACTCCCTGCGGTTTGAGAAGGGATTAACAAGAACTTAGAAGGAAAGTGACAATTTCTCAAGGGAAAGCTAAAATATTGAGATAATAAACTTCTTAAGGCATTCAACCTCCCCTTGAATTCTAACAAAAAAAAATTCCCTAAAGAAAACTTGAAACAAGAGACATGTTCCCCAACTGCATACTTAGTGATATAACGAGGTAAAGTAATCAGAGGGAATTGGACAACCTTGTCACAAGTATCCTGCTTCATGCAAGAAACGTCCTCACCTTTATCAAACTTTTAGCACAAGTTTTAGAATAAATCCAAGTGATCAAAGGAATACTCATGAAAATACTCAATGTATGACCGAAAATCATTAGGAGAACATTGCACTAGGTCATCCTTGGGTAGTTGGAAAACTTATGTAATTATATCATCATCTTGTTTCCAAACATCAAAATTATTAGAAACATCATATGATTGTTGTAAAGGCAACATTTGAAGATATCCTTCCATATCATAAATAAGATCCTCATCAGAACCAATCACATCCCACTTACGTCTTCCAACATGTATGAACTCATCAATATTATCAACCATGTCACTACCTTTATCATAACATGAAGGATTTAATGCATCCAAGGGATCCTCTAATACTTATTCACCTTCCAAATCATAATATAAAGCATCATCAAAATCTTTGAAAGGGAAATAAATTACCATGTTCACTTCTTGTTGTGCAGGAGCGTCAAAGGCTCAGATTACTTCATCAAATGGAAGAGCATCCAGTACATCATCCCCAAGACTCGTCTCTTTAATCATCTTTTCTCCTTCATCAAAAAATGAAGGACCTAGCCCTTCCAAGGGTTCTTTTACTTCTTCACCTTCTGAATCATAGAACAAAGTGTCATCAAAAACCTAGAAAGGAAAATGATTCACCTTATTCTCTTCGTCTTGTGTAGGGGAGATAGGATCTTGGAGAGCTTCATCGGACGAAGGAGCGGATACTAGTGCTTCATCCTCATAACTCACTTCTTTAGTCAAGTCTTTATTGCATTATGTTGAATCATGGGAAAAATCTTGCTCCTCTTCAAGGCGTTGAAAACCTTCTTCATAAAAATATCCTTCTATATCAGAGGGTTATTGGTATTGAGTATGGTACACATCCCTAATATCTTCCGCAATATCAGTCATGAATCCTTCATCCTCTAGGGCTATTGCGAAATTTTGAAGGGAATCTTGATATGTCTGGGATTGTGGTTTCTCAAACTCAATAAACCTATTGATGAGGTCTATGAAAGATTATATACCCTTATCTTCGTAACAACCCTTAATCCAATCTTTTAAAAAAGATGATAGGGAAAGTATGAACAATTTTACCAGAACATCCTCCCTTTCAAATTCTATCTCACTTAAATACTTCAAGAATTCTACAATGTGAGTAATTGGGAGGCCTCTGAATCTTGGAGAGTTGTTTAACCATTTTATATCAAAATAATGCGGGTATCCTTGAAAACTTTCAAAATCAATAGTCGGATACACTTGTTCCCAGGGCGCCATGATCCCATGTCTTGAAAGTATATCAAAGGGAGTGAGGGAATCACCCTCAGTGAAGTTTCCAAGTAAGCTTTGTGAAGTGAAGGATTTGAGTAAAAGACTTATCGAAAAAGTGTCGTTGAGGAATATTGACTCAGTCTTCCCTGAAAACGATGCCAAAAATGTTATTCCACAATCTATACTTGCCCAAATCCTAAGGGAAAGTTGGCCTAGATTGGCATAACACGGAGGTGGCCCTGTTAATGTCACCCCAACATGGTACCTATTTCTCTTTAGGAGGAGGAGAAAACCTCACTCCAAGGGAGACGTCCATGGACCTAGTTGGTTGATGAAGGGTAAAAGACCAGGTAAAACCCAGCCCTCTCTCTAGGTCACTCAAGGAAAGAAGTCACTTGGTAAAGTTCAAGGGGTTAAAAGGAAATAAATGGTACCTACCCTTTACTAATGAAACATCAAATGGTATCAATAACAATGATTTCAATAATTATGATCAGTGACTTCTTAGATGAATTATGTTCTACTAAAACAAGTTATATAAAACAAAGATAAAATTATAGTAGCAACAATGTATCCGAAAATTGCAATTTGATAGTACTTTGTCATTTACAATTTCAATATTAAAAAAAGTCAATAAGTGACCTCAATGGGTTGTCAAAACACTTGTAACAACAGTAAAATAAATAATGATGATAGCAACAATACCACTCCAAAAAAGTACTTGAGTTAGGTAATTAAACAACTATTTCAACACTTATTGATTATAGATTGCCTAGTACAATTTTTGGGTCATCTATCAATCAACAAATGAGTTTAACGGGCTATCAAAAGTGACTGCAACAACAACAAATTAATAATGATGACAACAACAAACAAGCTTCGGAAATGTACTTTGCTGAGGCAATTGAACATACACTTTAGTATTAATTGATAATAGCTTGCATAGTACAAATTCTGGGTAGTTTATAAGACAGTTAGCTTGTTGATATTGGCTTCAAATAATGGTTTTAAAAGAGGTTACAACAACAACAAATTAGCTATTAGTATTTCTAGACTAGGTTAGCAAGTTAGTTAAGGTTAGTAGGAGCTTCAAGGAAGAGAGTTTGAAAGTTGTTTTGATCAACCTTCCAACAAAAGAGAGACAAGAGACTAGTGCCTTTAGGGTTTATGGAGTCAATTATATCAGCACATTAACTTGGAGAGACGACAATGATTATATTTGTCTAAAAGATAACAAGGTGGAAACTTGAGAAGTAGTACCTTAAGTTCTCAAGCACCAAGCCTCAAAGAGAAGGTTCAACTAGGGTGTAGGCACTTCTAGGCCCTAGTGATTTCTCCTATCCTTAAACTCTTGAAAAATATTTAATGCAATAAGAACTAGACAAAGCTTCTAAAGTGCTAGCACTTTAGGGCTCTAGAAGTTTGTCTAGACAAGATCTTCTTAAGCAAAACTAGCAAAATAAAGAGCAAGAAAGAAGCACCTTATGTTTCTTACTCCTAGGGTTTCAAGCAAGCAATTTCATAATCTTACATATGAACAAGTAAACATATCATAGACATTTATCATGAAATGAAAATTGCATATTTACTTACTTCACCAAGAATAATCAAGCACAAAAACCCTAGATTTGTCAAAATTTCACCAAGAAATGATCCAAAATGCATCCAAAATAGCCTCCAAGCAAGTGTGCCTTGGTAATTTTAGCCAATCGCCCCTCTAGGGAGAAAATTTCAGTCCTCCCTCTTATGAGAGGTGAGTTATGATCAAAATGAATGTCACTTTTTGTTTATTTATACAAAAATTTGACCTGAATTAAGTTTTAGGTCAAAAAAGACATGCCAACCTGGCTAGTTTCTTACAAAATTAAATTATGGACAAAATAAAATATATTTGCATGTAAAGACCCCCCTAGGGGCGATGTTATTCCCTTATAGGGTGACGTTTGACCTTTTTCATGGAACATTGGGCTCAGGGAGTGAAACGTTGGGCCTCGAAAGGCCAAAACCATGCCCACACGTGCCAATAACCTCAGGATTACCCCCAAGGTGACAACCACTGTATGTAGAAACATCCAGGGTTGCATGGGTGACATCCAAGGCCTCCAAATGCCAAGGTTCATGTTGGAAAGGCACAACCTCTTAGGTCTAGGTCCACCAAAGTGCCTCCAAAGGCAACGTCCTTCTTCTTCCTAGCAGAACCCCGTCATCTTAATCCTGCCCCCTGGCTGGGGTCTCAACATCCATCAAATGGGATTTGAGCCCTCATGAAGGTTCGAGCTATTCATGTCTCCATGTACCTGTTCACCAGGAAAGGTCCTGTAAAGACAACAAGTACGCCCTCTAGGGGTCCATAAGTCACATGCATCATAATACATAAATCACATCTAATAATTAAAATGCCCAAACATGTAAATCAATTCCCCCTAAACCCAAACAAATAGTCAAAATGTTATGCAACTTGAAAAGTATAGGGTTTGGAATGGTCTCGGGGTGTCCTATTGGGCTAGTCTCCCTTAATTCAAGGTCGTTTCCTCGATGGAGCTTGATCCAAATCATGCAAGCGTATGAAGTGGTGAGGGGAAAACCTTTGGGCATGGGGTGCATGTGATAGTAGGGAAATGTAACACTTACCTACGGGTGCCTTTGTTGAGGATGAGTTGCACCTTTTCATGGATGCAAATGTTTCCAATCCTACGCATTTCCATTTATTCTTTTTATCTTTGGTTTATTCTTTTATCTTTCTTTCTTCATGTTGCAAGGAAAGAGTTGACGGCCACCGCCATGGCTTGGTGACCAGCTACTAGCAGTGTCACCCACAAACATTTCATAGAAATGAGAAGGTTGGCTCGTGATGAGACCCCCTTTTCTTTTCCATGCAACCAAGAGCCACTACCCTAGCTTGGTGACCAGTTGGGTGGTAATGTCATACCGTGTTCATGGTCATGATAGGCCAACTCATGATGAGACTTCCTATCCACCAACAAATGCCTCGAGTGTTTTATTCATATGTGGGTCCCCTTTTCTTGTTGAGAAGTATTTCTGTGCTTTCTCGGGGATCCCTGGGCGAAGCACCTCAAAGGTTTAAATTCGGCTCTTAAATTTTTCCATCCACATTTCCCCCTGGTCCTTTAGCCCCTTCTTCCCATGAGGGAAGGTACAACCCTTTACAAGTGGAGCCTTCCCCAATGCCCAAAAATGTGGATAGATGGAGAGGATAAATATGGAAAATGGTAAGTATGGAGGGAAAGGGTGATGAATCTTCAGAGATCCACTAGGTAACAACCTATCCTAAAGGGAAACCAACTTACTAGGGAACCATGTGACCCTCCCAGGTTTGAACAAGGTAAAGAGAATAAAGTCAAGCAAACATTATGAAATCCAGAAAGATTCAATAAAACATGTTTAAATGTTTTAAAAATCGGAGTGATACATACCATGATACCTGAACTTATTACCTCATGGAGCAAGACTCATTGCCATTTCAAGACCAAGGAAGTGTGATGGACACTGTTGTTGATGGTATGTGGGCTCAGCTGCAAAAAAAAGGGGCCCTTCAGGGCCATGCTCAAGTCATCTGGCTCTCGTCACTCCATCTCCAGGACTTGTGGGCCTTGAGACATGATCTCCTTAGTTACCCCTAAGTTTTGGGGTAACATGCATAACTAGTATGGATAAGGTAATAAGTTCCATGGCACTCAACACATGGAAGTGAATGATAGTCAAAATTCGGTAGACAACTATTACAGGAAATCCGCAAGAAACCTGCAGTTTGTTATTACAAGAAATCAACAGTCTATTATTATAAGAAATATGCAGTCTGTTATTGTAGGAAATCCACAGTTCACTCACAGAATTGGGGATTCGATGTTGAAATCAAGGAGTAAAGATCAACTTGTTAGAATATTAAGGAACCAATCTAGAATATCAAGGAACAACCATGTCCAACACTATAATGGGGATCTGAGCCATATTTCTTGTAATCCATTTTGAAAAAAAAAACAATGTATTGAGAAGTTATATTCAAAGGCGATTTTTGGAGTGATGAGGGCGAATCAGCAAACTTCACGACATGGGTTTTGTGCAGAATATGGTCATTTAGGGGATGAATGGGCAAATTCCCCCAAAAGTGCAAGAGGTGGGCTATACAAGTATTTCTTCATAACAAAATTTCCTAGATTTTCTAGTAGCGGTCGATTTTCAATTTTCATAATGTGTAAAACCCAACTCATATCTGATGGATCAGTTCTAGGATTGGGGAATTGGTTATTGAATCATTTGTATAAATAATATTCAAATAACAATACAGAGAAAAAGGGAGGTTAGTGAGAGCATGATTATGAACCTAAATACAAATTGTAATTATTGATCATTGACTTACAATCAATATAAGAATGTTGTGAATCATTTTCATGTGTTGAAGTTACGTTAAGTTCTGAGTTTAATCGACAACATATCCAGGAGGGCCCCACGTATGTGTTGTCTTGATTTTTAAACAGTGTTGTGTTGGAAGTACTTCCCATTAATTGATGTCATATTTGTTTTTGTTTTTCATTTACTGTAATTTCCTGTAAAAGCATAATTCTATATTGCAACCATTGTTACTTCGTGTATGGTGAGTAATTGTTTAAGATGATGATGTAAAGGAAACTAAAACATCGGAATGCTCTTTTCATCTACTGTTTTATACCAATAGTTCTCACAAAATATACTTGAAGAATAAACAAAGTTTGTAGTTTTTCTTGCTCACACATTTCATTTAAGTATTGGATAGATTGAGTTTACCCTTCAACCAACCTTTCACCAACATTTAGAAAGATTCCTGTCTAATTTCAGAACCTAGTTGACCAAGATAGAGTGTGTTTGTAAGAAAGCACACATAGTGACTTTTTTCAATCTAATTCCCTACCATTTTACGGTCAAGTATAAGTGATTATGAACATAGGACTTAATTTATGTTTGTGAGTTTGGTAGTTTATTGCTTTGATTTCAGTAGGAGTTCATAAGAATTTTCAAGACTAGTTTTGCACATATTGTGCTTGTGTCTCATAAGTTTACTTTCCCAGATTGATAATAAATGTTGAGAAATCTAGACCACTAGATCAACCCAACACTCACTCCAATATATAGACTAGTGAGGGCGCACTTCCCAATGAATACTAGAGGACACACATGTGGGTAAGTTTGGAAGGTAAGGAACATGGGGGAGGTAAGTAAGAGTGTGAGATCATATGCATGAGAGAAGAGTGAGTTATGTGCACACGTGGGATGGTTTAGGAAGGGAGGATGGGTGCACATGTGAAGACAAGAGAGTGCATGGGAGATGAGTGTGCCCTAATTTTTAGGGAAGAGGGTGCATGGGAGAAAGAATACATGGGAAGAGTCCCACGCATGAGGGAAGAAAGGAGAAAATATATGCATGGAAAGAGGGAATAGGAGTTATGAGAAAGGGAGGAGGTGTTAGCAAGGAAGAATATGAGGGTTATGCCTTAAATAATAGTGAAGAGGGAACACAAGAGAGTGAATGGTGAAGGAAGAAGGTGCATGTGTGGGAAAATGAAGGAGGTTGAGGAGTTTAGATGAGATATGCACTAGGAATAAGGAAGGAGTGAGGGAGATAAGTCATGTATGGGAGGAAGAGCGGAGTGAGAAAGAGGAAGAGCATCGTAGGTGTGAGGAAAGAGAAGCAAGGGAGGTACACATGGGAGTGCAAAATATAGCTAAGTGAGAGGGATATACAATGGAGGAAAAGAGAGGAGCATGAGGAAAGATAAAGAAGGAGGATGCACATGGAGGGAGTAACAGTGGAAAGGAGGAACCATGTGCTAGCTAAGAGGAGGAATTGTGCCCTAATTAATAGGGAGTTATGGCGCATGAGTGAGGAATAAAAGAATTTAATGCACGAAAAGTGAGATAATGGAGAGTGAAGTGAGAGAGAGGTAAACTAGGATTTAATTAACTCGATCACACCCAAATAGACATGTGCCACCTCATTAATTAAGCCACCCAAATGCCACATGTCACACTACCATTTTTCAGAATTTGACCCTACCACTTGTCACCTTTGGAGGAGACCACCCATGCTATAAATAGAAACTACTAAAAATAGGGTTCTGACCCTAAAAAATAGGAAACTACAAAATATGTATAGGATGACTAGGAGACACCAAGTTTCAAATGTCTAAAAATAGGCACTACTAAAAATAGAATATCGTTGCATGTCAATGATATCATACTCATAAGATTTGATTTTTCGTGAGGATTCCAAATATGCATTCATAATTGGCATGCGAGCCCTGGTGCTCCACTTGCTAAAAATAGAAATACTGACAAGTCACCCCTGAAAAGGCCCAATAGACTCAAAATGTCTTAAGGATCAATACCACATGCTCAGAATCTTGATTTGAGGCCTGAAACTCAACCTACTAAAAATAGAAAGTATTTGCATGATCCCTGATCAAAGTATCAACGGGATCGTAATCACGCAAGGACCAATATTGTATGCTCAAAATTGTCATATGAATCTCCAGACACTACCTCCTAAAAAGTAGGGCACCTACTAAAAATAACAATCTCTCTCCAGTCCATGTGAAACTGTGCTAGCACTATCTCTGAAGCAAAAAAAACCTCCAACCAATATCGTACTTGTCTCCAATGGTGTAACATTCCCTGTTACTAGCACTTACAAAATGATCTGATACGAAACTTTAACGTTCCATGTTACCAACACTTAACAAAATTCTCTGATACCACTTTGTAACATTCCCAGCTTACTAAGCAATTCCACTCCAAAAATCTAGTATGCATATTCTACACTATAATGTTAATCTATGCAGAACATGTGAGGTAACACGCACGAACCCAAGTTGGATCGCGCCACATGAATTTTCCTCTTCAGACACTAGTTATAACAGCGAAATTAACACATAATACAAATGTGTAGACAATCATACAGAGCACACAAGTATTTATGCGTGTTTAAACACTCTAAACACATCGCTACTATTGCACACATGACTGTTATGGTACCACACGTAAATTTTGTTCTCCTTGTGCACACAGACTACTTCCCTGAGTGCACAAAGATTTTGGCCTCATGCACGCACAAATTATTTCCCTGTGTTAGTGCTGCCATTTTTCTTTCCATTTAGAGTCGTTTTTAAATCACATTATGATCCATGCACCCAAACATGTGAAGTCAAGTACGTAGCACCATGAGGTCGAAGTCGGCAAATGGTCGGTTGGCCCTTGGAAACGGGAAAGGGTGTTAGAGTCGAAAAATGTATACGTGGTACAGGCATGTCTTTTCCCAAAAGGTCGAATCCCATTAAGAAGCCAATATCTACGTACCTTGATCGAGTCAAGTGGTTAATAAAGGTCATGTCGGCAAGTGCTACAGTTATTATAAGTTCATCATGAAGATCGAGGGAATGAAAAATCACAGCATTCGTGTTATACATGCACAACAAACCGTATCACCTGCATTCCACACGTGGGGATTTTCCATGAACAACCTGAAATTTGACTTGAAACATCTCATTGCCATAAATTCATTGGCTTCCAACATGTTTTCCTCTCTTGGTTGATTCGTTATAAATCTCAGATGCTTGGCGTGCCCTCCAATCATAGAACCAGGCCTAAGCTCTTTTCGCAATTTCCCCTTGCCAATCCAGTTGGTTACGAACTGCTTCCCGATGCATTCATTCAAAACTTTGTGCGCACAGTATACCTTGGTCGTGCCATGGCGGCTTCTCAGAGCACAGGAAAGGGTGCGCAGAGCGGCAGAACTGCAAGGTCCGAACCTCAAAGAGATTGGAATTCTTTCACACACGCGGTGACCATTCCCAAAGACATGGAAGAAACCATTCATTCACCTACAGGAGAGACCAGATTAATTCGCAGAACAGCCGAAACAGAGAAATTCATACAAAGAGGGAGACGACAAGAGCCTCCTCCAAATAGTAGTTGCCTCGGAGGAGTGGCAGGCCAAGAAAGAATGAGGAGATCATGAAGGCTAAAATTCCAGAGGGACTGCGCGTCGGATTAGTGGCTAAAGAACTACTTGGACACGTCATCCGGTTAGAACCTGCGGGGAAATCGAGCCACTAACGCGGGAACAAAGAAAGGAAAGAGGACGCCGCGGGAGAAAGTGAGGGAACGACATCTCGGCAGCTGAAGCAAGAAAAGTTGGTTATTGTCAAGCTTTATTAGGAGAACAAGGAATTAAGGCGACAACTAGTGACAAGGACTGCGGAAGCATCAGCTGCATAGAGTCACGGAGGGAACGTGGCATGGCTGAAAAGGCAACTTAGAGAGGCGCAGAATGTTATTATCCAGTTGCGAGAGGTGCAAAGGTTGGAAGAAGAAAGGCACAAGGAGCAATCCAGAGAATGCGAAGCGAATGAAAAGGAAATCTGCATGGCTCTTGCCAGCGCATAAAAAGAGAAAGTTTAACAGGTGACATTTTCTTCTCGGTAGTTTTTTAATGATACGTGTCCTCCAAAGCACCCTACCATTTTGATAACGATCGCGAGAATCGAACAATTGTTTGTTGCACACATCTCTCCAGCAAATAGGCGCATAACAGAAGGTGAAACCAATAGTGCAGACAACAAGTTTTTGACAAACACCTGTTTCACTAGGGTACCCGATCAAGAGATACAACGACACATTTTTTCCACCTTAGATTCTGATCGACGATCAGACCTCGTGGAAAACCTGAAGACAGTCGTTAGTGGACATGCATGATTATTGCCTACTTTGGGATAGTACTATGCGAAGAGTCTGTCGCACATGTGGCGCATTTTTTCTAGTTTAGGGTTAATAGTTAAAAGTAGGGAAGCCCAAGCAACGCCCTCGTATATATATTTCATCTTTTTGATGTAAGCGAGGTTGGTTGGAAATTTTGGTAAACGATAGCTATTGAATGTAATCTGATTTTTTACCGGAATTTAATGCGAAGGTCCTATGATTTGATGAAAAGATTCTAGTTGTGATAGTCGGATGTATTGTGTTTCTTCCTTAGCGTATGTGCTTTCCTGTTATCTTTATTCCATATCTTTTTCTGTCTATTTTGGAACGAATTATCAAACCTGCGGATTCGTTGTACTGTGCCCATTGTTCGCGCCACTTAGACAAAATGTTTTCCTCTCAAGGTAACTTTGAATTCATCCACAGCAGTTCTCTTGAGTTACTTCCTATAATTTCTTCTGCCACCATTACGGTTTTAAACTGAAGGTTGTTGCTCGCCTAGCCTTATCCTTCGGTGTTTTCTTCATGTTATTTTATTGTGTTAACAGCTACAAAGGGTTTTTCTTATCCCCCCATTTATTTAGGAAGGACCTTTCAAATGCTGCGAAGTCCTGAATGCTCGCGAGCAGGTGGGATTTGAACCACTTTCTTACGTCTCCCGAAAGGCTTTGCACAAAAAGCCTCATTTTTGCATCCGCGTAGTCTACCCATATATGAGCCAAAACGAAGACTTCGCACTGGAAACCAACGATGGTATGATACTCAAAACAGATGATGCATCATCTTGGGAGACGAAAGAATTCAATAAAGGTTATCAAAATGATATCATGCAGTTTCAGAAGAAGTACAACCTCCGGAGTAAAGATGTACCTGTCGAGTCGAAACAAACAGACTCCGTAAAGAAGCCTACAACAGACACACCTTCCACGAACCGACTGAGACCAGACAACATAGCAAAGGATGCAACCAAGAAGGCAAAGTCGAAGGAGGAAGTCCCCAAAAACGCCCCGGAGACAGGCCGGGAGATGAGGGGAAACGAGGTTGAAAAAACATGTTCCCCTTTTAATTTTGAACATGAAATGGCCAAAATCAAAATCCTTGTCCCATTCAATGAGCTGATTCAAAAGGGTGAGTATCGGGAACAAATCATTAAAATGTTGAAAACGGGAGGGTCCCCTGATACTCTGAACAATTGAGATGACCACCCCGCCATCTTGTTTGGTCCGCAGGTCGAAGAGACAAGCGATGATGAAGATGTCCCCCCTTTCTATGTCAATATGAAGATCCATGATCTGAACTTGCATAACTCCATGCTTGATTTTGGCACATCACACAATCTCATGCCGAAGGTGGTCATGAATGAGTTGGGTTTAGAAGTCACTAGACCATACAAGGACCTTTTCTCCTTCGATTCGAGGAAAGTCAAATGTTTGGGTCTTATCAAAGACCTAGTTGTATCGTTGGCTCAAATCCCCACCAAGAACATGGTCATAGACATAGTCATCGCAGACATACCCCCAAAGCTCGGCATGCTACTTTCGAGATCGTAAGCTGCGAAGTTGAAGGGCACATTGAAGATGGATATGACTTACACCACTATCCCTATTTTTGGCCATGACAGAAGGCTATACAGAGAAGTGCTACTGAAATACATGGTAAGCAGCAAGACGTAGCCCCACAATCATCCTATATACGTTGTCGACACCGAAGTAGGTTCGTCTATATTCTACAATGATTTTAACTTCGGAGAAGAGGGATTGACGACCATCAAGATAGCTGACAAGAAAACTGTGCAAGAAACAATAGAGTGCGCCGACCCAGAAGGCCATGCGGAAAACGAGGTGTGGAACATGAGTTTTGATGGCGCAGTCAGCCAAGAAGGAACCGGGGCTGGTATATGGGTGAGCCCCCCTAAAGAAAGCACAAAGTTGTGTTCATTCAAGCTCGCATTTGAATGCACTAACAACATGGTCGAGTATGAATCGCTAATCTTGGTCTTACAAGTTTTGAAATAACTAGGCGCGCAGAAGATAGCAGTGCGCAAAGATTTCGAGTTGATCATAAATTAGGTGAAGGGTGTGTATCAGACCAAACACCCCAGACTGCGAGCGTATAGAAATCTAGCTTTGGACCTTATCAAAGGATTTTCGGAGTATGACCTGACTGCTATCCCCAGAGAACAGAATCAGATCGTCGACGCGTTGGCCACCTCAGCTTTGGTTTTCAAGATTCCCATTCTCCTAGATAAAAGATATGAAATCAAGGTCAAGCACAGGCCGACAGTACCCGACAACATCAAACACTGGCAAGTGTTTGACGATGACAAACATGTGTAAAGGTTCCTCCTCGTGAGAGACGAGTTCGCTAACACAAACATCGACAGGGATTACTACAACGATGAAGATGAGGATGCAGATGCGTGTAGTGACACTGACCCTTTCCAGAATCAGATCACGGGAAGGGATATAATACAACTGAAAAACAATATTATTCCAAAGGGGTTGGGGCCGCTAGAAAAGTTGTTTGATGAAAAATGATGTGGCTAAGAACCCCAAGATCACCGCAAGCACAAAAAATGTGGAAGATTGCAACATTGGGACTGAGGCAGAGCCGAAGATGGTAAAATTATCAAAACACTCAGTCCGGAGGTTAAACAGGATTACATAAAACTCATGAAAGATTTCTCGGACGTCTTTGTGTGTAGCTACGACGATCTGAAAGTGTATGACACGAAGGTGATCCAACATGTTATCCCTCTCAAGGAAGATCAGAAACCTTTCAAACAGAAGCTGAGATGGATAAATCCCCTGTTGTTGTCATTGATCGAGAAAGAGGTAAAGAAGGTTTCCGACGCCAAAATTATTGTCTCCTTAAGATTCTCGAAGAGGGTAGCTAACTTAGTACCTGTGAGAAAGAAAAGAAACAAAATTAGATTGTGCGTAGACTTCCAAAATTTAAATAAGGTGTCTCTCAAAGACCACTACCCCCTTCCCATAATGGACTACATCTTGCAAAAGGTGGTGGGATCTTAGAAGATGTCCATGCTGGACGATTTCTCAGGATATAACCAAATCATGGTCCACCCGGACGATAGAGAGAAGACGACTTTCACCACTCTGTGGGGAACGTTCATGTACGCTAAGATGTCATTCGGCCTGATGAACGTTGGTGCCACTTTTCAGAGGGAAATGGACATCGCGTTTGTCGATGAGAAGGAAAAATTCATCGTGATTTATCTTGATGACATCACAGTGTATTCTACCTCTGACAAACATCATCTCGAGCACCTGAAGAGGGATTTCCAGAAGTGCAGAAAGTTCGGCATATCACTGAATCCAAAGAAGTCTCATTTCGCAGTGGAGGAAGACAAGATTTTGGGGCACATAATTTCTAAAGAAGGTATTAAAATAGACCCTAGTAGGTTTGAAGGGATTTTGAAGATCGGCACCCTGCGCAGTAAAAAGGAGGTACAATCTTTCCTAGGTAAGGTGAACTTTTTGAGGAGATTTATCCCAAACCTGGCAGAAATCATAAAACATATAACTTGTATGCTCAGGAAAGGAAATGAGATTAAGTGGAACCCGGACACCAAGAATTCCTTCGAAGGTATCAAAGTGGCTCTGACTAAAGCCCCTGTGCTAGCCAGCCCGGACTTTACGAAGGATTTCCTCCTTTTTTCATTTGCCTCAGAACACATTATTGTCGGAGTACTGTTGCAGAAGGATGAACATGATTTCAAGAAACCCATAGCCTACTTCAGTCGGACACTGTGCGATGCTCCCCTAAAGTATGACATTATGGAAAAGCAGGTGTATGCCTTAGTAAAAGATTTGAAGGAATTCAGGACATACATATTGCACTCCCATGTCATCACATGTGTGCCCAACAATTCAATAAAGGACATCTTGACTCAGCCTGACCCGGAAGGAAGGAGAGGAAAGTGGATAGCAGCCATGTTATAATACGATCTTGAGATCAAGCCGACAAAGCTAGTCAAGGGTCAGGGTCTCGTGAAGTTGATGGCGCAGTCGGACTATGACGTTGTAGGAATCAACTTCATTGTCGATCTATTGGAGTGCCCCTCAAGAAGAAAAAGTTGTGCAGATGCCTCAGCATTTCATTCATTCGTCGTGGTATGCAGACATCATATATGTATTGGAGAATCTCCAGTCCCCTCCAGGCGTGAATAATATCAAGGCAAGATTCCTCAATCTTAAAGAGGTTAAGTTCTGCGTCTTGGACAAGTCACTGTATTGGAAAGATCCTAGAGGAATACTATTAAGTTGTTTGCTAGAAGATGAGGTGACACGGGCCATACAGGAATTTCATAGAGGCGACTGCGGAGGGAACCACTATTGGAAGACTACCGCGCACAATATCCCGAGGGCGGGCTATTATTGGCCGACGATTTTCATTGACGTATATAAAGAGGTCTCCAGCTGCCACGAGTGCCATATTATCGATGGGAGGAGAAAGCTACAGCCCCTGCCGTTAAATCCAATCTCAGTCGAAGCGCCTTTCATGTAGTGGGGCCTAGATTTCATAGGAGAGATAAACCCACCATCCTCTGCATAGCATAAATGGATCCTCATAGCCACCGATTATTTTATGAAGTGAATTGATGTGATCCCCACAAAGCAAGCTACCGACGGGGTCATCATACAGTTCCTGGAGACAAACATCTTGTCAAGGTTCGGGTGTCCTATTAAGATCATAACAGATAACATGATCGCATTCAAGTCTAAAAATATGGAGAAGTTTTGTCAGGATTATAACATAACCTTGGGGAATTCCATGGCATATTATCCACAAGGAAACAGGTTAGCAGAATCCTCAAATAAGACCCTGACCAGGATCATCAAAAGGCTCTTGCAAGACAATAAGAGAGCCTAACATAAGAAGCTTATCTACGTGTTGTGGGCAGATCGGATTACCACCAAAAAATCCATATCAACGTTGCCTTTCCAGATCGTTTATGGCGCAGACGCAATATTCCCTACTGCGCTGGGACCACCCGTCAAAAAATTGTTGCAAGAGAAGGAGGCCGAGCCAAATGATGCGCAGAGGAGGATAAACCAGTTGATTCACACGCAAAAGGTGAGGGAGCAGGTATATAATCGATCTCAACTCCATCAGGAGAGGATAAAGAAATCTTTTGACAAACATTCCAAGCAGCAAGATTTTCAGGTAGGAGATTCGGTGCTGAGATGGGACACGAGAAATCAAGATAAAGGAAAGCATGGAAAGTTCGATCACCTTTGGACAGGGTCGTACAAAATCGACACGTACTGCGGGGACAATGCTTATTTTTTGGAAGGACTGGAGGGAGAGTGTCTTGGTTGGTGGCCTATAAACGACAAGTTCCTCAAACGTTACCTGATGAAGTAAAATTCGTTTAAGTCATTTGTCATTGTAAATAATCGTTTTATTTTTGCGTCGAGTCAGTAGGTCAACAGATAATTGAAGCTCGAAGTGAAGGCCCTAAGTTTCTGCTGAAGTCCTAGAAGTTGTGTCAATGAGTCTACTTTGTTTTTTGTCTGTCATTTATATTTCTTAGTGTCTAGATGTCAAATAAATCCCAATGGTCAGGCACCTGGTCTACTGTTCTTTGCTACCTCACAGGGAGGATAACATCCCCGTTGGAGCCAGTTGTTAGCACCACCATTTTTCTTTCCATTTAGAGTTAGTTTTAAATCACATTATGATCCATGCGCCCAAACATGTGAAGTCATGTACGTAGCACTGTGAGGTCAAAGTCAGCAAATGGTCGGTTGGCCCTTGGAAACGCAAAAGGGTGTCAGAGTCAGAAACTATATACGTGGTACAGGCATGTCTTTTCCCAAAAGGTCGAATCTCGTTAAGAAGCCAGTTTCTATGTACCTCGGTCGAGTCAAGTGGTTAATAAAGTTCACGTCAGCAAGTGCCATAGTTATTATCAGTTCATCATGAAGTCCGAGGGAATGAAAATTTGCAACGTTCATATTATACATGCATAGCAAACCATATCACCTACATTCCACACATGGGGATTTGCCATGAACAAAATGAAATTCGACTTGAAACATCTCATCGCCATAAATTCATTGGCTTCCAGCATGTTTTCCTCTCTTGGCCAATTCGTTATAAATTCCAGATGCTCGGTGTGCCCTCTAGTCATAGAACCAGGCCTAAGCTCTTTTCGCAGTTCCCCCTTGCCAATCCAGTTGGTTCAGAACCTTTCCCCAGTGCATTCGTTCAAAATGTTGCGTGCAGAGTATACCTTGGTCGTGCCATGGCGACTTCTCAGACCACAGGAAAGGGCACGTGGAGCGGCAGAACTGCGAGGTCCGAACCTCAAAGAGATTGGAATTCTTTCGCACCTGCGACGACCATTCCCAAAGATGTGGAAGAAACCATTCATTCACCTATAGAAGAGACCAGATCAAGTCGCGAAACAACCAAAACAGAGAAATTCATACAACAGAGGGAGACAACAAGAACCTCCTCCTCCAAATAGCAGCTTCCTCGGAGGAGGGGCAAGCCGAGAAAGAATGAGGAAATCATGAAGGCTAAAATTTCAGAGGGACCGTGCATCGGATTGGCAGCTAAAGAATTACTCAGATGCATCATCTGGATAGAACTTTCCAGGAAATCAAGTCGCGGACGTGGAAACAGAGCAAGGAAAGCGGATGTCATGGGAGCAAGTGAGGGAGAGCCATCTTAGCAACTGAAGCAAGCAAAGCTGGCTATTTCCAAGCTTTATCAGGAGAATAGGGAATTAAGGCGACAGCTAGCGACAAGGACCGCGGAAGCATCAGCCACACAGAGTCATGGAGGGAATGTGGCATGGTTGAAAAGGAAGCTTAGAGAGGCACAAAACATTATTATCCAGCTGTGAGAGGCACAAAGGTTGGCAGAAGAAAGGCACACAGAGCATCCCACAGAATGCGAAGCGACCGAAAAGGAAATATGCATGGCTCTTACTAGCACATAAAAAGAGAAAGTTTAACGAGTGACATTTTCTTCACAGTAGTTTTTGAGTGATACATGTCCTCCAAAGCACCTTACCATTTTGATAACGGTCGTGAGAATCGAACAGTTGTTTGTTGCGCACTGCTCTCCAACAAACATGTGCATAACAGAAGGCGAAACCAACAGTGCAAACAACAAGTTTTTGACAGACACCTGTTTCACTAGGGTACCCGATCAAGAGATACAGCGACACATTTTTCCCACCTCGGATTCTGACCAACGATCAGACCTCATGGAAAACCGGAAGACAGTCGTTAGTGGACAGGCATGATTATTTCCTACTTTGGGATAGTACCATGCGAAGAGTCTCTGGCGCATGTGGTGCATTTTTTCTAGTTTAGGGTTAACAGTTAGAAAGAAAGGTAGCCCAAGCGGTGCCCTTGTATATATATTTCATCTTTTCGATGTAAGCGAGGTTGGTTAGCAATTTTGGTAAACGATATCTATTGAATGTAATCTGCGTTTTGACCGGAATTTAATGCAAAGGTCCTGTGATTTGATGAAAATATTCTAGTTGTGATAGTTGGATGTATTGTGTTTCTTTCTTTGCATATGTGCTTTCCTGTTATCTTTATTCCATATCTTTTGTTGTCTATTTTAGAACGAATTATCGAACTTGTGGATTCATTGTACTACACCCCTTGTTCACGCCACTTAAACAAAACGTTTTCCTCTCAAGCTAACTCTGAATTCGTCCACAACGGTACTCTTGAGTTACTTCCTGTAATTTCTCCCGCCACCATTACGGTTTTACACTGAAGGTTGTTGCTTGCCTAGCCTTATCCTCTCGAATCCAGTCACTGAGCCATTTGTCCCGTCTCTTCCTCATATCAACCCCATAGCCCAAGTCTTACTTTTGTACGCCAATATAACCAGAACCCACGTTATGATAAGTGTTAAATCTAGCCATTGTTTTCAAAGTCATATTCTGCACGGAGATCGCGCCATTTCCGAGAGAGCCCTCTCTAGATCTGAAAGGCTAGTTTCAGGTCTAAAAGTTGGTTGAAAAAGTTACCTTCGTCGTCTGTTTGTCAGCCGAACAAATTTACAGAGTGCTAACACCCTATACACAAGGCAATTCTAACCTTGCCTTGGTAACACATGACCATTATTACAAAGTTAACAAACAATAAAAATACTTAATAATTGTCATGCTCTGCATGTGCGACAACAAATAATGAATAACAACATCATGCTTTACATGTGCAAACAACATTATACAGAATAATAGAAAATAATTATATGCAACATCATATAGGAAATAAACCCATATTAGGCATAGATATCTAAGCACACAAGAATTTAGACAAGCACATAAATGACATGTATCTTTTATAAAGAGTCACCAACTGTATTTAGAGCTCAGTCGTTCCTCCCATCCATATACTGTGTTTCTCATAAACCTTCAGCAAAAAGTCACCCCCGAGTTGGGGCTTAAACTCCACCAGGAAAAAAGGATTCCTAATGCCAAGATAAGGTCTAATAGTCAACATAATTGCTCTGTCCAAGGTGCCAACTGCTGCAATTAGCTTATAGTCTCTCATTCCCTGCATGCTTGTCCCACCCCAAGAAGTGTGCCCCTTCTCTTCTCAACAGTCCCTTGGCTAACCCACTTCCCTTCCAAGGCTTCAACAACAGGTCGGACATGAAGTCTCATAGCTCTGTAACTAATGTCCAATGTACCAGGGAACAATTCCTAACAAACCTCTCACCTAGAGAGAATGTTCATGGGCTTGACAACAAATCTCTCACCTAGAGAAAATGCTCATGGGCCTGACAACCCGCTTCTTCGATAACAAATCTCTCACCCAGAGAGAATACCTACGGGACTGAAAACTCATCTCTTTGACAACAAAGACTATGGTTGCTAGATGGAAATCCCTTTATAATATTTTATCTATAGGTAAGGTAATGTCATTCCCCCCAGTTCATATGGTCTGAATACTTGAAGAAAAATGAGTGAATCCCCCAAAATACACTAAGGTTCAACCATGTATTTGCATGGTTGTAACTAGACACTTGTCACCTTCAGAATTGGATTTAGCCACTTGGTGACTTGTTCCCATCGCTTGAGAACTTAGGATAAATAAATATCCACAAATTATACTTTTCAGAAATATTAATAAAATATTCCCTTGGACTTAAGACCCCTTGGCTTAGCCCTTCTCATAAACACTTGGCCCCCCTTTTCCCTTTTCAGTGGAGTTTATCCCTGTGTCTCTTTTCATATGATCAAGCTGCGCACGGTGATGTGATTTTATTAATAATCTGAGTGTGATTACATTTTACAAGGATAGGTGCACGACCTTTTTGCATCCTAGATGACCATCCCAATAACCACACTTATTCAAGTGCACACAACACTATGTAATGTGCACACCTTTTCTTTGGTAAACAATCATCATGCACTACTCAGGTGCACACAAAATTGAACCAAAACTTGGTGCTAACAACTCACCATCCTATAGGTACATTTTCAATTTCATTTACAATTGGAGTTCGGATTAGGGGTATTACATTTCCCTCCTCCTTATTTATGTGTTGTCCTCGATGGATTATATACACATGTACATACAAAAACTTCAAAAGTCTTCATAAAGATGTGGGTACTCTTCCCGCATAGCATCCTCGTGTTCCCAAGTTGCATCCTCGAGACTGTACCAAGTCTATTGGACCTTTACTAGTCCCGTGGCTCGATTCTAGAGATGTTTGATTTTCTTGTCCAATATGCAAACTGGTCGCACTCGAAAATCACCCTCTGGTTCCACCTGGATCACATTCCAATCAATGACATGATTAGCATCAGGTACGTACTTTTTAAGCAGGGATACATGAAAAACATTATGAATACATAAGGATGCAGGCATTGAAAGCATATATGTGACAAGACCAATCCTCTCTAGGATTTCAAATGGCCCACAATAGCGTGCTGCTAGCTTAGAGAACATTCCCAACTTTGGTAAATTGCATCTTGCTTTTACTTTAAAGAACATGTGGTTACCCACTTTAATTTCTCTGTGGGTTCTGCCTTTATCTGTGCAACTTTTCTACCTATCCTAGGCAGCCTTTAAAATCTTCCTTATCTTCACCATTTGTTCTTCCATTTCTCGAAGCAGATCTGACTCAACCATGACTTTGTTTGTTAGGTTATCCCAGCTCACCGATGTGTTTCACTTTCTACAGTAAAGTGCCTCAAATGGGCTCATCTTTAGAGATGTTTGATACCCATTGTTGTAAGCAAACTCTACCAAGTGTAGGTAGTCTTCCCATTTTGAAGGTTTATCCATCACATACATCCTGAGCATATATTCAATCACCTGATTTACCCTCTCTGTTTTCCCATCTAACTTAGGGTGATATGTTGTGCTAAAGTTCATATTTGTCTGAAATCCTTTGAAAATCCCTTTCCAAAAATTTGATGTAAACTTGGGATCTCTGTCAGACACAATTGTCTTAGGTACACCATGTGGCCTATCAATTTGTCTCATGTATATATCAGCAATGTTGGTTGTTGTTATCCCTAAATTATGCAACAAACTATTATCGCACAAGAGCTAGGGCACCTCAGTTATTACAATTTTTAAACTTGTAGGTCAAGATTGGGTTTATGGATCAGGGAGTAGGATTAGGATGGAAAGTATTAAACTATTGACACTCTTCAATTAAATAATGAGC
Source organism: Picea engelmannii (assembly GCA_009831015.1). NCBI lineage: Eukaryota > Viridiplantae > Streptophyta > Pinopsida > Pinales > Pinaceae > Picea > Picea engelmannii. The sequence continues at coordinate 1,392,819 of ML778537.1, read as the reverse complement.
AACATTTCACTTAGTCAAGAATATTCATACTGATAGAGTAGGCAAATATAATGAAAGTACATAAGAAAGAGAAAGAATATAAGTTGACAATTTTTTGACTTATATGAAACAAAAATTCCAGTTAAAGATGTTTTGAAACTTGAAATAAATCATTAAATGCAAATCTTTGAAACATGTAATGTATCAGTAAATAAATCACCAGAATTATAGTTGAAACAAAGAGAAACAAATGCTTTGCATATATTTTAGTTGCACTTAAGTAAGAAAGACAAAGATGAAAACATAAGAAGACAATCTAACCATCGGGATGTTATATTTCTTGAGTATAAAACACTGCATACAATAAGCACTATGTAATTTCCAGATATATTCTTTCCTTTCCAATCCCCAAAAATTGAACCCTTACTCTCTCCTTTAATTCTCTTTTATAAACAGAGAGCCCCCGCAAAGTAGATCCTAGATCCCATAATATAGGTTTAGTTATGATTACATATTGATAAATTCAACTCTAAATAAACTCTATGATTGAATTACATCAAATATGAGCAAATAACAAACCCAGAATCCTAGGCAGAGATCCTCTATTTCATGACTATATCTTTGACTAAAAAATATATTATATGATCCTAACAAAATGTGATCCCAACTAATATCTTGGAGAAAAATATGTGGGAAAATGTAAACTCTCAATCTCCATCCTAATTTGGTCTTTGAAATTCGTAGTCTTCAACCTGTTCACATAATGAGCCTTCAAGTTCATATTGTGTCGTAATCATCTTCATAACAGGGGCACTATAAAAAACCATTGCTTTTTGCAGCATGGATCAAGATTGGTAAAACCTTCATCTTTTTGCAAAACTCTGAGGCTTTCTTCATGCATGAACAAGATTTTGATGTCTGGTCTTTTCCTAAATCCATTTGGTTTTAAGTACTTTGGTGGTCCAATACAACTTCTTGTTCCTCTTCTTTAATTTATGAGAAAAGTCACAAAGTTGGTTATGTTTTTCTACCAGTCTAGTCATTCTCTTCTGCAACTTGGAGTTTTTCTTTATAAACTGCTTATTATTTTTCTTAAGACATTTTATGATCTTTCTTTTCTTACCAATATTTTTCCTTGATGAATTTTCCCTTGTTTCTACCATGTCTTCCTGTGGATTTTCCTCAAATGTTGGTATGTTTAGATCAATGGACAACTTGTGCCTCTTGGGAATTCTTTCAAGCTTGTCAATCTCTGTACAAGGAATTATGTCTTCTTCTACAAACACATGTGAAATGGATGATGTCTTCTCAATACTGGGTTCTGGCAATTCAGGCATCAAAGGGCTTAAGCTCTATCTCTACCTTTCTACAACATTTTGTTCTAGACCTTTAACTGCAGGAGCAATCCTTTGCCTTTTGGTAGTTTTCTTCATGGGAAGATATTTAAGTGTCCTTTTGGTTGTTTCTTTGCTATCTGTACCACCTGAAGTATCCTTGGATATGTCATCTTCAATAACAATTGGTTTCCCTGTTTTCAATGAAGGGTCAAACAAGGCCTTTGCATTTAACCTAACTTGTTTTTGGGTCGAATCCTGAGTCTCCTTGATGTTCCATAGGTTTCTTTGCTTTATCTTTCTGTTGGGAATTCTTCTTGTTAATTTTTCTTTGCGTTGTGTCTAGAGTTTCTTAGGTTTCCATGATTGAAATATCATCTCTAGGTTCAACCATATCTCATTCAAGAGGTGAATTTGATTTTCTTGTAATCCTTCTAGTTCTTTTTATGGTGTACACCTGCTTAACTTCGCGGGAACTTTGTTTTCTAATATTGGATACAAATTCCTATCTCAAGGAGTCTTCTTCTTGAAAGGATAATCTCTTTTTGCTAGATTTGGTTTCTTTGGTTACATGTGAATCTTTTATTTCTACAGTTTTAAGTTTCCTTGATGAGCTGCTAGATTTCTTTGAATCCTTAGGCTGCTTTTCAGAGGTTAATTTGTGAGTTTTCTTCTCCTGCTCCTCAAACCCCGATGAAGATAGAAATTGTTCCTAAGAACCTGAGTTTTGTTTAACTCTTGCATCACTAGAACCTTAATAATTCCTTGGTGAAAAAGAATGTATTGAGCAGTCTTTGGATGTGTTCGTATTTTATTTGACATCTTAATCAGACTCTTCAGTAAAAACTAGGGAAAAATCATTTTGTTGTCGCCATTCAGATTCAAAAGGAATATCATGTGATAAAGGTGAATGGTTGACAACCTACCTTCACATGTTATGTATTTTTTCACCATAGGTAGAGTGTTCTTCCATTCTTCCTTGAGCCATGTATTAGGGATTCCCCTGCTCCAATATGGGTTTTGGTGATCTCCTGTGAGAAATTGATTATAGGAGTCCCCTAATATTTCTTTCTTTTTGAGCCATCTTTCCTCGTCGATAGGTAAATTAAAGGAGTTAGAGATAGACTGCTCAGATACCTGGATGATTAGGATCCCAAGATGAAATTGATATCCATTGAAATTCTTTGCAAATGTCATGGCGACCTCTGTGTGATGTCCCTAGAATGCACAACAAAATTGATACCAATGTGCCTGAAAGAATGTCTCTTTAACTTCTGGTGGAGTGTCCAACAGCTCGATCCCATCTGGCTCCAGTCAGAGGAGATGACCACCTCTGTGTCGTGCCATTAGCAACAATAAACCCTAGATCTTGTGTTAACCCAAAACTCTTCTCTGAAAATTATGGTTTCGTTATACCTGCAATAATCAGATTTCCCTCACACAAAAATATTAACTCATCACCTATATTAATCTTCAAATAAAGACAGTTATGAATTTATGAAACAATATGGAATGTAATGGTTGGGACCATAACATTCGATAATATCTCGGAGAAAGGATAGGAATTGGTAGGTACTCTTCACGATTTCATGTATAATGAATTGAATCACAACTTTTAATGGATAAGATATGATTTGAAATAATGCAAATGATTAAAGGGTGTGTCAATTCATCACTGTGCCCAAATGATGATTTTTTACATGTATTGTCAAAATACCCGCGTTTTTGTAGTGCAATTCTAGTGAAAATGTGCTGCAAAAACTAAACTCTTTTCGCAGCAACATAATATTTAGCCTCGTAAATAAAAAGAAAGCCTGCATCTTACATACTGAAATAATCTATCGTTGATGTGACTGAAATCTTTGTAACCATCTTAATCATATCTTAAGAAAGAAGAAAAATAAAATAAAATCAAAGCAAGGGCAAACAAATTAAAAAGTGAACTGAACACATGAAATATAAAGCAAAAAAAAGGGGGAAATTAACTTGAGGAAGACTCCTAGATGAGTAGGATAGGCTTAGGGGTGACATAACAACTATGTAGGTTTTGGTACTAACAGTTGCCTTGTGAGTTGACTTCATTGGAATAAAATGGGCATCTTTAGTAAGCTTGTCCACCACTACCATAATAGAATCATGTTGCTTAGTAGTCCTAGGCAGCTTAGGATTGAAATCCATGGTTACAACTTCCCATTTCCACTCTAGAATGGGTAAAGGTTGTAGCAAACTAGCTGGGTGTTTGTGCTCAACCTTAGCCTTTTGACATTCAAGGCATCTAGCAATAAAATCAACAACCTCCTTTTTTGTGCCTAGCCAATAATATTGCTTTTTTATCGTTGCAATTGTCTTCTGGTAGCCTGGGTGCCCAACATAAGGGACTTTATTCATCTCTGAAAATAAAATATTTTTAAACTCCTGATCATTTGGCACATAAACTATGTGCCTATACATGAGGATTACGTCCTCTTTTAGCTCATAACCTTCAAATTTTTGTTGCAATTTACCTTGCTGTAAATTTACCTTTATGTCCACATAACGCTGATCTAATTTGGCAACCTCTAAAATTATATCACTCAAATATGATTTGTACATGCTAATGGTTGTAGCATGCATCTCATGCACCCTCCTGTTGAGTGTGTCAACCACCTTGTTCTCTTTTCCTTTGATATGCTTGATATCAAAGTCATACTCACTGAGGAATTCCAGCCATCTGCTTTGTCTGACATTTAAACTTGGTTATCCAAACAAATATTTCAAACCACTATGGTCTATTCTCAACTCAAATATTTTACCCATGAGGTAGTGCCTCCACATCTTCAAGGCATGCACTATGGTTTCCAATTCCAAATCATGAGTAGCATAGTGACTTTCATGCTATTTCAACTTTCTTGATTTGTAACATATCACATGCCCATTATGTCTGAGGACTCCACTGAGCCCTTCCTTGAATGCATTTGTGCACACAATGAAGTATTCATTAGGATAAAAAATTCTCAAAATTGGCGCACTTGTCAACAAACTCTTCAAGTGTTGAAAACTCCTTACACAATCCAGATTCCATTAAAATTGCACACCTTTCTTTTGCAAGGATGTAATTAGGTGCACAATATTTGAGAATCCCTCAATGAATCTTTTGTAGTAACCTGCAATTCCCATGAAGAATCTCACCTCTGCGACACTCCTTGGTGCTAGCCATCCTTCAATGGATTTTATCTTCTCCGGGTCCACAACTATCCCTTCCTCTGAAATGATAAGACTCAAGTAATGAATCTGCCTCTGGTAGAATGAGCACTTGCTCAACTTTGCATACAACTGATGTTCTCTCAATACTTGCAGCACCATCCTTAAGTGTTGTTCATGCTCTTCTTTAGACTTTGAGTAAATAAGTATGTCATCAAAAAATACAATGATAAACTTATCTAAGTAATTTCTAAAATTTCCATTCATTAAACACATAAAGATAGTTGGTGCATTTGATAACCCAAATGGAACCACCGTGAACTCATAATGTCCATACCTTGTTCTGAAGGTTCTCTTGTTGATGTCTTCCTCTTTAATTCTTACCTGATGATATCCATATCTGAGATCATTCTTTGAAAATATGTGTGCACCCCTCAGTTGATCAAAGAGGTCATCTATCCTTGGCAAATGATACTTGTTCTTTATTGTTACTTTGTTCAACTGCCCGAAGTCAATACAAAGCCTCAACGTGCCATCCTTATTCTTCACAAAAAATATTGGGGCACCCCAAGGTGACACACTTGGGCATATATACCCCTTCTTAAAAATCTCTTCGAGTTGCATCTACAATTCTTTCAACTCTGGTGTACTCCTCCTTTAAGGAGTCTTGGATACGGGGTCTGCTCCAGGCATCCAATTTATAGAGAAATCAATATCTCTTTTCGATGGCAACCCCGATATTTCTTCAAAGACATCCTCAAATTCTTTTAGTACTATGCAGTCTTCAACATTTGGAACTTTATACTTAGGTGCCTCCTCCATGTGTGCTGCAAATACTTGACATCCTTTCATGTATCTTTTCTTCAATTGCAAGGTTGAAACTTCTCTGATAGCTATAGCTCTTGGAATGCCTTGAACCGCTCTTAAGTTTCCTTCCTCATCCAAGCAAGTAAATGCCTTATTGTAATAGTCTAGAACAAAATGATGTTGGTCCAACCAATCCATACCAATGAGGCAATCATAAGAGCCCAAAGGTATGATATTCAAATCAAATTTCATGCTCAGTCAATTCATATCCATTGGACATGCCTTAACCATCTCATTAATTTTCGTTTTTTCCCCTATAGCTAACTACACCAACCAAGGTTTTCCAAGCTTGCTTATTGGCAATTGGAATCTTTACACCATCTTAAGATCTAGATAACTATGACTAGCTCTTGAATCAATTAAAATAGCAATGGGTTGGTCATTAATTTTACCTTCCACTTCAATCATGTGCAACTAAAACTCAACTTACTTGTTATCCAGGGATGCATAGATCCTTGGTACATTTTTGCCCATGTCTTCAACTATCACAGCTTGTTGTACATTGTGAACAATCCTCACTTTTTCACCTCTGTGAGGGAAATCTCTGTACATGTAGTCTCCCCCACAACCCCAACATTGAATAGGTGGTTGCCTTGGTATTTTCCCCATTGTCTCAGTCATTCTGGGCTCCTTGGGAGTTGACTGTCCTTGAGAAGTATTTTTGAAAAATGGTGGCTTAGTCCCCTTCTTCCTCTGTTCCATCATGTTTTTCTTCTTGTCTTCCCAATCCCTTTAGAAAGTCGGTCTTTCCCTTTGTTGATCATAGAGACATTTATCTCACCTTATGGTTTCCTCCAATGTATTGGGGTCATCATATTGTATCTTGTCACTGATAAATGATGGCAACCCACTCATGCACCTCTGAATTTTAACTTTCTCATCCTTGATGAATGCAACATATTTTAGCAGCTCTGAGAATATTCTTTCATACTCATCTATTGTCATACTCCCAAGCTTGAGTTCAAAGAACTCCTTCATTTTCTTGATATAATATCGCTTGGTTAAGTATTTCTTTTGAAAATTCCTTTTAAACTCCCTCTAAGTAATCTTCTTCTCATCAATGTGTTGCACTTACACGAACTGATCCCACCACATTGATACTTTTTCGTTTAGCTGATATATGGAAATTCTCTCTTTTGCCTACGCAGAGTAATTATACAACTAGAAGTACTTCCTCATGCCCAACAGCTAGGTCTCTACATCCTCATCCTTCTTGTGCTCACCATCAAAGGTATAAGGCTTGATCTTATTCATTTCTCCCTATAGCTCATCCACTCCAGTCCTTATCTTATGCTTTCTTACAAGATATGGACTTGAGCTACTGTGTGATTTCCTAAATGAATGCTTCAGTGAATGGTGATGATTCTTATCAACACTTCTTGTTTCTCTTCTTTTACCATGGGACTTGTGACTCCTTGATTTATTCGACTCGGTCTCCTTATCCATTTTATTTTCTATTATGTCTAAGCTTTGCATCAACTTGATATTGAAGCCATCTTGTTGCTCCTTGGCTTTCATAAGCCTCTCATTATCAGTTTTATAGCTTTGGACATCTTTTTGCAATCCCTTTGTGGTTTCTACCAAGTTTATGTGCTTCTCCTTGGATTATGTACTATCAATACCCATAACGATATACAAACCCCTGAATTCATCATCATGGTTGTAAGTTCTTTGCACATCTTCCATGTTTTTGACTCTCTACATTGATTCTGTCCTGATCTAATCACTATTAATTCTACAAAATGTGCAGGCAATAAGATTTGTTGGATGAATTCATGGGACAACTTCATGAAATCTCTGCAGCATTTTGTTAGAATCATTTCTTCTAATTTATTGAATGATTTTAACATCCCAATTCAAAATTTATGGGTGAATAATTGGACTCCTCTGTCCAAAAATTTCCCATCAATTGCTCCCTTGTACAAGTCTGAGTCTTGTGTAGTGAAATATGGTCACTTGGAATTCACCCAAATACCCTTTTACTCTTTCTTTCTTCCTTTTTAAGTCCCTACGCGCATTGGTATTCAACACATACCAATGTGTGATGTCAATATTTAACATATACACCGTATATAAATATTATGCATGCACCACCAATTTTTCTCCACGCAGCCCCAATTTTTAGTGCACACACCTGCACACCCTTGTTTTTTGCGCATTTCCAGCGTCGCACTACGTAATGTCAAAATTTAGTGCACACACTTCCACATTCTTATTTTATACGCACCATGGTCATGTTGTAATTCCAAATTCGACCACTTACCAATCCGAATTTTGCCTTAAGTAGATACTTGGCCCATGCAGGCTTAGTGTTGAAACTGGAGCTCTGATACCAAATTGTAACATTCCCCATTACTAGCACTTACAAAATGCTTTGATACCAAACTGTAACGTTCCTCGTTACCAACACTTAACAAAATTCTTCAATACCACTTTGTAACATCCCCAACTTACAACTGAGCAATGCCACTCCAAAAATATAGTGTGCAGATTTTGCACTATAACGTTAATCTGCGTAGAACATGTGAGGTAATGCGTGTGATCCCAATCTGGATCACGCCACACAAATTTTCCTCTTCAGACACTAGTTATAACAATGGAATTAATACATAATACAACTGTGTGTACAATCACTCAGAGAACACAAGTATTTTTGCGCGTGTAACCACTCTAAACACATGGTTATTACTGCGCGTGCAACTATTATGGCGTCATACGAAAATTTTGTTCTCCTTGTGCACACAGACTGTTTCCCTGCGTGCACAAAGATTCTAACCTCTTACGCGCACAGATTATTTCCCTGTGCATAAGGCAATTCTAACCTCGCCTTGGAAATGCATGACCATTATTACAAAGTTAACTAACAAGAAAAATACTTAATAACCATCATGCTTTGCATGTGCGACAACAAATACTAAATAACAACATCATGCTTTACACGTGCAAACAACATTGTACAAAAACAACAAATAATTATATGCAACATCATACATGAAATAAACCCATATCAGACATAGATAGCTAAGCACACAACAATTTAGGCAAGAACATAAAGGACACTTATCGTTTATAAAGAGTCACTAACTAGGCGCAGAGCTCAGATGTTCCTCCCAACCATAGACTTTGTTGCTTATAAAATTTCAGCAACAGGTCACCCCTGAGTCGGGGATTAAACTTCACCAGGGCAAAAGGATTCCTAATGCCAAGCTAAGGTGTGATAGTCAACAAAATTGCTTAGTGCAAGGTGTCAATTGCTACAACTAGCCTATAATATCTCATTCCCCACATGCATGTACCACTCCATGAAGTGTGCCCCTTCTCTGTTCAACAGTCCCTCGACTGCCCCACTTCCCTTCGAGGGCTTCAACAACAGGCTGGACATGAAGTCTCATAGCCCTATAACTAATGCCCAATGCACCAAGGAATAATTCCTTGCAAATCTCTTTCCTGGAGAGAATGCTCACGGGCCTGACAACCCGCTTCTTCGACAACAAATCTCTCACCTGGAGAGAATTCTCATGAGCCTAACAACTCGCTTCTTCGACAACAAATCTCTCACCTAGAGAGAATGCTCATGGGCCTGACACCCTGCCTCTTCGACAACAAAGACTTTGGTTACTAGATGGAAGTCCCTCTCTAATATTTTCTCTGCAAGTAAGGTAATGTCAGTCCCCCTCAGTTCAAATGGTCCGAATGCTTGAAGAAAAATTAGTGAATCCCCCAAAATACACTAAGGTTCAACCATATATTTGCATGGTCGTAACTGGACACTTGCCACCTTCAGAATTAGCTTTAACCACTTGGTGACTTGTTCCCATCCCTCGTGAACTTAGGATAAATAAATTTCCATAAATTATACTTTTCGAAAATATTAATAAAATATTCCCTTGGACTTAAGCCCCCTTGGCTTAACCCCTCTCATAAACTCTTAGCCCCCCTTTTTCCTTTTCGGTGGAGTTTATCCCCACGTCTCTTTTCGTCTAATTAGTCTATGTGCAACAATGTGATTTTATTAATAATTTGAGTGTGATTACATTTTACAAGGATAGGAACACAACCTTTTTGCATCCCATCTCACCACCCCAATAACCACACAGGCTCTCTAGCCTCAAATACATACATACATATATATAAAACTCAGTCCAATGCGCACTTCAAGGTAATCCTCGCACATTTATTCAGGTGGATATAACACTATGGAATGTGCACACCCTTTCTTTGGTAAACAATCCTCACGCACTACTTAGGTGCATGCAAAACTGAACCAAAACTTGGTGCCAACGAATCACCAGCCTATAGGCATATTTACATTTTCATTTACAATTGGGGTTCGGATTAGGGGTATTATAGATGGGAACCAACCTCTGTCTGACTCAATAAGTGCTCAATCTGGGTAAAATCTCTAAATGCCAGCCAAAATAGACTATGATGGCTCTTAACCCTCAAGATTTTCAAGGGTGAAAATCCAATGGTTAACACCTCCCCAATTGCCATTTTTTGTTTTTCGTTCCGTTGTGGGTCATGGATCTAGATGTCACTTTCCTTCTTGAGTGCTCATAGTGTTGTGTCAATATCATTGACCAAAGCTTTGACACAGATGTCAAACAATTGGGACGAGTCTTAAATTTAATTGGCACTAGTGCTACCCACAACTCCATTATCAAAGATTTGGTGATGCTAAAAAATTAATTGTCATTTTTCTTATTGTAAAAGCTTTTCGAATTGTAGTTGTAAATTCAATGCAAAGGAAAGGCTTTGCATTGCACTAAGGCTCGTGTGTCAAGAATCATTGCCTTTCAACATTAAGTTGCCCGAGAGTTCAAATTTCCATATAAAGGAGAGAGGGCACACGTCGGAGGTGTTGTACAACACTATTCTACATATGTCAGAGAATCAAAATCCAAATCCAATTGATTCAGACAATTAAAATCCAAACTCAATTGAGGAAGAAATGAAAATGATACACATGATGTAGCCAACATGTCAACCGTTACAAAAACCTTTAGTTTTCTTTCTTATAGAGTTGTCTATGTGAGTTCTCAACTCTAGGCCCGTGCAATTTGTGATGAAATTTCCCTTATTGCCTCTTATCCTTGTCGATAAGAATGCAATCAAAACCGGGGAAGAACCTGAATCTCCAGTTAATATTGTACTACCTTCTCTAGTGTCGAACTTGTTGTTCCATCTGTTGTTGATTTATACTTCGCGAGAGTCCAATTCTCTCCTAACAATTGTGAACTCATGATAATGTAATTCAATGAGAATTGCAAAACTTTACCTCCCTAAAGTAAACTTGGACAATTACATAAAGGCAATCTTGAGAAATCTGGTGGAATTTGAAATCTTTGTTGTGCATAGTGTGCTTGTTTTCAAATAGTGCATTGATTTCATGAATTGGATGATTGATGATGAAGATGTGAGATTATTGAGAGAGAGCATAGTCATTTCCAAGCACCTTCGAAATGACAAAGATGCTGCAAGCATATAGAACAACATGGATAAGTGTGTTCGTCTCGAAAGAGTTGGATATTTAAAGAAAGTTATAGAATATTTAAATAAATATCATAATAGAAAATGGAACACTGTGGTGTTAGAGTTTGTGAACAAACATATATTTGAATTGTGGAAATTCCTCACTCTTGTAGTTGTAGTGATACTTCTGACCTTCACTTGTTTGCACACTCATTGCTTTGTTTGTAATTGTAATAAGTGGTTAAACCAATCAATGTTTGAAGGGAAATAAATATGTATGAGAGCTACACTTCTTAGTGGTTTCCAAGGCTCACTCCCTACACACACAAATAAATGACGAGTTTTGAGATGAAGGCACCTTTTTCTATCAACACCCAATATTTAGGTTGCCGGATTTATCACATTGATTTTCCATTGTGTACATTCTAGTCACACCAAACTTTCATAATTGAATGACATGATGCTCTAGTGAACCAAAAGTGACCACATTGACACATGAGTGAATGGATGTCATCCTGTGAATCTTCCTTTTGTAGGGCCCCTAAAGATATAGATCGTTGATTGAATCAAATCGGATGACACACGTTCTCAGAGAAGAGTGAGAGCCCTTGTTAATTGATAGCAAACACTGATGACACATGTCTCCCCTATTAGATGGTAGGCTTATGCCTATGCCTTTACATCTATCATGTTCAATATTTCTTAGTGACCTCGAGGTCGCTAATGATGGAAAGGAAATATCATTCTTCCATTCAAGGAAGGGATGGATATAGGGTTTCATTATAATATCTTAAAAAAAATATGACCTTTCATAGATTCAAGAATGGGACGTTACCAACCTTAATAAGTAGATTGTCACAATTCTAATTGTGATATTTTTGGTTGAATAAATTGAATATAATCTCTAGCTTGTGTGATGGAATGGGTCATTATGGAGTTTGTGATTGAGAAATTACAAAGAAGTGTTGTTGTTAACGACCTTTATTTCATGAAACACAAAAGCTCTCTTATGACGTTATGCCATTTTTTTTGTTTATGCTTGTTGTTATAATTGTTTTTTTTTCAACGTAAGAAAAAAATTGGAATACTCAACGCTACCAACATGTTCTTTATTGATACAATCTCAAAACCCACATCTCAATCATTATCTATAGACAAAACTACCTGAACTAACACATTTGTGGTTGGTAAGGACATAGAGTTTCATTATTGTCGAATGTCTATGGGTCTCGGGTTGTTAACCTATTCCCTTACAAAAACTTTTTGCAATACAAGTGTTTGCACCTTCTTAAGTAATTGCTAGTTAATAAACTAGAATTGTGGAGGGTGCTTATATGTTACACATGTGGATAATCATTCGATTTCCCTTCGAAATTCAAGATTGTTGGAAAAAGAAAAATGGGCAGTGGGTAATAGGGACGTTGAAACAACTAGACGACTTGTCTACCGAACAAATTCTTCCTCCTACTTTGTCAAATCACTAGCCACTTACCATTTATCAATATAGCATAGCAAACATGTTTAGAATTTTAGGCAAGACGAGACACACATCAACATACAGGCACTTGAATCACCCCATTTTCGACAAGCCTTGTTTTTCGACACGTCAAAGTTCCACACTTTTTGATTACTTTTTGGGAAAATTGATATGTGGGTCATCTTAAAATTGGCCAAAACCCTCAAGACAATGTTCTATGGGCAAAGTTCCTATCACATAGGTGGAACCCTGACTTCTGGTATAATTTCAACCAAATTTCACTGGAAAAATGCGGCAGTTTGAGTGTTGTTTATCCCATGCTATACTAGGTTGACGTGGCAAAACTCTGTCGTCAAATAACTTCAGTTTGATGGCATATTTGATCCTTTTTTTTTAGATCTAGAGGAATTGGTAACACAACCGAGATTACCTAGGCTTGGCCTAGGTTCAATTCCAGTTGGCTGCCACTATAACCCCTAGGTTAGTGCCAACAACTTGCAAACCAACGACTAACAGGAAACTTATGACTTAGCAAGAGTCGAGACGTCTTGAAGCCCTTCGAAGTGGAACCTCTATCCCAGGGGGCGTCTACCCTTATAGCCTTATCACAATGGGCCAAAGTCCACTTTGTGGGAATTGAACCTAGGTGGGAGGATAACAATCATGCTACCCAACCACCCGAGCTAAGAACCCTGGACTTTAAATTGAAAGACATGGGGGTAAGATTTGATCCACTTATGTGTGCACGGGTCCCTTCTAGCATATTTTTTTACCCCAATGATATGTTTCTGTCTCAGAATTGAATCTAAGCTTGCTACTTCTAGGAGAGGTATTTTTTTTTCCAACGGAAAAAAGTAGTTTCATTGATATTCAAATTTGAATCAAAGGAAACTTTCCATGTACAAATTTTAAACTGTAATGAGGCTTATATATCGCCAAAAAAACCATGACCTTGTGACTTAATACATGCTTTCATCTGACTCCTACTTTTATCTTCTGTTTTTCTTTTTCATTTACAAAATATATACACTTAGTAGTAATTGACAAAAAAGACATAAAATTGTTTGTTCAACTATCTGTCCTGGCATCCTTTAGAAGATATAGAGTTTATCACTCATGACGAGAGTATCATTTACAAATTCTTCAAATTGTAACCAGCCAGGATGTTGATCCAGAGCTTCTTTGGACAGTGAATCTGCGATAGAGTTAAATTTCCTGTGAATATGCATGTTGTGAAGCCAAGTGAAAAGAGATTTATCTGCCTGTATCTTTTGTTGCCAAGGATTTAGAACCTGTGAGAGAATTGTGCATTTACCTTCAAACCAGACTATAATCACCTTAGAGTCACCTGTAATCATTAATTCATTAAGATGCAAAATCATTTCCAGAGTGATTAGTCCCCATAACCCAAGAATATATGTCTTAATATTAGTACCTTCACCAACAACAATTGTAGCTTTGATAACATGTTTTGAACTAAACTTAAGAAAAATTCCAACTCCACATTTACCTCCAACAACAACTCCATCGAAGAATCCAATAGGCTTGTTTTCAAAGTACACCGGGGACAATATATAGTCCAGATTGAGACCTTCATAAACATCCTTGTATTCCTCTAGTGACATCATAATTCTGCTACAGATCAGGCCTTGATTCTGGGGCAAATCTTCAAATAAAATGTTATTCCTGTAATTCCAAATTCCCCAAAGTATATGGAAAGGAATTGACTTGTGATCTGGAAAGGTAAGGAACCAGTAAGGAAAATTTTCTTGTAATGAAGGACGATCCCAGTGTCCTCTGATCTGTAGTTGTTTAAGAACTTCCATCCAGATGAGTTGTGAAATTGAGCAATTGACAAACAAGTGCACAATTGTTTCCTCCTCATGTAAGCACAATGGACATACCGAAGGGCCTATACCTCCTCTAAGTCTATAATTCACGCTAGTGATGACCCAGTTTTTGAGGCAAAGCCAAATAAAACAAAGAATTTTTATAGGGATCTTTACTTTCCATATTACTTGATACCACTAACAAGGCTCCTCATTACTATGCTGTGAGACTAGGGCTTCATAAGCTAGTTTAGCTGTAACCTTTTCCAGGACCAAAAAATTGTATCCTCTTCATTATTCAGATAAATTCCACTACCTCTAAGCATTGACAGATATGCATCCCATTCCAAGGCAAACAAACCTTCTAGGCCCAAATCTATGAAAGAAATCCACCCAACAATGTCCAAGGGATTATGAACTACAAGGTTTGGGATGTGTGCCAAAGAATAAATATGGGCATCTTGGAGCAGCTTAATCAACTTACCTGAAAGATTATAGGAGGATTTTCAACCAATGAAAGGGTCATGGCCCGCCTGAACTCTTGAACCACAACCTACATTCCTAGCACACCATCGCTTCTGGTCCAAAATGGATCTTGAAATGCTCAAAAATAGAAGTTCTCAAATGCTCAATAAAATGACATGATCACGAAGTGCTCGTCGCAAGATTTTCGGTGGTGCAAACTGATTGAAAAATGGATGTCGTATGAGAAAGTTATGGCAATTGGAAAATTTGGTCTTCTCCAACAAAAAGTCAAAGGGTCAAAGGGACACGTGGCATCTTTGGCATGTGACACGTGGCAGATTCAGATTGCGACAAGTGGCAGCCTCTAAATTCAACAAGTGGCAACCATCAAGTGACGACATGTGGTATCACTAGGTCATGACAAGTGGCAAGGGTTCATGATGACAAGTGTCAAAGTTTTGATAGTCCATGTGGCAAAAGATTGGCCAACCATGGGTTGACACATGGTCCAATCCAAGGGTGTCACATGTCACCATGGTCAAGGCCTTAAAAAGTTCTAATTTATATTGTTGGACTCCATGGGATTCAATCCCATGACTTGCCTCTTCAAATGACTTAAGCACAATGAGCTAGCCATTAAGGGCATATTACTACTTTAGAAAAAAACCCACTTTTTTCAGAAATTTAAACTTAAGCACCTTTTCCCGCTAAGGGAGGTGTGCCCCTTGGGAACTAGGACACATGGAACTCATATGACCTCAGAAGGGGGTGTGGGCCCTAACTGGGGGCTTAAGCAGATTTTTTTTGCCAAATTTTAGGTTTTGACCTTATTTTTAGTGATTTTTGAGGATTTTTGGCCCTCTGAAGGGGATCTGAGCCCAATCTAATGCCAGGAAGTTGGGGGAAGTTAGATTTCGACCCTCAACTCATAATCTACATAAACTAGAGGTTTTTGACAGTCCAAGGAGGTCCAGAACAACAAAATGCTGAAGAGTTTGGAAGATCAAACCATTTTTATGCAGGGAAGCCATTGAGGAAGCGAACTTTGGAGGCCATTTCCGGGAGCTACGCTTAGCCTTTTTCATTGTCGTCAGTTGTGTTGGATTCCTGAGGTCGATCAGAACACAACCATACTAGTTTGTAATCCATTTGATGCATTTTTGAAGCATTGAATATTAATAAGAAAGCCTCCCCCACCGAGACAAAGGCCTGGAGACATAGGCAACCCTGTCGAACTCCGTTAACAATCTTGGTGTTATAGTTTGTCGTTCTTAATTTTTACATTCTGTTATGTATTATTTATGATGGCCGCAACATTCTTTCATTAAAATCATCTTCTTCTCTTAATTCCTAAGTAGTAAATCAACTCATGCATAAACTTAACCAAAGTCTTGAAAAGATCATTTTCGGATCAACTTCAGAATTGGAAAGGAACCCAAAAGATGTTTCCAGAAATTAGATGCCAGAGGAAATTTATATCCTTCTGTCCTCAACCAGAAGATGACATCAATTCCTTTCAAGTATTTTTTTATCATAATTTTGCTCCAAAGACCCGAACCAAATAGTGCTCTCCATAAAGATTTTGTAGCTAAAGCTTTTGCAAACCAGTGAAGATTTCGAATACCCTAGCCACCAGAAGCTTTGGGTTTAGCAATATTATCCCAACTTGCTAAGTGAAATCCTCAGGGATTCTTTACTCCTTTCCATATAAAGCGGCACAAAATTTGACTAAGTTTATTTATGATGTTAACAAGGACTTTAGCAAGACTGAGCCAATAAACTAGCATGTTTTGGAGGACATAATTTACTAGGACTAATATTCCCCCCAAAGATAACCAATGGTATGTCCAATGACTTAGCTTTTTCTCCACCTTTTGTAACAACCAAAGCCAGTCGTTGATCTTATACGTGTTTGGCTTTATGAAAAATCTAAGGTATTTCATCCCTTGTTCCAGATCAATTGTCAGAATATCAAAAAGATCTGTTAGCCTTGATATTAGCCTGCCATATATATTATGAACAAGAAAGCATGAATTTTGACAGTTTATCTCCATGCACGAGGCCTTGCAGAAACTATCTAGGAGAAGTTTGAAGGAAATCCAGTCCTCATGATTTCCTGAGCCCGAAATTAAAACATCATCAACGAAAAATAAACGTGAAATGACAATACCTGTATCAACCTTGATTCCTTTGAAACTCCCTTCTGTACATGCCTTATTTAGAAGTATGCTAAGGCCCTCCACCACCGAGAGAAAGAGTAAAGGTGAGAGAGGGAATCCCTATCTCAACCCTCTATGACTTTTAAAGAAGCCGGTAGGGGAACCATTTATCAAGACCTCATAATTAGCACTAGAAACACAACCCATTATCCATTGTGTCACTTCCCATTTTAATCCAATTTGTATCAGCATCATCCCAAGAAAATGCCAACTCACCTTGTCATAAGCTTTCCTTAGATCTAGTTTAAGGATGAGAGAATTAAACTTTTTAGTCCTGACAATATGCAAACATTCTTGTGCAATCCCTACTGCATCAAAGATCAATCTGTCCTTTAAGAACCTGAATTGTTTTGCTGAAATGCAAGAGGCCAGTTTCTCCTTAAGCCTGGAAGCAATAATTTTTGTGATGACCTTATAGACTAAATTACACAGAGCAATAGGTCTGAAATCATTAAAGGAAGCAGGCTTAGAGAACTTTGGAATTAAAGCCACAAAGGTTGCATTTAAGGATCCAATGACCCGCCCAGTTGTCCTGGATTCTTCAATATCATTAAGCAGGTCCAAACCCATAATATCAAAAAAGAAATGGAACAATTCTTGTGTCCATCCATCCAGGCCAAGACTCTTGTCCTTGGGCATCATACCTACAATCTCTTGCAATTCTTCAATGGAAATTGGCTTACCAACTTCATCACTTTTCTCATCAGAAAAGAAACGAAGAACATCTTTGATAACATTAAATTGTGTGGTCATATCCACAAACCCAATTCAACTAAACAATGTCTTGAAATGCTTGTAAGTCGTGGCCCTAATATCAGACTATGTAGATTTAAAATTACCTTCCTCATATGAGATATCCCATATAGTGTTGATGTTTCGGCGATGTGTAGCATACTTGTGAAATAAACTCATATTTTTGTCTCCACTCTTAATCCAAGTGGCCCGACTTTTTTGTCTCCACGATTCCTCTTCTAATCTATGAATTCTAGATTGTCATTTTTTTAGGGCACCTACAAGGCTCAAATCATCTAGGGAGAAAATTTGTGATGGACATTTGAGAAAAATCTCCTCCAATTTTTGCTCTATCCTCCAAAGTTCTTCCTGAAGAGTTTTCTTTTTCTCCCTTTGCCACAATATCACCTCTGCCTTAAGCTTTTTAAGCTTTGACACCATCAACTTCATTGCCAAAGGGTCTCTCCAGTGTGCCATAGACCTCCACGAGGATCTGACCAATAAAATGAAATCTGGTTATGTCAACTAGGCAAGATTAAATTTAAAGGGGGAAGGATATCTGTCGGAGGACTCTTCAAGTTGAAGACAAATAGGGTTATGATATGAGATTACATAATTAATAGACCAGAACCTGCATTTATCAAAACTCCCCAATAAATCTTCATCAATTAAAAATCCGTCTAAGCGCTTTGAAATTCCCGCAGATCCCGAGCGACCATTTCTCCAGGTGGGAGATAAATGACAAGGGAGAATATCCACTAGACTCATTTTAGAGAACAACTTAGAGAAATAAAAACATTGAGAATCCAATCTTGCATGATCCCCCCATACTTCCCTTGCGGAAAGAGTAAGATTTAAATCTCCACCAACAATCAGATCTTTAACCCGCAGTTTGCCACGACTGCCCGAAATCCCCCTATCCTTGTAGGGGCCATAACAATTTAGAACTTTAATCCTTCTCGAAATGTCTTTGTGCCTACCTTCAAGTAGAATTCCTAGAGGTATTATTAGGTGAATAGTAAGTAATATGACTTTATAAATTTGTGTTAGATTTATATATGGGTGACCCATGATGAATGGTAATTGACGATTTAGTCGAAATGGATTTATGCAATGCATGGTTGGTGATGCTGCTGAAGGTATAGGATGGAGCCAACTCAGGTAAGCTTGGGTGGATTTGGAGAGGGTGTTAGTGCGAAAGACCTTACAGAATTCCTAGAAAACAATGTTGGAGTGGTATGCAGATGCAGACTGAAGACATCATGGACTCCGCCGTTTACATATCCAAACTTCACAAACTCCACCAATGACAATTACAATTACTTCGTTAAGAACAACGACATATCTAAGGTGCCTCCCCACGCCTTTGTTCAATTCGCAGCTCCCAGTGCTGTGAAGGTGGCGGTCAGGCTCAGTGATCGTGGGAAGCTCATCTTCCGCGGCCACCCTCTCAAGGTCAAGGTTGGTACCGAAACCTCCTTTAGATTACACAGAAGAAGAACAACTCCCCTCTTTAGATTTTCTCCTGTTCTGCTTGAGATCGGTTCACTGCTAAATCTCAATGACTTTTTGGTGGCCTGGAGATCACCCACTTCCGGTGTCGATTTTCATGTGGACCCATTTGATAGAAGATGCAGGATTTTCCTTACGCGGGATCAGTTGTTTGGTAAGGACACACTGATAAAATGTGATTTTAAGATTGAATTTCTTGTCAGAGACATTAGGAATTTGAGAATTGTCAATGACAAAGGAACTATAGTTATGCTGTTACAGCTTTGGGTGCCTCCCTGGATATATTACAGAACCGCAGACGATGATATCTATGTGGGTGTCCCTTTTGCTTTGTTGGATGATGAGGATCCCTGGATTCGAACCTTGGACTTCACTCCTAACAATGCATTGGGCAGATGCCTGGCTTACAAAATTGTCCTGTCTCTTCGCATGGGTTATACGATGGAAAAGGCCATGGATTATTTCAAACAGAACCGGTTGCTGGATGAAAAGTCACCCCCTCCTACTTTGAAAGTTATCCAGGAGCCAGATGTGTATGTGTCCAGAAGGGGATTTTTTTTCACCCTGCCACACCGCCCAAAGATTCATTTTGAGACCATGTTCCTTCTGAATGCCCTTGTGCACAAGGGCATTGTCAATTATCACAGAATAACTCCTGAGTTCTATAATTTGTTAAATCCCTCTGTGACACCAACCAAGTTGAGTACCTTGGCACTCAGGCATATGCTTGCCTACACCAACCCAGTTTTTGATGCCCTTGGAAGATTTAAAGCTGTTCTTAGCTGGATTTCGATGAACCCGAAGCTCCTGAAGAACCCAAAGATAGCCGAGGAAACAATTGAGGTGAGGAGATTGGTCATCACTCCTACAAAAGCCTACTGTCTTCCTCCAGAAGTGGAGTTGTCAAACAGAGTCTTAAGGCACTTCAAGAAGTTTGCAGATCGATTTCTGCGAGTAACTTTCATGGATGATAGCATGCAAGCAATGTCTTCGATGGTGCTAACTGTGCCTATAGCACCCATCGTTAGAGAGGTTTCTTCTGGTTCTACTGCATATAGGACATCTATTTTTAAGCGAGTGAAGCAAATACTCCATAAAGGTTTTCAGCTCTGTGGACGTTACTACTTGTTTCTAGCATTCTCTGCAAATCAGTTGAGAGACCGTTCTGCATGGTTCTTTGCCAGTGGGGAGGATATTACAGTACAACAAATTAAGAAGTGGATGGGGAACTTCCCTAAATATAATGTTGCCAAGCATGCCGCAAGGATGGGTCAATGCTTTTCTTCCACCTATTGCACAGTGGAAGTTCCATCAAAACAGGTTGAGGACCTTCCAGATATTAAAAGGAATGGTTATGACTTCTCTGATGGTATAGGAAAAATTACACCAGTTCTTGCCATGGAAGTTGCTCAAATGCTGCAGTTGAATTTCAACCCTCCCTCAGCCTTTCAGATCAGGTATGGTGGATACAAAGGTGTGGTCGCAACTTGGGCAGCAGAACCAGGATGCAAATTTAAGCTCTCATTGAGACCGAGTATGAAGAAATTTGAATCTGAACATAAGGTGCTTGAAATAATTACTTGGACACGTTTCCTGCCCTGCTTTTTGAATAAGCAGATTATTACTTTGCTGTCATCCTTGTTGGTGCCTGACAGTGCTTTTCAAGATTTACAATATTCAATGGTTGAAAAGCTCAGTCAAATGCTTGAAAATGTCGAAGTGGCATTTGACGTATTGACAACATCATGCACAGGAGATTTGCAAAACACTGCTGCTATAATGCTTAGTGCTGGTTTTAGATCCCAGAGCGAACCTCATTTAAAAGACATGCTTTCTTCTATAAGAGCTGTGCAGTTAGAAGAGCTTTTGACAAAATGTAGGATTTTCGTTCCCCAAGGTAGGTGGTTAATGGGTTGTCTGGATGAAATAGGGGAGTTGGAATATGGGCAGTGTTTCATCAAAGTTTCAGGCCCGCCCTTGGAGGGCTGCTTTCTCAAACATGGCTCCGGCTTTGGAGAAAGGAAAACAAGTTCAACAATTGTAAGGGGCAAGGTGGTTGTGGCCAAGAACCCTTGCCTGCATCCAGGTGATGTCCGGATTTTAGAAGCTGTAGATGCTCCTAGTTTGCATCATTTAGTTGATTGCTTGGTTTTCCCACAGAATGGGCACAGGCCACATCCAAATGAAGCTTCTGGAAGTGATCTTGATGGAGATATTTACTTTGTTTCTTGGGACTCTAGCTTCGTGCCTCCAAGTGGCGAGAGTTGGGAACCAATGGACTATAATGCAGGTGAAGTGAAAGGATCAAAAGAGCCTGTCAAAACTGAGGTATAGCAATTTTGTCTTCCTTGGCTTTGCTAGCATCGTTAAGTTAGACATTGCAAGCTGTTAAGAACTATGGTTGTTTAATGTCTTTATTACAAGTTTTAATTTACTTTTGGCACCATTTGATTAGCTATGGCTGCATAAATGATTCAATCAGGGACTTCCATTATTTTTATCCCTGTCACGAGAAAATAAAGCATCTAGATACCATATAAGAGGCAATCATTCTTTTTTGGTTGAAAATTGAAGCACTGAGTTTTTTACATTAAAGTCAAGGCAAACGTTTAGAGTTTATATTGAATTATTTCCTGTTTGACAAGGAGGCATTTGTGAATTTCTAAGACTTTTTAATTACCTTGAATATAGTCAACCCTTATATTGTGGATGAGATTTCATAGTCAAAGTCAAAAGTGTCCCTAAGTCCATAAATGGAAAGTGCTTGTAAATATTGTAAATAAGCACTTCTTATTTTAGCTCTATCCTCATCCTATTTTCCTTGTTTAACTTTTAGTCCCTTCTCCCTCCTTTGGCCATACTCTTAGTTCCATTTCTGATGTTGATGTTGAGCTATGGCCTTGTGCCTCCCAGGGTTTCTCACCACGGTTTTTGCCTCGCCCTTGCTCCATTTTAGTTATTTCTGCACATGTTCATGCTTCATGTATATTGTTAGATAATCTTACATTATGCTCTTGGAGTAGCCTTTTGCACTCTCACAGATTATTGCTGCTGATTGTACTTGTTAGTCCCATTGACCAATCTTTTTGGTCGCTCGTTGGAAAATAATAAAATTATCTTATCTTATCTTATACAATTAAGCCAAGTGTGTTAATCCAGGGCTGTCCTAGACCACCTCAGAAATGGTCCTGACACTGGCATCTTTTGGGTCTCAAAAATTTGGTGCATTTTTTAGCACCTTCACATGCATTTTTTCAAGATTTTTATGACTAAAGAAGGGCCTTTGGATTAGTATGCAAATTATCTTTCCAACAAGCTAAAGAAGACCTAAAACTGAGAAATGAGCGAAAAGTTATGGTCTCGGAGTCTCCCCTTTTTTTCATAAAACTCAGCTTTGTCTAGCTCAATATCACACTCAACCATAACTTCATATTAGGGTTAGGTTTCTTGCATCTGATGGTTTTTGCCTATTAGGGTTTTAACATTATTAGAAAATGTAGTTTCAGTCTCTTCTTATGTGATTTTTGTGAATGAGCCTGGCATACATAGTTCTTTCAAAGATGACTACAAACATTCTGGCGATTGTATTTGTATATTGTTTTTCACCATTGTTTCAATTTGGCTTTTATTGTATCTCTGTGTTTCTTTTCTGTATTAACGCTATCTTACATTTCGCTCTCAACATAATCTGTGTTACTGCTCAAAGTAACACTCAAGTGATAAAGCCCCGAAGTGCAAGTGGAACCTTGAGGGAACTAAGAGGGGTTGTCTGCTGTCACTATAACAATGCCCTCTCTCACTTTAGGCCATCTCTCCTCTGGCTCAAGGGGGGCATCTCTAGAATAGAATCACTAAGGCTATGTAATGGAGGCTCAAGGTGACATGAAGAGTTAACTTTAGCAAAATAGAAATTGTAGTTTAGGAAAATAAAGTGGATGGAGGACTGAGACTAGTGCCTATCTAACTTGGGCAAATGGAGTCAATAAAGGTAACCAAGAGGGCTGGAAATTAGATGAATTGTGGTGGTGAGAAGTGTTGTTACAACATGCAAAATCTCACGTATGAATGACAAATAAGATTGCTAGAAATACATGTTTGTAGGCCCTTACAAAGGAGCTCTACTTATGCACATCCTTAACACATAAAGGGTGATCTTACTTCAAGCTGAAAACATCATTCAAGCTTTCAAAGAAATGGCATAACATAAATGATTTGACTAGAGAATAAAAACAACAAAAGAGTTAAATAGGAAAGACTTCATCCAACCTTCTTCTCCAATGACACAACTGCTCTATTATGGAGCACTTATTGCAGCAGACTTATTGATGTAATTTCCAGCAATATATATTCATCAATATGGGAGAAAAAGGAAGCTGTACTTACATAGAAACCCTTAAGATAATCACATTCACCTTCATAAGATATTCAACTAGGTTCTAAAGAGGTGTTTTTCATTAATCCAACCATGGATAACAATGATCCGGATTTTATGAGCAGAATAAAATGAATACAGATTATTAAAAGATGCTTAACACAGAATAACAAAGATATAGTAAAATTGGTTTTCTATTCAATAAGGAAATAAGCTGAAACTGTAAAATGCAGTGGAAAATTAGCTTGCTGGAATGGTGGCGGCTTATTTATGAGAAGAGATGCGACGACTGCGCTTATTCGCAAGAATATGGTTAAAATGAGGCTCTGAAGGCCTTTTACAATAAACATGAATGTCAAAAACCCTAGACATCCAAAAACCTAACCCTAGGAGATGAAGCGCCAAAAGTCATGTGGGCCCTGTTATCCCCCACTTTTAGGGATAACTAGGAGATCATGTCTCAAGGCCCACATGTCCTAGACATCGAGTACCGAGAGTCGGATAAACTTTAGCATGGCCCTTGAGGGCCCATCTTTTCTCTCTTTCAACGCCTCTACCTTGCCAGCAACAACAACATCCATCACCGTCGACTTGGTCTTGTGTCAGAAATGGTTCTTGCTCCATGAGGTAATGAGTCCGGGTATCATGGTATGTGTCACTCTGATCCTCAAAACCTTTGAATATGTGCATTTAATTCCTTTTGTTTCTAACAAATGCTTGGATCTTATACTTGCCCACTTGACCATGTCTGGGGGGAATGACAGGATGCGCTAGTAAGCCTGTGTCCGTAGGTTCTGGTTTGCCACTGGGGGGATTTCTTAAAAGCCATCGTTCGCTCCCGTCATAGCACCACTTTTTCATCTTGCTTCTCGCTCATCTATCCCATTACACTTGTCCGGGCACTGGGTTGACCTATCATTTGAGGATCGCACCTTGCCTCGTGGGAAGAAGGGGCTAAAGGCCCAGAAGGTAAAAGCAAGCTGGCAAAAGATAAAAGCCTAAGAATAAAACCTCGAGATGCTTCGCCCAGGGATCCCCGAGAAAGCAATAAAAGGCTTCTCAGCAAGAAACAAGAGGGA
>ML778537.1:1327210-1337641 GCA_009831015.1 Picea engelmannii | reverse complement strand
TATTTTTATTATTAGGTTAATCCCCATTGAGGATTAACCATGTCGGTAATTGTATAAGGACCAAATCCCCTTTTGCGGATTGGTCATCGGACAATTATAATGTAAAGAATAAGAAGTCGGCCCCAGCAGTTATAATAAAAGGGTCAGATTCAATTAAAGGTGGATTTACCCACCCAGTGAGAGAGGTCGGCCCTGCCAAGATGGTGACTCTTCACACGTGCCAGATTAGTATAAGTAAGAGGCTAGCGCCTCACTTCTAACACACTTCACTTGCTTATGTTCTTATGAGGCAAGGTGACATTTCAAGTTGGTGAAAGAAGAAGAAGAGTGGCGCATCTCTTAGAGGAGGATTTTATGTATTGGTTGAGTTATCTCTTGAACATTTGTACAAGCTTTTATGATAAGGAAGTTTTGCTGGGTTTTCTTCCCCTAGAGGGTTTCCCAGGATAAATGCTGTGTCTATTGTGGATGTGTATTTCTCAGTGATCTTGTTTATATTATGCTCTTATCTTATGAAATGCAAAGAACTATAATATCAGCATAAAACATTAACACATAATGGAGTGGGCAAAGCTTCCGATGGGGCCCTGTAAGGTGTTATTTCTGTAAAGGCAACCAAACTTTATCGCCCACCTGAAAATTATGTGGCACCTGATGTTGATCATGGCGCTGCTTGTACTTGGCATTAGACCTCTGTAGAATATCCTGAACCTGTTGGTGGATGTGCTGGATCCGCTCAATGAACTGGGTGGCTTTGTCAGCTTTTAGTGGAGTAGGGGACGAGTCGACCGAGGTGGTTGCCAGGGGTAGTGCAACATCCATGGGGCCTAATGGTTGGAATCCCAACCCCACATGAAAGGGGTTGTGGCCAGTTGAGCTATGCAGGGCGCGGTTGTAGCTATGTTGGACATAGGGAAGACTCTCATCCCATGTGCGGGGGTGTTTTGAATTGTACATGCGTCGGATATGTACGACCATTCGATTGACGACCTCAGTTTGGCCATCTATCTGGGGGTGGAAGGCAGTGGATTTGGTGAGCTTGGTATCCAACAGTGACCAAAGGCTCGACCAGAATGAGTTGAGGAACCGACTGTCACGGTCTGAGATAATGGTTTGTGGGATCCCAAAATGTACCCATACTCGTTCAAAGAAGAGCTTGGCAGTGGCTTCTGCTGTGATGTTCTTCTTGAAGGCGGCTAAAATCGCCATCTTGAAAAAACGATCAACAACCACAAAAACACAGTCATTTCCCCTCTTGGTGGACGGGAGGCCCGACATGTAGTCCATTGAGATGGATTCTCACGACCTGTTAGGAGTAGGCAGAGGGGTGTACATGCCCTGTTTCTTAGTGGTCGGTTTGGCAATAACGCAGGCGATGCAGGACCTAATATACTTCCCGACATCCTGTCGAAGTTTCGACCAGTAGAAATGTTTCTGCAGCACTGCCACTGTCTTTTCAACGCCAAAGTGTCCTGCCACCCGACTGTAGTGAGCTTCCCAAATCAGCTTCGCGTGCTCGCTTGATGGAACGTAGAGATGGCCCAGACGACACAACAGCTCATCCTGAAGATTGAAATTAGCGACCACTTAGTTGGTGCCCAACATTTGGTAGGTGGTGGAGAAGTCAGGGTCTGTCTCGTATAGGTGGGGCCATCCGGAGGTCTCGTGGCCGCAAGAGTCTAGCACCGTGGTGAGTGCCGAGACTGGAGGTCGGTTGAGGCAATCAACAACTCGGTTGGTACTTCCTATTTTATACTTGATGTTGAGATGGAATTGTTGTAAGTATGTTGACCACTTCTGATGGCGGTCATTTTGCAATTTGCCTTGGGTCTGCATGAACTGTAGTGGCTTGTGATCAGTGTTGGATGATTGCCTACTTCCCAAGAATGTAATGTCTCCACTGGTGGCAGGCTTGCACAATGGAGTACATTTCTTTGTTGTAAGTAGGGTACTTACAGACAACATCTGATAGTGTCTCACTATGATATGCCACGGGGTGGTCGTGTTGAGTGAGAATGACGCCCACAACATAGTCTGAAGCATCTGTCTCGATCTCAAAGGGATGTTTCAGGTCTGGTAAAGAAAGTACCGGGGATGAACACAAACGCTTCTTTAAGTCATCGAAGGCTTGTTGTTGGGACAGACCCCACACAAATTTTGCCTTACCGCCACCCCTGGTTACTTGGCTGAGGGCCCATGCAATATGAGAGAATCCCAGCACGAACTTGCGATAGAAATTGGCGAGGCCCAAGAAGCTTCGAAGTTCAGTGAGTGTGGTTGGGGTTGGCCAGTCACGGATGACCTGGATCTTGGCTGGATCCACATGCACACCACGCTGATCAACAATGTAGCCTAAGTAATGGACCTTGCCCATGCCGAAGGAGCATTTTTCCAAGTTTACATATAGTTTGTGCTGCTGCAAGGTGTGCATAACCTGTTGAATATGCTGCAAGTGTTTCGCCCAAGTCTTGCTGTAGATGGGGATGTCATCTAGATACACCACTACATAAGTATTGGTGAAAGGTCGTAGGATATTGTCCATCATCCTCATAAACGTTGTTGGAGCATTTGTCAAACCAAAGGGTACGACCAACCATTCAAAAAGACCTTCTTTTGACTTGAAGGCAGTCTTCCATACATCTGTCTGTTCTATTGGGACTTGGTGGTAGCCAGACTTCAGATCAATCTTACTGAAGTATTTGACCCCCATGAGCTGATCAAGGAGGTCGTCGATTCGGGGAATCGGGTACCGGTTTCAGACTGTGATTTTATTCAGGGCCCGGTAATCAATGCAGAGTCGCCAGGTCTCGTCTTTCTTCTGTACCAACACGATTGGGCTCCCACAAGGCGATGAGCTGGGACGGATGTGCCCCTTGTGGAGCAGTTCTTGGATCTGCCTCTTGATCTCCTCATTTTCTAACAAAGAGCAGCGGTAGACTGACCCATTGGGTAGCGGTGCGCCTGGGGTCAGATCGATGGGATGCTTGACCTGGTAGTGCATAGGTACTCCGGTAGGAGAGGAGAAGATATCTAAGTATTCTTCCACAACCTTATCCACTTGCTTCTGTTGTGTGGAGAGATCGGCTGCAGAGGCTCTGGATGTGGCTGCGATCTTTCACTCACTCTGAGAGCGAATCACGAAGAAGACAAATTTCCCGGTCTGAGAGATGACCTTCCTGCATTGCTTGGCAAAGATCAAAGAAATAGCACTAGGAGGGACTGCCTCGGGTATCTTGTACAATTTCCTGTTTAAAGTAATAATAACACTACGAGGCCTAGACTCATACACAACATGACATTTTCATAAATAAGGTTGGCCCAAAAGAACATTACAAACTTCGAGAGGAGCAACATCACACAATATCTCGTCTTTGAAGGGCTTGATGCCGTACAATAGTTAACACTGTTGGTTGATGCGGAGATCGCTTCCTTGGCGGAGCCATCCAATGGTGTAGGGTTGTGGGTGCGGCGTTGTTGGCAGGGCCAACCGCTTGACGACCTTTGCTGAGGTGAGGTTCTTCTGGCTACAGCTATCAACGATGAAGTGCAGCGGGGTGCCTTTTACCCACATCTGTGAATGAAAGAGGCACTCTCCTTCTTCTGGCTCGTCTGGTTCACTAGGCTGGAGCTTGGTCGTAGCAACGGTGGCACCGGGTTCTGCGTCAATGATCCGTCTTCCCCTTTCTAGTTCTAACTCAGAGTTAGAACTCGCATCTGATTTAGAGGATTTCACTTCAGCCACCGACGACTGCTTTTAGCGGTAGTCAGCAGTGTTATGCCAAGGGCTCTTATGGAAGTCCCACCACTTCCCGGTATCTTTCTTTGTCTTTTCGGTGTCCTTCTTTGCTTGCGGCTTGGACTAGTTGTCCTGATACTGTCCATCTTTGCTCTGTCCTTTGTTCTGTGGGTTGGGGCCGCCCTTTCCTGGCTTTTGCTGTGAGGGGTTCCCAGGCCCAAATTGCCGCGTCTTTTGTTTGAGCTTCTGCTCGATTTTGATGGCATATCGTAGGCCACACCCAAGGACGAGATGTCCATAAATTCCATTTCTGTCTGGATGTATCTATGTAGAGCACCGCGATACTTGAGCACCGGATGTCGCTCCAAATCTTTGATACCCATCTTGGTGCGCAAGGTATGGAAGATATTTGTGAACTCTGGCACTGCTTGGTCTCTTTCTTGCCAGAGTGTGGTCCATTTGGTATACAAGTCGTCATAACTTCCGACAGGGTATATTGTTCCTTAACAACATCCCTGAAGGATTCCCAGGTGGCCGCGATTGTAAATAATGAGGGTTCCTCTGTTTCCTTTTGCTCATAGAAAATTTCCCACCAATCTTTGACATGGGGAACGACTTTAAGGAGCGCAAAAGTAATCTTTTCTCTATTCGAAAAGTTATGGATAGAAAAATACCCTTCTAGTATGTTCAACCACTTGTGTACAAGATCTGCGTCTATCTGACCTTCAAATATAGGAATATCGAAGTTGATTTGTACCTTGAAGGGGGCGGCGCCTCCGCTCGAGGAAGATGCGTCGCCTGTTGGTAGCCGCCGAAGGATTTGCGTGAAACTATCCATCATCTCGTTCCTCTATTGTGTGAGGRCTTCCTCAAGCAACATTTTGAAAGGATCTCCTGTTCCGTCATCTTTCTTTTCTCCTGCCATGAGAGATCGCTTGGGCGTGCGAGAGCTTTTGTCCTCAAGAGAAACAAGCTCGAGACCCAATTCTGAGAACCCTGACCTCGTTGGGGACATGCATTAAGACGAGAAGGAGCAAATCGCTCTGATACCACTAATTTGGATTTTATGAGCAGAACGAAATGAAAACAGATTATTAAAAGATGCTTAACGCAGAATAACAAAGATACAATAAAACTGGTTTTCTATTCAATAAGGAAATAAGCTGAAACTGTAAAATGCAGCGGAAAACTAGCTTGCTGGAATGGTGGCGGCTTATCTATGAGAAGAAATGTGACGACTGCGCTCATTCGCAAGAAGATGGTTACAATGAGGCTCTGAAGGCCTTTTACAATAAACAGGAATGTCAAAAACCCTAGACATCCAAAAACCTAACCCTAGGAGATGAAGCGCCAAAAGTCATGTGGGCCCCGTTTGGATAAGTTAGTACATCAAATTCTCAGGGTCGTAACTTTTGCATATGATCTCCGTTTTAGGTGCACAATAGCTCGTTGGAAAGGTCTAACTGAGAAGAACAATTTTCGATTGGCTCAGGTCAGTTTCATCGATAGTCACCTAGGCTCTAAATCCCCAAAAAACGTCGTTTAGGGCCTCAAAATGGCCTCGGAGTTTGGAACCCGAAAAACTGCCGAAAAACTGCCAAGGTGGAAAACTGTTTTTCGAGCCAGTGGAATAGGTGGGTGGCCATCGATATTCACCTGGATCAAACAATAGAGGGAGCAAAGCCTTATATAGATTTGAGCTCAATCTACTTTACGATAAAATATTATTTAGTCGAATCTAGATCCACTAATTCCTCCCAGGAAAAACACTAGAAAAACATCAAAATATTACATAAAGGTCTCTCCAAGGCAAAACACCCACACAAAATAATAAAACAATGTAGCCATAATGAATGGCGTGCCACATGTCTCCTCTTTGTGCAAAATGCCCTCATAGAAATTGAATTTCTTTGATCATGCAAATAATATCCTTGTGCCATGTGCTCCTCTTTCTCCTTGGTGTGCTCTCCCAAATGACCTTTCAACCATGAAATAAAATCAAATTCACTTTAGAAGAGGCGTGCCCTTGGATTGTGTGCAAGGAGGAGGCCTTGGGACCACCTTAATTTAGCCAAATAATATAAAAATAATCCATAAAGGTTGTGCCCTTGAGAAGTGTGCAAGTGGGTGGCTATGGGACCACACTGTCCAAGCCAAAATAATATAAATAGGTTCATGAAAGTTGCGCCCTTGAGATGTGTGCAAATAGTAGTTGTTACCTCCCTTGGATCTAGGGCCACAACCATAAAATATTCCTCCAAAAGGTGGGTGCCCTTGATAAATGTGCCAAGGCAGTTATGCCTCCTAAATAAATGTGTAAAGATGCCATGAAAATGGGAGTGCTCCCCTAGATGAGGGAGTCAACAACCTTGAGATGCCAAAACAATGCCAAAGCAAAGTTATTTAGGGTGCTTTCTCCAATGCAATAGCCAACTCTTCAAACAATGGATCTCATAGGAACTTGTGCAAAGAAGGTCTACTTTGGTTGTTGTAACAACCTCCAAGGATGGGGCATGTAAATTTTTCTAGCCTAGGTGATTGCTGTCCTAATGTTCTCTCGTTAAATAACTCAAAAACATAATTGATTTTACACTAGAAAATTAAATTTCTGAACACTGCATCAATCACACATTGGCTGAAAAATGAACAGTGGAAGAAATAAAACACATACACAAGGATTTCTCCTTATAATAAGCTTTTCATTCCTTTGATCAATGCTTACAAGGTGACCTTTGCAGGCTGTGTTAATTGACAGCTGTACAGTCATTAAATCTCCTAGATATGAAGTATATGGCCTATGTAAGAAAGGTGCTTGCTCTTTTCCTGACTGTTTTGAACAATAGATCACTCTTCCTTTCCTTGGAACATTGAAGCACACTTGAGCAATCATAGAAGATAAAGCATGGCCTGCAAATTTGAAGGTGTACGTCTTGGAAACCTGAAGGTGTATGGCCTGCAAATCTGAAGGTGTATGATCCGTGCATGGAAAAGACTGCTACAACAGTGTATGGTTTGTTGTACTTGCTAGTCACTTCAGAAATATGCTCTCCTTCTACTTGAATGCACTTTACCCTTCTCTTGCTCTCTCGTACTCTCTTCTCAAATGAGGTCGACCTCACCCATCTTGTCCTCTTTATGCTTTGAGAGAAATAACTAATCTCCTCAATCCTAGCTGCCGCCTATCTCAATCTTGAGATGTGCAACTAAGATTAAATATCGATCTAAGTCATTAATGTTCTAAAACTTCTAGAACATTTCATTTAGATTCAAAACATTAGAATTTCACCTTTTTATTTATTTTTCAAGTGAAATTACAAGACGGAATTAGTGACCACCTTTCCAAGGTCACCAATGAAATGTCTCGAACCACTTCATGCACGTTTTCACTGAAACCCATGTAAGTACCTGCTTGAGCTACATTTCTCAACACTCCCTCTTAGTGAGGAAGGATTTCTTCACCAATCCAAGTTTGTCTCTAAATGCTTCAAACTTCACTTTTTCTAAGGGCTTGGTTAGAATATCAACTACCTGTTGATGTGTGGGAATATATTGGAGGTTCACCACTCCCTTGTGAATCTCATCTCATATGAAGTAATATATGATCTCTATGTGCTTGGACCTGGCATGAAACATTGGATTCTTAGAGAGTTTGATACAATTCTGATTATTAGAATAAATGACTATGGGATCCAACTCTTGATCAAACAATCTTGCAAGTAACTTGCGAAGCTAGATGACTTCACAACTAGTAGTACTGGCTTCCATGTATTCTTCCTTTGTTGAGCTAAGTGCCACGGAAGTCTACTTTCTGCTGAACCTAAGCTAAAGCAACACCCTGAGGTGCTCTTCCTATCTGTTGGAATCCTTGTCCAATTTGAGTTTGAATACCCCTGCAACTTCACTTCACCATCTTCGAGATATTTTAGACCATACTCCACTGTGCCCCTCGAGCATCTGAGCACATATTTTGTTGCTACCCAATGCTCCTGCCTCGGCTCCACCATGAATCGACTCAAGGTGTTCACAATGAAACATATGCCTGGTCTAATGTTGATCAAATATATCAAGGAACCTATCAACTGCCTGCACAATGTGGGATCCACCAACTTTGAATCTGAAGCTGTCACCTTCTTCAGATTAGTGATCATGGCTGTGGCCATAGGTTTGCAGTCCTCCATTTGAAACCTCTTCAGAATCTAATTGCATACTTGCCTTGTCCAAGGAATTGTTGGGTTAATCTTGACTTGGTCATAGAGTGGTTAAGCTTACATTGATTCAATCGTTGTTGGGTTTATCGTTGGTGGTTTACGGGCCCATGGTATTTGATGCGAGTCTTTGCATGGCTATCTCCACACCATGCATGTACTTGCATGGCTATCTCCCCTTCATGCATGTCTTTGCATGGCTATCTCCCCTTCATGCATGTCTTTGCATGGCTATCTCAAGGCCATGCATGTCTTTGCATTGTAATCTAATTCTAGTAAAGGAATCAGGGTTGTAATTGATGAAGCCTATTTAATGGCTTGAGATACTCCATTGTAAGGAGCCTCAAGTAGTCGTTGTTGGCTTGGATTGGCTGGTTTGGCCAAGGTTATTAAGAGATATCTATCGGGGTGTTGGTTCTCTCAGTTAAGGGTTTCCAGGATAAATATTGCCTTTATGTGCATGCATTTTGTGTTGTCTTTGATATTTCTCTCTTAGTTTTTAACAAGGTATCAGAACCAAGTTGACGTGGACTCTCCAATGACAGTGGTCTGATGTTGAGATCCATGCTTATGAAATTGTTGGTAAAGTGAGTGACCTGTTGAATAGAGATATGCATACAAATTGAAGTGATGGTTCATGGGTTTATGAACCATGGTAAATGACACATGGAAATGGAGCATATGCAGAAGCATATTGAGGATGAAGTACTCGGTGATTGAGTGCTTTGGCTCACTATATTTGGAGTAAGGAGGGATGTTGGTAAAGAAGATAGTATATGCTTCTTGCATCATTTGCTCGGGCATACAGTGGATCGATGTGGAGCATAGGCATAAGCGCATTCAGGATGAAGTACTCAGTGAATGAGTGCTTTGGCTTACTGTATTTGGAGCAGGGAGGGATGCTGGTAAAGAAGTTGGTAGATGCTTCTTGCATCATTTGCTCGGACATACAGTGGATTGACATGGAGCATAGGCAGAAATGCATTGAGGATGAAGTATTTTGTTCAGAGAAGGCCGTGAGGCTGAGAAGGGTTCAATCTGGCTCACGGTGGCCTGAAGGAAAGATAGATAGTTGGCATTTTCATTTTTATTTTTTGGTCTTCTTCCAAATGATCGAGGCATAATTTGACCACAAGCCTAGCTTGTTGCACAGGAGGCGCTTTACATAGTAGTTCGATTGACAAGTTGTGGCGAGGGTTACCCCTCCTTTTGTAATCTGAACAAGTGTTACCCCATCCTCGATTGTATTTGAAATGTAGACTTCACATAATTAAACTTCTTGGATAGTTAGTTAAGGTTGTGGGAAAAATTCTAAAGGATTTGTGAATGTTTCATCATGTGGTTGACTGTCGGTGCTGCCATCCAGGTGGAGGTTGTCTCTCAAACCCGACACATGGAAAGTCCAGCCACAGGTTAGTTCGCAAAGGATATTGTGGAAAGATTTTCAAGAAAGGTCAATGAGGAGACACTATTATGGTATTGAGAAAACATTAGTTATCACGTAGAGTGCTAGCCACCAATGGAGAAGAATGGTCCTTGTAGCCCATGGCATGGTATCTGTGACCATGGCACAGTCTTATGACTATGGAGGTGGTCTGAGTGACTACATGGATACTCATAGCGTGATCTGTGTGATTATGGCATGGTCTGTGTGACCATGGTATAGTCCACGTGACTATAGTAATGACACTTGTAGCATGGTCTGCGTGACCATGACATAGTCTACGAGACTATGATGGAGATGTTAATGTTTAAGCCATTATTATAGTTCTTTACATTTCATTAGATAACAATAGCATAATACAAGATCACTGAGAAATACACAATCATAAGAGACACAACATTTATCCTGGGAAACCTTCTAGGGGAAGAAAACCCAGCAAAACTTCCTTATTATAGATAGCCAATACAATGCCAAGAGATCTGTTAAACTAATGCAGAAGATCCTCTCCCAGATATGCGCCACTCTCTCTCCTTCTTCTCTTGTATAAATAAGGAGGCTAGCCTCCTTATTTATACAAGATTGGCACGTGTGAAGTATCTCTTCACTGGCAGGGCCGACTTCTCCAACTGGGTGGTTATAACCACCTTTATTATGTTTCGGGGCCTCTTTGATATATTTTGGGGCCGACTTCTTCTGTTGCCTTTTACAATTACAATATGACCAATCCACAAAAGGGGATTTGGTCCTTTTAAAGTAGCCGACATGATCAATCCACAATGGGGATTGATCCAATGAATAATATATCAAATAATAATAAGAATACACTTTGCAGTTACATTATTTCAACACTCCCCCTTAACAAGAAGGGTATTCTTCAGCAACATCATGTGAGAGAGAGAGAAAAACATCATCAACAACATCAAGTGGGTGAGAGGACAGCATC
This sequence comes from Picea engelmannii, assembly GCA_009831015.1. Taxonomy (NCBI): domain Eukaryota; kingdom Viridiplantae; phylum Streptophyta; class Pinopsida; order Pinales; family Pinaceae; genus Picea; species Picea engelmannii. Next base: position 1,327,313 of record ML778537.1, on the reverse strand, counting down.
ATCAATATCATCTTGGAACACTGACTGGCGTATCTATAAATCATCGGAAGTTTTCTTCATCGACAACATCGTCATTCTCAAAGGAATGCCATCATCATCTGCA
>ML778537.1:1293644-1316228 GCA_009831015.1 Picea engelmannii | reverse complement strand
GATTGGGCCGACAGTATTCCTGATCGGAAGAGTACTTCAACATATTGCTTCAATCTAGGCTCCAGTATGGTTTCATGGAACAACAGGAAGGGATTGTGTGTAACACTCTGTACGACTGAGGCAGAGTGCATGTGCAACAAGTCGTGAAGCAACGTGGCTTTGGAAATTGTTGACCATTGGACTGAATTTGACTTGTAGCTAAGACCTACAAGAAGAGGATGACGAGACTTGTTCTGGAGGACAAGTGATGAAGTTAGCAGGTTGAAGATCTAGTTGATATTTAATGCTCGAGAGGGAGCCGAACGGTCAGTTCCAGAGGGAGCTGGGTACTACAGTAAGGAGTAGGAGGCTCTGTCGGATGCAAGAAGCAGTCATGTGTGGTGCTCAGTACGGATGAAGCTGAGTATTTGGCAGCATGTGCAGTAGCAGTGTGGCTTCGAGAACTGTTGTCTGGGTTATTTGGTCTTGGACTGGAGGCGACCTGCATTTGTTGTGACAACCAGAGTTGCATGAAGTCGTCAGAGAACCCCGTGGTCTATGACAGGTCGAAGCATATCGAGATCATATATTACTATATCAGGGATATGGTGCAGAAAGGGAGCAATGAGGCTCCAGTTCCATGACTACAGAGGATCGGGTTGCGGACATGTTTACCAAGTCACTGTCGAGGATGAAGTTTGAGTACTTCAAGGACAAGCTTGGCGTGTTCCCTCTTCAGAGGGAGTGTTCTCATCCAGCATGAAAAAGGGTTGGCATTGAGTTTTCTCATCCAACATGAAAAAGGGATGGCACCGAGACAGGTGGGACTTATCTAGCATGAAAAAGGCATCGAGACAGGTGGGGTTCATCCAACATGAAAAAGGCACCGAGATTGGTGGGACTCATCAAACATGAAAAAGGGTTGGCATTGAGTGTTCTCATCCAGCATGAAAAAGGGATGGCACTGAGACAGGTGGATCTCATCCAGCATGAAAATTGATAGTCATAAGGAAATCGATCTGGGCCCTCCATTGAGATCTAATCTCAACCATTGAAATGTCTGGTGGGCCCAAGTCGATTTGCCAAAGGTGAAATAGGGTTTTTGGACTCATTATGCACAAGTCGACTTGGTGAGAAGCTTCAACAACTTAGAGTAGCAGGGTCCAACAACAGGGAAAGCTTCAACAACTCAGGAAAAGGCCGCACAACCTCCATTTCACTCAGCCAATCGCTCCTACACTCAGCAAGCAAGTAACAACTAGATCTGGGCGTGATTTGGGTCGTACAGGAGAGCCGTATATAATATAGACTATACGTCGCACCCAACAACCAAGCAAAGCGACCTGGGTCGTATAACAAGGCCGTACGACGCACCCAACAATCAGACCGTGAGCAGATAAAGGGAGTGTGAGGGCTGTGAGGTTGCTGAAGGAAGATATTTTTCCTCAGGGAGTTTTTTGTAATAGCAGATGTAAAATTTCTGAAGATATCCCTTGCTGAAATAAAAACAAATCACCAAGCAGAAGACCGGTTTTCCCAGTTCGGTTTTTCCGGGGTCATTTGACCAAAAAATCACTGAGTATTTATTGTGTGAATGCTGGTGTCTTTATGTGTTTATTTGCTGTTGCATTAGAGTGTTAAGAAAAATCAACATGTTCAAATTTTTAATTCAAAGTTCAGTTCTGCTCCTTATTTTTGTTAAATCTGCAACTAGGTTCTGTTTTTTCATGAGATTTAACACTTTGACCTACTTTTGTGGTCATTAGTCTGACATTAATAGAATTTTCTTATCTTATGTCACTTACATACTATGTTGCATTGGTTTTTGGGACGGGAGAACGACGAGGATGGGGGGACGTGTCCCCCAGACGATTAGAGCACACCTCCAAATTTTTCAGGGGACGACGGGTTGGGGACGACAATTATATATATATATACATATATATATTAAAAAATATTAAACTTTTAAAATTTTAAAATTCACCGTAAACATTTGTAGTTGCTTCAAGCTTGTAAGCATAACAAGCTCTACTATATAGTATTATGCACAACCCTTACACTTGCCAATTTTGAAAAAGCTTGAGCAATTTAAAAAAGGGTGAAATGACATTCCATTACTGGCTGCTAGACAAGAGCAAAATGCAATTTAGCTTTAGGAAACTTGAGCAAAATGCAGTTTAGCTTTTGGAAACCTAAGTGAGAACTATCTCTATAACAGTTTTTCTTCCTCATATTTCTTGTTAATAATGATTATGTTAAAACATAAAAGGCATTTCCTCCTCAATAGGTTTTGCGGATTTTTACGGCTGTGTTGAAAACCACTATAAAACACTTTGGTTGTGTAAAGAGATTAGATTCATATTTCATATTAAGAAGGTGATTTAATATGAATTCATTCAAACATTTAGTACCCAATTGAAGTCACTAACATCTGATTGTTTTTACAATGCTTGAGGTTGGGATGGTGGAAGCACTAGACTTGAATGACTCCTGGAAACCCAAGTACAATATGTAAAAGCTAAGATGACCAGAAAAATGAGCAGAACAAGGGCAGTAACCACAAGGATCAGCCCTTCAAAATGTTGCAATTCCTGTTTTTTTGACATGGAAGCTTTGCTTGTTGTGATGTTGTTGCTGAAAATACAATATTTAAATCACCAAAAACCCAAATCGAAACCCTTCATACAAAACATATGTTTTGAGCTACAACTTTTACAACAGATTTAGATTCAATGTAATACAAAAATAATGGATGGGAAAAATGATCTTATTTTCCAATCATCAATTTCCATGATTTTCAAGACTGAAGATATATGTTCGGAATATCCCTGAAATTTGCCTAGAGCATCCCTGAAATTTGTCACAAATTTCCCTGAAATTTGTCCGGAACGTCTTGGGGACGACCAACAAGTCCCCAAATCCCCGATGGAGTCCCCATCAATTTGTGTAAGTTTCCTAAGGGTCCTTGCAACACCCCTGTTTCCCCTAGATTGTAAATATTATTATTATTGTGAACGGGACTATGGACAGTTCTGTTATGTGAATGTTGGAAAGACAATGAACCTTGCTATAGAAGGTAATGTATATATTTTGTTATTAAATAAAAAGGAAATCGTGGCATGACTGTTGAAAGAGGGTTGCCAGTATAGATCATGATGCCATGAGAGGGGATGGTAAGGGGAACCAGTAATGGTGAGATGACCCCTGCCAGGCTGGTACCCTGTTGGATATAAATTGCGCAGACCTAGAACAGTGTTCTGGCCCAAAAAATTTAATTACCAGTCAGGCTGGTAGTTGGGAAGTCTTCCTCAAGAGTCAATGAGAAGATGGGCAGAGTACCCATCCAGAAAATTCCTGATCTGACCCACGAAATATTGTTGGGGAAGGCAAGAAAAGAAAGGTAAAAATTGTGGGCAGAGGGCAGAAGAGGCGACACAAATGAGTCAGAGGGCCAATCAAGAGGAGAGAGCACGCGAGGCTCTCTGGTTTTGAGGAGAACTGAGAACTAAACTGTTCTGGTTAGAGGAGCGCTTGGACAATGTTTTCTAATCAAGCTGATAAATAGAGCTGTAGTGATTGAGTGAACAATCTTAGCAGACTCCCTTGCTTGGTGGATAGAAAACTGAGTTGCCAGGCTCCTGTGGGAAAAGGAGAGTAACCTTTGTCCCTTGTTGGTGTTGAGATCAAGAAGAATCCCTCTCGTGGAATCATGATCTAGCTAGGGGGTGGCCAGTTGAGGAATACTCCAAGAGCAACTGTGCCTATGGTTGGGTGGAAAAGGGAACCCCTTTCAACAGTTGCCAATTAAATTCAAAGTTGTAGATAAGTGTAATTCTGAGTTTATATTGCATTGACTGGTTTTGTTGTAATATGTATTTTCTCGAGTCAGATGCTAGCATAATCTTTTATCTTGTTTGAATGGTAGAATCTGTGGCTCTGCAGGCCTAGCGATCCGGGAAATTTGAAGTAGGCTCGAATATCATATTTTGTCAATGGCTTTTCTGCTTACCTTGTTTAGAAAAGGAGAACTGTTAGTAATGGGTTTTAAATGAATTTGGGGCATAAGACTTTGGCCTCTGTGCGGGTGGAAAATCCTCAAAGGGATTTCCCAAGGATCGAATTCACAAACATAGAGTCGAGATGGACTCTTCAGAACTGCTTTGAACCTCTTAATCTCTCCAAAATTTCCTTTTCTTGTTGTAGAATTTGAGTTCTGTAAATGATAGGCGCTTCCTTCAAATCGTTTTTCCATGTGATCTCAGGTCCAAGTCCTCAAGCTTAACTAAATCTCGGTTAGGATTTTGAAGCACAACGTTTCAGGGCGTGTAGGGGTTCCAAGTGACCATAAGCTCGAAGCCACGGGCTTATTACCCCTTTCATGTGGGCTTACTGACTTGATCCCTTGTGCCACTAGGAGTTCTATAAGATAGAGGCCCAGGAACCCTGCGCTACATGTAAAAGGAGCCCAATATTACATAAAGAAGACCCATTGAAAAAGGATCGTGCTATCGTAGCCATCAATTTACCTTTCGGGGGCTGCCGTAACCGTTAGATCGAGTAAGCCTTCTCAGTTGTTGATCTAAGGATCTTTCGAGACCCTTCTTGATCGTCAGATACAAGCTATGGTCATTCGACGTTGACCCACTTCGGGCGTGAAAGAGTTTGAAGCAGTCAGAACCTTGAACGCCAAAGTCGTGAACCAACGTGAGCCGTTGATCTAAGGATGCTTTAGGATCTTTCTCAACCGTTAGATCAAGTAAAGTGGAAGGATAGAGTAAGCGGTACTATTAACCGACAACAAGCAGTCCTCCCCACTTTATGACTCCTTCGGCAGGTAACCCTTCGGGAATCAAAGGTTTAAAAATGGTAAGGGTCGCGAAGTCGTGAAATCCCGAAGTGGCGAAATTCCGCCAACCGTCAGATCTAGGGGGAGGAATTCGGGACCGATGTGTACCGTAGATCAAGGATTCGTTAGGGATCTTTTCTCAATCGTTTGATCAACTAGTGGGGTGAGACAGCATAACCCCTTCGGCGAAGTCTTACTTCAGGAAATATAGGGTTCGAGTTGTGAAACCATCCCGAAGGTTGAAGGCCAGAGTACAGAGTAAGGAGTTCCGGAACTTCAGAACTTCAGGACTTTGAGGCTCCGGGAGAATTTGAGGGATAAAGGGTATGGTAAATGCCGAAGCATCGAATTGCCGAAGTCCCCTCGTTGAAGTGTCAAGCCCCGATTGGATGGGCTTGCGTACGCCATGGTGATGTGGCGTGCCTAGGCAGGCCCACATGGTGCTGCGGTATTGGACACAAGTTAGGTGTGGGACCCTTTCCCCCTCGTCAAGTCTAATCTATGGTTTGAGCATGAATGAATCTCAACCATCAGATCCAAGGGTGGATAGAGCCCCACCATGGATTCCAGAGTGGAAAGGAACTTCGTGGCTCTGGACCTCCGAAGAAGTTTTAGACCTGTACAAGAATGTTGAAGGGCCGAAGGCCTGATATCCGGGGAGACCCGGGAGATATTCCCTATAACCCCTCCTTCCACGACCACGTCATTAACAAAGGATGCCAATCGAGGTCACGACAGTGCCATGTCGGATGGTATGAGGGAAGTAAAGTCATGTGGCGAAGGGGATGGCCATTGGCCACTGGTGCCCCTAAAACTTCAGAAGGCCATAACTTTCAAACCAAAGCTTGATTTTGGACAAGGTTATAGTCATTGGAAAGCTCTCGGTGAGTACAAGGCGATGACTGCCTTATTCGAAGGATTCAAGGAGTTACAGGAAAACGAAAATTTATACCCCATCCCTTAAAAGGCTACTTAGGGGGTCGGGTGTGTGATAGAGTGGTATCAGAGCATGCAACAACACCTGGCCTGCTTGGTCTCTTGAAAGAGCGGAAAAAAATTCTTATAGAAAATCTTTAAGGGGCATGGTATCCTACCCTACCCACCTGTAAGAGCTTATTTAAGCTTTACTACTGAAAAGAGTGAGACCTTCTGTTGTTTTTACATGTTTTAAATCTGAAGTGCATGTTGATGTTATATGTGTGATAATGAAGCTAATTTTTATCTTACAAAAATTACCTGTGTTGTTCATAAAATTTGAGAACAATTGACTAACAAAAAATGTTGTTATCAACACTCAAATAGTCAGTGGACAACGAGGAAACTACAATGAAGGAATGGTGACACATCATGAATTTGGAGAAAGCTCACATAATAGAGAAGAAGATTTCGATGAGAGGAGGGTGGTGGAAACCCCTCCAGATTTAGCTGAAACTGTAAGAAGCCTTATGGTAGGATTACAAAGTTGTAAGGTAGACAATGAAAGGCTGATAAAAGAACAGGGAAAACAAACTGAAATTAATGCAGTCCTACTGCAAAGCCTATTAGATATACAAAACCATTTGCAACATGGGCCAATAGCCAGTAATGTGGACGAACATAATACTAAGAAAAACCAAAGTCCACCTGAGATACAAAAACATGGCCTTGAAAGTAATAACACAAGAAGAAGCACCTCGAAGAAGGTCCAACATGGAGCCAAGAGGCATGCTAACGTCAATGACTCATTTGAAGAATCCTCTAGTAAGGGAATTGATAGCTCCAAGGAATTGTCTAGCAGTGAGACTAGTCCACCTCTTCAGGGGAGAGGAAAGAGGGAAAAAAGTGTTAAGGGTCGTGACCCTGAAGAGTTTAAGAAAGCTAAGCCACCCACTTTTGGTGGAGATAGAAGGGGGAAGAAGCAGAAGCTTGGCTACTTGGCCTAAAGAAGTACTTCAGAGTCCATGACTACTCTGAAAAATTAAAGGCCCAAATAACCATTTTCAACTTGAATGGAAAGGCCTCCATTTGGTGGGAGGACCTTAGGAATGTGAAAGGAATTCATGCGGAGTTGTCATGGAGACAATTTGAGAAATATTTTAAGAAAAAGTATCTATCTAAGAGGTACTATGATGAAAAGACTAAGGACTTCTATGAACTCAAGCTAGGACAACTCACCATAGATGAATATGTCAACAAATTCCTTGAGCTGATGAAGTATGTGCCTTATATCAAGGATGAAAAGATGGAGATACAACGATTCATTAGTGGATTGCCTCAATCCTTTCGAGACAGAATTGAATTTGATGAACGTAAGACTTTAGAAGACATCATTAGGAAGACAAGGTACTGCTATGACCAATTCAAGCATAAGGAAAAACCCCATAAGGATTGGAAAAAGGAAAGCAAATTGGGATTCAAGAAGAAGGGGTTTAAGCCCTCAAGATTTAAGAACCATGGAAAAGGCTCTAAGATGAGCCTTCCTACTAAAAGTGTGTACCAACAAAATTTTCCATCTCAAAGTGGAAATAAACCCTTGGGATCAGCCCCAAGACAGACTGATAATACAAAGAGAGAACTCTTAAAGTGTTGGGGATGTGGAGAAGAACATTTGTTGAGGGACTGCCCACATAGGGAACAAGACCATAGGAGAATATATAACATCCAGGAAGTTATCATAGTCAATGATGTGGCTAGGAGCATGCCACAAATTTATGCATCCCTGGATAACAAACAAGCTGACCACCAAGCTTCAATGGTGGAGATGGAAGGTATGATTGCCAACCATCCTGCTTCTATTTTGATCGACCCCGGTTCTAATCCGAGTTATGTTGCCCCTCAAACTCTTGAGAAATGTAAATTGCAGCTAGTAAAACATGCTAAATCATGGCTGGTACAACTAGCCACTAGAACAAAAAGAAAAGTAACAAAGGTATTACCAGCATGCCAATTCATTGTGAATGGGCTAGCCACCCAAACAACTCTAAACATACTTCCTTTAGGATCTTATGACATGTTGCTTGGCATGGATTGGTTGGCTGCCCATAAAGCCAAGTTAGATTGCTACAATAAAACGTTAGAATGTGAAGATGAGGAAGGGGAGAAAAGAACCCTACTGGGAATTCAAAAACCCGTCTCAGTGAGACAGATCTCAACACTTCAAGTGAAGAAGTATTGCAGAAAAGGATGTCCTTTGTATGCAATACAAGTACTGAACTCTGTTGAGGATAGTGAAACAAGTTTAGAGGACCACCCTATATTAAGAGAGTGCAAAGATGTGTTTCTAGAAGAGGTACCACGTCTACCTCCAAGAAGAGATATTGATTTCTCAATAGAACTTGTACCCAGAGCGATGCTAATGTCTAGAGCACCCTATAAAATGAGTACACTAGAGCTAGTTGAACTCAAACTACAGCTGAAGGAGATGTTGGACAAAGGGTACATCCGGCCTAATGTGTCCCCTTGGGGAGCACCAACCTTGTTTGTGAAGAAGGATGGCACCCTCAGGTTGTGCATAGACTATAGACAACTCAACAAAATGACAATTAAGAATAAGTATCCCTTGCCACGAATTGATGACCTATTTGACCAACTAAGGGGTGCTACAATATTTTCTAAGATTGACTTAAGGTTTGGATACCATCAAGTCCGAATTAAGGATGAAGACATCCATAAAATAGACTTTAGGACAAGATATGAGCACTATGAATTTGTGGTGGTATCATTTGGGCTTGCCAATGCACCAACCACCTTTATGTGCCTGATGAATAATGTACTCAATAAGTTCTTGGACAGATTTGTGTCGGTCTTCATAGATGACATTCTGATCTATTCTAAGAGCAGAGAAGAGCATGAAGAGCACCTCAAGTCAGTGCTTCAAGTGCTAAGAGAACACAAGCTCTATGCCAAGTTTAGTAAGTGTGATTTCTTTTCTAAAAGGGTTCATTACTTAGGCCATGTCATCATTGAGGAAGGAGTGGCAGTTGACCCTGACAAGATCAAAGCCATCATAGATTGGCCTACACCAAGGGATATCTCTGATATCAGATCCTTTATGGGCCTAGCGGGATACTATAGGAGGTTCATAAAGGGGTTCTCCAAGACTGGTTGTCCAATCACCTCTCTACAAAAAAGGGAGTTAAATTTGTTTGGACCGTAGAATGTGAGGAGGGTTTTCACCAACTAAAGCACCTATTAACCAATGCACCAATGCTGAAAATTGCAGATCCAAGCAAAGACTTCCTGGTGTGTACATATGTCTGCAAAGAGGGACTCAGAGGAGTCCTCATGCAAGAAGGGCACGTAATCTTCTATGAATCCAGAAAATTGAATGAACATGAAAATTGAAATCAATTGTGTGACACATGATTTGGAATTGGCTGCCATAGTACGTGCTTTAAAAATGTGGAGGCATTACCTCCTAGGCAGAAGATTTGTGCTTATGATAGAGCATGGTGGGTTGAGATACTTGTTTGACCAGCTCAAACTCAATGCTAGGAAAGCTAGGTGGATGGCTCTCCTTAGTGAATTTGATTTTAAAATCAAACATATTAAGGGAAAGGAAAACAGAGTGGCAGATGCCCTCGGTAAAAGTATGAAAGTGATTCACCTGGAAGCTGTGAGTACCTGTGAATTAGACATCAAGGAGAGATCAAAAGTGCACAAGAAGTAGATGAGTTTTTCAAAACTGTGAAAGCATGCCTAGAGCAAGAGCCCACAGGGCTGAAGTATGAGGGATGTCAACTATTGAATGATGGCCTGCTAACTTACAAAGGTAGGTGGTATATCCCAAATTGTGATGACTTGAAGAGGTTCATAATGGATGAACTACATAAAATACCATACATTGGTCACCCTGGTTACCAGAAAATGATCACCGCCACCAAGAAATTATTTTATTGGCCGAGAATGAAGAAGGACATAGTTGACTACTTGGCTAAATGCTTAGAATGTCAGAAGGTTAATGTGGAGCACATGCACCCAATAGGGCTATTGCAGCCCCTACCAATTCCAGAGTGGAAGTGGGATACCATCTCCATGGATTTCATCACAGGATTGCCTAAATCAACCAAGCAGAATGATGCCATTATGGTAGTTGTGGATAAGCTGAGCAAAGCTGCTCACTTTATTCCTATGAAGTCAACTTTCAAGGCAATAGATATTGCCAATATCTTCATGAAAGAAATATTTAGACTACATGGCATGCCTAAGGAAATCATATTAGACAAAGATACAAAATTTACTTCAAATTTTTGGAAATCTCTGTTTGTTGGTTTTGAAACTAAATTGCTATTTAGTACGACCTATCACCCTCAAATTGATGGACAGATAGAGAGGGTAAATCAAGTATTAGAGGACATGTTAAGAATGCATGTTATGCATCAGCCCAGGAAGTGGGAAGACTACCTACCACTGGTAGAATTTGCTTATAACAATGGCTATCAAGAGTCATTGAAGATTGAGCCCTTTTGAGGCTCTCTATGGTAGACAATGCAACATTCCACTCAGCTGGAATAACCCAATAGACAGAATAACCGTTGGTCCAGAACGATTAAAAGAAATGGAACAACAAATAGTTCAAATAAAATAGAATCTGAAGATAGCTCAGGACAGACAGAAGAGTTATGCAGACAAAAAAAGGACTCCAAGGGAGTTCAAAGTAGGGGATCATGTGTATCTTCGAATCAGACCAAGAAGAAGTTCCTTGAGAATGGGAACTTGTGCCAAGCTGACACCTTTGTTTTGTGGACCCTTTGAAATTCTAGATAGAGTGGGACCTGTAGCATATAGACTAACACTTCCTCCCATAGTGAAAGCACATAATGTTTTCCATGTTTCATTATTGAAGAAATATGTACATGATTCTAATCATATAATTGAATGGTTTGAACCAGAGGGAGAATTCTTGCCAGAACCACAATGCATACTACACAGGAAAGAGATCCCACTCAGGAACATAACCATTGCCCGTGTCAAGGTGTAATGGTAGCACTTTGGACCAAATGAAGCCACTTGGGAATTGGAGGATTCCATGAAACAAGCATACCCGTTTTTGTTCACTGTTGTACATAAAAACCATAGTGGCAAGTAGAACACCGAGGCAATGTTCCTTTTAAGGGGGAGGGGATTGTAACACTCTTGTTTCCCCCAGATTGTAAATATTATTATTATTGTGAACGAGACTATGGACAGATCTGTTATGTGAATGTTGGAAAGACAATGAACCTTGCTATAGAAGGCAATGTATATATTTTGTTATTAAATAAAAAGGAAATTGTGGCATGACTGCTGAAAGAGGGTTGCCAGTATAGATCATGATGCCATGAGAGGGGTATATATTTTGTTATTAAATAAAAATAAAATTGTGGCATGACTGCTGAAAGAGGGTTGCCAGTATAGATCATGATGCCATGAGAGGGGATGGTAAGGGGAACCAGTAATGGTGAGATGACCCTGCCAGGACGGTACTCTACTGGATATAAATTGCATAGACCCAGAACAATCTTCTGGCCCATAAAATTTAATTACCAGTCAGGCTGGTAGTTGGGAAGTCTTCCTCAAGAGTCAATGAGGAGATGGGAAAAGTAACCATCTGGAAACTTCCTGATCTGACCAACGAAATCTTGCTGGGGAAGGAAAGAAAAGAAAGGTAAAAATCGTGGGAAGAGGGTAGAAGAGGGGACACGAATAGGTTAGAGGATCAATCAAGAGGAGAGAGTGCGCGAGGTTCTCTGGTTCTGAGGAGAACTGAGAACTAAATTGTTCTGGTTACATGAGCACTTGGACAATGTTTTCTAATCAAGCTGATAAACAGAGCTGCAATGATTGAGTGAGCAATCTCAACAGACTCCCTTGCTTGGTGGATCGAAAACTGAGCTTCCAAGTTCCTGTGGGAAAATGAGAGTAACCGTTGTCCCTTGCTGTTGCTGAGATCAAGCAGAATCCCTCTCGTGGCATCATAATCTAGCTAGGGGGTGGCCAGTTGAGGAATACTCCAAGAGCAATTGTGCCTATGGTTGGGTGGAAAAGGGAACCCCTTTCAACAGTTGCCAACTAAATTCAAAGTTGCAGATATGTATAATTCCAAGTTTATATTGCATTGACTAGTTTTGTTGTAATATGTATTTTCTTGAGTCAGATGCTAGTATAATTTTTTATCTTGTTTGAATGGTAGAATCTGTGGCTCTATAGGTCTAACAGTCTGGAAAATTTGAAGTAAGCTTGAATATCTTATTTTGTCAATGGCTATTCTGCTTACCCTGTTTAGAAAAGGAGAACTGTTAGTAATGGGTTCTAAATGGATTTGGGGCATAAGACTTTGGCCTCTGTGCGGGTGGAAAATCCTCAAAGGGATTGCCCAAGGATTGAATTCGCAAACATAGAGTCGGGATGGACCCTACGGAACTGCTTCGAACCTGTTAATCTCTCCAAAATTTCCTTTTCTTGTTGTAGAATTCGAGTTCTGTAAATGATAGGTGCTTCCTTCAAACCATTTTTCCATGTGCCCTCAGGCCCAAGTCCACAGGCTTAACTAAATCTCGGTTAGGATTTTAAAGCATAGCCTTCCGGGGAGTGTAGAGGTTCCAAGTAACCATAAGCTCGAAGCCACGGGCTTATTACCCCTTTCATGTGGGCTTACCGACTTAAGCCCTCGAGCTACTAGGAGTTCCATAAGATCAAGGCCCAGGAACCCTGTGCTACATGTAAAAGGAGCCCAGTATTACACAAAGAAGACCTGTTGAAAAAGGATCGTGCTATCGTAGTCGTCCACCTTTCGGGGGCTGCCGTAACCATTAGATCGAGTAAGCCTTCTTAGCCGTTGATCTAAGGATCCTTCGGGACCCTTCTTGACCGTTAGATACAAGCTACAGTCATTCTGCGTTGACCCACTCCAAGCATAAAGAGTTTGAAGCAGCCAGAATCCCCAAACGCCGAAGTCGCGAACCAACGTGAGTCGTTGATCTAAGGATCCTTCGGGATCTTTCTCAACTGTTAGATCAAGTATAGTGGAAGGATAGAATAAGCGATACTATTAACCGATAACAAGTAGTCGTCCCCACTTTATGACCCCTTCGACAGATAACCCTTCGGGGAATTGAAGGGTTAAAAATGGCAAGGGTCACGAAGTCGTGAAATCCCAAAGTGGTGAAATTCCCCCAACCGCCAGATCTAGGGGAGGAATTAGGGAGCAATGTGGATAGTAGATCATGGATTCATCAACGATCTTTTCTCAACCATTTGATCAACTAGTGGGGTGAGACAACGTAAGCACTTCAGCGAAGTTTTACCTTAGGAAATATAGGGTTCGAGTTGCGAAACCATGCCGAAGGTCGAAGGCCGGAGTATGAAGTAAGGAGTTCCGAAACTTCGGGACGCCGGGGCTTCGAGAGAATTTGCGGGATAAAGGGCATGGTAAATGTCGAAGTGCCAAATTGCCGAAGTCCCCTCACTGAAGTGTCAAGCCCCGATTGAATGGGCCCGCGTACACCATGGTGATGTGGCATGCTTGGGTAGGCCCACGTGGTGCCATAGTATTGGACGCAAGTTAGGCGTGGGACCCTGTCCCCTTGATCAAGCCTAAGCTATGGGTTGAGCATGAATGAATCTCAGCCATCAGATCCAAGGGTGGATAGAGCCCCACCATGGATTCCGGAGTGGAAAGGAACTTCGTGGCTCCGGACCTTTGAGGAAGTTTTAGACATGTACAAGAATGTTGAAGGGCCGAAGGTTTGATATTCGGGGAGACCCGGAAGATATTCCATGTAACCCCTCCTTCTGCGGCCACGTCACTAACAGAGGATGACGATCGGGGTCACGAAAGTGCCATGTCAGATGGTACGAGGGAAGTAAAGCCATGTGGCGAAGGGGATGGCCATTGGCCAATGATGCCCCAAAAACTTCAGAAGGCCATAACTTTCAAACCAGAGCTTGATTTTGGACAAGGTTATAGTCGGTGGAAAGTTCTCGGTGAGTACAAGGTGATGGCCGCCTTATTCGAAGGATTTGGGGAGTTGTAGGAAAGCGAACATTTATACCTGACCCCTTAAAAGGCTACTTAGGGGGTTGGGTGTGTGACAGTCCCCAAGTCCTCGGAAGGCGGGAACGATGGGTACGCAACTTTTTTTGGGGGGACGATTCCTTGTGCAACATAGCTTATATATCATTAACTAAAATCTATTTTAAATTAATACAATACAAGACCATTATATTAATATTCTATTACCCTCCCTTAATGGTCATATGTGAAACTACACCAAGGTTATCCCTGAACTTTACAAACTTACTTGGGCCAATGGGCATGCTGAGAATGTTTGCAATTTGCACCCGAGTCACACATTATTGCAACCAAAACTCCTTGTTTTCTACAATTTGCTGAAGGTATCGTCTACTTTCTTTGTTCATTCAGTGAACACAACATTCTTTCTAGCTTAGAACACATTTTAATTATAATAGTTAAGTAGAGTTGCATTGAATTATTTTACTTGCAAATCAACAAGTATTTTTTACAATCACATTGTCTAACAAATTATACTAACTGCTGCCCTAAACTTTGCTTTGAAGGATGAGAGTGTTAGCTTTTGGAGTTACTCCAACAATGTTTTCACCTAGCTAGGGCAGCTCTAGGTTTCCTAGTCCCTTGATAATGCTTGACTTGAGTACTTGACTTGAGGATGCTTGGGTTGAGAGCACACTTCATGGAGGTTGGTTTTGGACTTGGGAGAGCATATGTTGAGGAAAGCATTGGATTAAGTAATTAACTTGACACACATGTTCATGAGTCTTGGGCATAAGACCACATGTGGTACACAACTAGAGGAGCACCTTGCATAAGGACACTTGGAGAATGAGCCACCATGTAAGAGGGAGTGTTGGGCTAATAAATTGTTGGATAACGCACCATCTTGGAGGAGGGGCAGTGGGACCAAGGGGGATCATGCTTGGAGGGTGCACCACCTTGGAGTTGGGTAAAGCCCTAGAGTGACACTTAAACATCCTTGTTTAGTGGAGTGCTCCATGCAGGGTTGCCTTGTTGAGTTAATTCTAGGGTTACTTGTGTGGCCCTATCCCATGTTTTATGTTGGCCTTCCTCACCTATTCTATATAAAGGGATGATAGAGCCTTTGTCATTACTCACTATCGATGTACTCAATATTATATCTTTGTAATTATCTTGGGGAAGTCTTGTAGGGAGCAAGACCTAGGTTTTGTGATGTAAACCCTAGAGGACACATGAAGATGAATGCTAGCACTAGGGATGGGCTTGGGTTTTAGCACTCGTGTGATGCAAGAGAAGACCTAGGGTTTGTGTGATGTAAACCTTAGAGCAAGAACATGGTGTTAGAAATAATAGGTGTGCTCGTAGACAATATAGCAATATTGTCACCCAACCATAGGCCGAAGCCACCCCCGAGCACCTTAACCTTGACAGAGAATAGTTCCAGAAGCAAACCCTAGGCCTAATAGCCAATCAATGTAGCGTACCTCTCTCTAGAGCTAGCACACAAGGCAGAAAGTCCAAACCATAAACAATAGAAAGTCCAAGCCTAAACCGAGAATACAGGTTGCAGTAGCTGCAGCTGGAGCTACTCTCCAGACTTGCGGACTTACTTAGTTTCTGTAGTGCGCACTCTTACATTTCTGCAGTTGCAAGCTGTGTGTACCAAATGAGCTCAGGCGCCCTATATTTACACTGCTTTTCTTTAGCTGTCTGGGTCGACTTCTCATTCTGGAGGCTAAAAACTCAATATTAAATATTTCCTTTAGCCGACTTGTCTTCTAGGGTTATGTCCAATACTTTAGGGTTTTTTCTTGCTTCCCAGAATATTCTATTCTTGTCAGGGTTACATGTAGAGGTTAATACCTCCCGCAACTACCATAATATCAACACTCCCTCCTAGCTAGGGAGGTATTGAAAGCAATGGTCTTGAGCACAAACATACCATTCAACCGGTAGCATCATCATAGCCATACATGCTATCTCATGATTAGATCACGAGCACCATCATCACTATTAGTATCATCTGACAACATCAACTGCATCATCTCTCGAAACCATACTCCATCTGAGTAATCAGGCATGATGCTGAATAAGTCACTCACTCCATTGAGCGATACAAGAACCATTCTTCTAATCCGGGCATATGTCCTAGAAGAATAACTATTCCAACATATGCTGGAAGCCACGCCATGGGCTACAAGGACTATTCTTCTAATCCAGACATATGTCCTAGAAGAATAAATGTCCTGGACCATTTTCCATCTGGAGAATGTTCGTCCATCAGTACACTGACCATCCATCTAGCTGATAACCATTTTCAACACTACTGGTAGTCTACATGGCAATCAAAACAATGTCATTCAATAGAACACAACTGTGTCTAGCCATATTAGTACACAACTACTATCTAGTGGTACACAACCACACCAAGTAGCACACGGCTACTTAATCAGTGACACATAGTCACAACTAGTGGAACACAGCCACCACAGTAGCATACATCTATTGTCCAGAGACAGACAGTCTCCATAGCAATCATATCATCTGATATCAACTTGCATAAAAAAATATCATGATATAAACTGAGTCATCTGGGCCATTCTTCCACTCACATCTGTGAGATCTGGAAGAGCATCTGCTCTTAGAAAGTAAAACATCAACCATGGGCTATCTGGACTATTCTTCTCAAGCATAGAAGAATAATTGTCCCTGATTTTTGAGCCTGGACCATTCACCTAACTGGGCCATTCCTTCGACACTAATCATAGTGCAACCTGGAGAGAATGAGTCTGCCCTAAGGAATGCCTGTCCCTGATTGTTGAACCTGGACCATTCACCTAACTAGGCCATTCTTCCGGCACTAAACATAGTGCAACCTGGATAGAATGAGTCTGCCCTAGGGAATGACTGTCCAGACCATTTCCTAATGGAAATGTCTGTCCTGCATCGACCTCCAAAACAGACCATTCTTCGAAACTACTCACAATTGTGAACTTCGAAAGAATGACTGCCCGGCGAGGCGGACCATTCTACTTGACCACTACTCAGAGTGACTGCCAAGAAGAATGATTGTCCTAGACCATTCCCCCACATTGGCCACAAGGGGAATCGCTGTCTATGGTACATCAACAATCTATCGAACCATTTTCATTACGAAAATCATTATCCGATCTGGACCATTTTCCAAACTGGAAAATGTCTGTCCGTCAGAATTCTCAAACCACTTTCCGAATTGGAAAGGAATTGCTCATCCTGGACCATTTTTCGAACTGAAAAATGACTATCCATAAATCAATAAGACATCAGTTCTCCCTCCCAACCTAGGAGTAATCTCTTCCTTTTTCAATAAGGAAGTCGTCTCCACGAGCCCCATCTTGTTTCTTAAGTATGCAAACTTTTCATCTTGGATAGAGGCTTTATCAAAATATCTGCTATATGCTCATCGGTGGAGATAAACTGGAGAACCACTTCTCTCTTCTGGATCTTATCACGGAGAATATAGTGCTTGATCTCAATGTACTTCGGTCTATCATGGAACACTAGTTTTATTTGAAGGCTTTCACATAGCTCTGATCATTACAATATATCATGGTTGAAATCAATACTTTTGTTTCTTGCTAGCTCATGACATCATGGAAAAGCTCAAACTGAAACATATCCACGTAGCACTTCTTCTATCATCATGAGAGTTTGTCCTGGATTAGCAATCCATCATCCCGAAATTCTGAGTAATCATTCTGATACACTATCTCTGTCATAGAAAGTTTTCACCACGTTTCTGCTATGTATGAGAGGCTCTGCACCAAGTTATTTGAATCCATACAAGGTCTTCTTCCATCTGCATACAAGGGTCTCTTTCTGGTATACCTCAAAACCTTGAGGTTGCTCTACATACGTTTCTTCTTTAATTACTCTGCTGAGAAGAACATTGTTTACATTCATCTGATGTAAACTCCAACCCATGGATATTGTAGAATATATAATGGCTCATGTAGAGGTATGTCTGGTTACTGGAACAATCTATGATCATAGTCTTCTCCTTCTGGGAGAACCTCTAGTTCTGAATCTTGCAATGCTTCCATTCATAAGTTTTTCATACATTGTTCTTCATCACAACTTCCATTTCTTCTGCTTGATTGCTTTTAGTGGGTTTTGTTGCCGTCCTTATACACACTTGCAAACGTGAGCTAAGTCCTGCTCACTTAGTGTGTCCTCGGAGGCACAATGCCTAGGTTCAAAGTCCACGCTGTCACTTTGATTTGAACCTCTTTTGTCTAGGCTAACTCCTAGGGAAGCCAAGGGGGGTAGACCCTAGTTACTAGATGAGATTAAGAGTTGAATGTTCTAGGAGTTGGTTTTAATTGGTTAAAAGATTAGGGGGAATCTAGCCTATGATGTTAAGCAACAAATGCAAGATGCAACAAATAAGTATGAACAATCAAGCCTTTTCTTAGGACAACTAAGACTAGTGCCTAAGATTGGGCAAGGGGTCAACTAGATTAAGGGGAGATTCGTTACAAAAGATTACAAAGTTACAAATATTACAACAAGATGTATAAACTAGATATAGAAGAATATGTGAGATATACAAAGCTAAACTAAGCTAGATACAAGATATATAGAAAGAATGTCTAGATACAATAGATATAAGATATACATTGTACTAACAAATTACTTGAAATGTGCAGGAAAAGAAGATATTCAAGATGAAATAACCATCAACACATCAAGCCAAGCATGCTCACAATAGATAGAATTCTATTGGACTACTTATCAATGGCATAAATACGCAAAGCACTCAAGACCTAGTCAAGAGAGTGCCTCCAGGGGGATGCGCACTTCTTGAAGGATCACACCACAACTACAAGATAGATGAAAAGCTTGAAAAGTAAAGTGCCCAGATATTAGATGTAACCACTTAGATGATTATTCTACAACACATAAAAGACTTGCACGTGAATATGAGTATGAGATCCGAATGCTTGCAAGTGTTAAATCGCCAAAGTTGTAGACCCAGGATTAGTTAAGTGATTAAGTGAGATTAATTTTAATCCTATCTAAGTGTCAACCCAAAAATTTCCCACCCCAATTACCAAGTGACTGCTGGATGCTCAAGAAGTTAGGCAACGGGGCCCACCCTAGCTTCACAGGTCAGTCCTAAGATCAGAGTACTCCCGGAAAGGACGCCACACGCCGTGAGATCGTCCCAGGCCTAGCACCTTCCGTTGCCTTCCTCCGACCCCGTTTTAAATGGCGAAGATGTTTGGTAATGGTGTCCTATTAAGTCTAATAAATTAATTATTAAACTATGAGCTAAGTGTTGAAGTGCGTTTGAATGCTTATAGCTTGCTCAAAAATTGCCAAAATACTGAAATTGAAAGATATGAGTATGAACTCTTTAAACAGTGAAATTGCAAAATAAGTTCTGAAGTTGTTGAATTATTGCATGTAAATGTTAAAAACTGAAAATGCTTGTGAAACTGAAAATGACGATTGTGAAGGCTAAGGCCTTTAAACAAAAGATTGCAAGTTAAATGCTTTAGCAAGATTGTTGCATGTGAAACATAAAGAAAATGGAAATAACTTGCAGAAAGTAAATGACGATTACCCAAGAGATTATATAACCAGTATGTGCATGCATGTGTGTAAGATAAAGATTTAAGAATTAAAAGACTTGCATGCAACAGAAAGTAAAGATTAATCTAAGCCTCCACGGGCTCTAAACTAGCATCTAGATGTGAGATCTACTCTAGATTATTTTATCTTTTACGCATGCATGTAGATATCATCAACTAGACTTGTTAAGCTATGCAAGAAAAACCGAAAAGAAAACTAATATAAGACTTGCAAAGCAAAGACTGAAATGAAGAAGACAAGCCACTTGGGTACACTCCTTTGGGCTTGCATACAGTGATTTAGAAGGAAGAGAAGAAGAGAAACTGTTACCACTCTTGAAGGGAGGTATTGGAAGGTGTGTTGCGCTTGAAATTGGGCATCATATACCCTTAACCTAGCGAGAACCTGCAAAAATCAGCAAACTATTGCTTGTTGATTTGTGCTGCAACACACTCAAGAAAGTTATGAAATTTCTGTTGTTCAACAGAAACTTCATACATATAAAAACCAAAATTTTATATTGATTAAATTGACCTATCTAAGCAAGTTAGATACCAAAAATTGAATGTGATAGAAGGAGGAAGAAGAACAAAAAATGCTTGTGAAGTTTAAGTGAAGATGAGGGTAGATTTGTCCTTGAACCTATCCCAACAACCCCTTCGAGATGATCTGCAAAACTTCCAATAAATCGTGAAATGAAATAGATAATGATTGCATGCACTAACAACACAACATAGTTTCCATCATTAGTGAATTCAAAAACATATAAGCTAGCAATTGTACAATGACTAAGCCTAGCCAAGTAAACTAATTTACCCAACAATCTATTAAATAACACAATAGTATCGAAACAAGAGCAGTATCACCTCATGAATACATGGATCATCCAGACAAATCTTGAAATCCCTGAGTCCTCCAAAGCAATTTCTTCTATTATCCAATGGGAAGAGGTTGTAGCAACAAAGTTGCTCCAAGCTCTTCAAGAACCAAAACCAATGAAGCAAGATGACAATAATGAGAGAAAGAGAGGGACATGGAGAGATTTTGGTAGCATAACAATACCGTGAAGAATGGTGAATAATGAGGGAGTGAGAGGTCTCTTAAATAGCATGAGAGGCTAAGGAGACCCCTCTTGGATCTTCAACACTTGTCAAAAATCCAAAGGGAAAGACAATTCAATGAGGAAAACGAACCAATGAGGGTGTGAGCTTTTAGGTTGAAAGGAAATGGAATGTGAATGAGTTGGAGAGTGACAAAACAAGGCAAGAGAGGGCGCACTGGTTGAGGAGGAGATCCATGCTTTCCTTCCAAGTAAATTCCAAATTAATGCTTGATGTTTCCACTTTTCAAAGAGGAAAAGCGTGAGTCTTCAAGGGAAAGGCGTGAGTTTGAGGAGGAGTGTGGGAAAGTGTGAGGGATGCATGAGGTTTAGTGAGGGCGTGTGCTTGGAGTGTGGAGTCCACACTCTAAAGTGGGACGTGGATAGAAGAGGGAGGGTGCACCTCATGAGGAGGGGCCCATAACTCACTAAAACATGAGTTACCAATTAAATGCATGGAGTGGGGATGCATTCCCTCAAAGGGGGCGCAAATCCCCAGGTAGGAAATTAATTAAAGTGGTGGGTAAAGAGGTGTAAAGGTTAGGAAGGGTGTGCGTAGGTTAGGTGGGGTCCCTCTCATCAATTGTCACTTTACTTTACCTTATTTGATCAATTATTACAAAATTGACATTTTCCCATGTCTTGGGTTTAGCTATTAAAATTGTTTTTATCTGACTAAAACTCCTAAGTGGACAAAACCCTAACAAAACTTGTCCGACTGAGCTAAAACTTGGTCCAAGGGTGTAGGGGGTCTCATTCCATTTCCTTTGAGTACAAATACCCCTACCAAAAGCCCAGGGACCTAGCTTTTACATTATTTCATCAGAATTAATTAATTAATTAATTTAATTCCCAACCTTAGGAAAAATTAATTAATTAAAAAAAACCTATCTAGACTCGACTAAAAATCACAAAACTTTATGTGTTGTTTTACATGGTCATTTACATCGTTCCTAAACACTAGCTACCCAAGAATGACTTCATTAGAACGCCTTTCACCACTTTGGAGGATTTATTGCTAGTGGGAGTGAAAAACTCAAGGGCGATTAATAAGGCTGGTTAGGCCAAATCAACCTCCCGAGGATAAAAAAAACTCAGTGAAAGGAACTCTCCTAATGAAGAAATCCTAAGGCAACTGACCTAACTATGACCCATGCAGACCTATTACATTATAAACCCACGCAGGGGTGCGGAAATCCTGCTTACAAAACTGTGTGCTGGAGCAAAAAAAATGCCCTATAGAACCAAATAGTCTTTGACATGTTTGCATCTGATGATGCATATCTTCATGGTACATGGAGTTGACCCCCTAGTTGAATAGACAGTCAACAGGTTCAAACCAAGCTAGTAGTCTTATGATTCTTGGTATAATAACTAGTTGTTCTTGGCTTTTTTTTCTTTCTTGGAATCTTCATGTTTTTCCTCATGTCTCTCTTTAGCTCTTGGGTCCATGGGTTCTTCTATATGCCCTGAAGATTACAACTTCTTCCTTTCATCATAGAATCATGGATATAGATGGAAAACCAAGGATACTTTAAGGCTTCTTTTCGAATAAGACTTCTTCTAGAGTCAAACTGAACACGTACTGTTTATCATGGTTGCTACTTTCAATTGGAACATGGACAGATACTTCATAATCCTCAATGGATCATATCATTTAGGATTAGCTCCCTCCTAATCCTTGCTTCATGCATGAATGCATGCTCTTCTTTTGGAATTATATAATCAGCTCCCTCCATCTAAGAGAGTCCATGCTTCCGTCTGCAAAGTGTCACAAGTCTTTTTCTAATTTCCTCTTGATTGCTCACTTCTTTCTGTTTTTACTTCTTTTGGGTTTCTTCAAGTTTGATTTTGATTTTGGCTTATCTTGCAGTTGTTACTTATGTAATAGCTTCCACAGGAATTGTTACCAAGGATTGTCAATGTTCTTCATCTTTTCATGTGTATTGCTTGACTTGTAGTCATCGTGATAGCAATCCTTATCTTGTTATTCTTCCATAGGTATTGTTTCACTTGAACATCTTATCTTCTAAGAAATAGATATGCAAGATATGTACAGAAACTATGTAA
>ML778537.1:1241598-1263403 GCA_009831015.1 Picea engelmannii | reverse complement strand
TTTCAATTCTTTTATTTTTTTTTAGTTTTTAATTTATAAAAGAAAAATGAAATATATTTTTTTTGTTAAATATTGAAAAATAATGTTATTTAACTACAATTATTTTTTGTGCATTGAAGTAAAGGTAAAAAATGTGTTAAAAATGATATTTTCCACTATTTAAAAAGTATGGAACCATAAATTAATGAAGGAGACACAATTATATGAAAATTCTTAATTTCAAAAAAGTAAATGGTAAAAAATATTTTTAGATTGAAAGAAACATGAAAAAAGTGACTAAAAACATTTTTGAAAAAAATATTAGAAAAAATTGAAAATTGATGAAAAAATAAGGATTTAAAAAAATAATGTGGAAACATTATGGATTAGAAAATTTAGAATATAAAAAAAACACCTAAAAAGAGAGGGGGGATGCTACAAGTAGCACCCTTTTTAAAAACGGGGTAAAAAATGTGAGCCCCCCAAAACGAGAATTTTGTAGAGCTCTCGTTAAGTTGGTAACTAAGCTATGTTAATTCCTAGAGAGATAAACATTAAAGACAACACAAAAAATACGCACATAAAAAATACCAAAAAGCACAAAAAACCAATATTTATGTTGGAAACCCTTTACTGGGAAAGCCGACACTCGATATATATCTTTATTGACCTTATCAAAGTTGGTCAAACACTAGGCCGCTTGAGACATCTTACAGTGAAGTTCTTCAAGCTTTTAAATAGGATTAATCACATATGATCCCATGGGAAAATACCATGGGTCCGTAAACCACCAATGTTAAGCCCATTATTGACCATATCAAGCTTATCTTGTCTACTCTATGATTGAGTTAATATTAACCCAACATTCTCCCCTTTAAACTTGAATTGGGATACTCACCTACCCCCTCAAAATTTATTTACTGAGTTTCTGGGAATGCAACATCCCCCCCATCACCTACTAATGTCTATGTTTAGAATTTATCGGTGAACCATCAAACTAGGGGTATGCATGCCTAAACATGTCTTACAACCATATGCCCATTTACATGTAATAAAATACAACTCCATAAACATGATTACACAGTTCCATTTATGGTAGACCCAAATTTGGTTTCCCAAATGGTTCCCCCGAGGCCCGTGTCACTCTATTTGAGAAGCAATAAGCCATAAAGAAGGGTGGGCTTGCTATATCCACGAATTTAGTGTCGGGTTCATCCACCAAAAGACATAAATGCTCCCAACCTTTCCTTCTACATTATACATTTAGGTGCTTTAATCATGGGTTTGGAAAAACATGTTTTATGCCATTCCCATTCCTTTATACCCTCTCCCTCTCCCTACATCGAGTGCATAAATGCCATCTTCCCATCTTTTTATTAACCTTTAACTAATTGCGAGTGATCGTTATTACATATGTAATAAAACTTTTAAGTCGAGTGCATAAATGCTCTATCCTTGATAATTGATCGATCCGGCTTGAAAAGAAAAGCAAAGAAAAAGGGCAGTGGAACGAATGACCTAACTGCAAGAAAAGAGATATCACTGTAAGGAAAGAGATATCACTGCATGATCGACTATCCAATCAATAAATCTAGGAAGGATTGCTTCATCTTACCTTATAGATCGTCCAGGC
This sequence comes from Picea engelmannii, assembly GCA_009831015.1. Lineage (NCBI taxonomy): Eukaryota > Viridiplantae > Streptophyta > Pinopsida > Pinales > Pinaceae > Picea > Picea engelmannii. Next base: position 1,261,791 of record ML778537.1, on the reverse strand, counting down.
TTCGCCTTATGTTATTGATCGGTAAGGCCATATCCATGCATGACTGGCTGTATAAATAATCTATCCATTAGTAAAGCTTCGCCTTCCTCAATGAGTCCCTAAAGAAAAGAAATAATATAGACCGAGTGATCTCCTATGGCCTCTAATCGGAGAGCCTCTTTAGTTTAGGGGCTATCTTCACAGAACATAGCAAGCTGCATGTATCTATCCAATCAATCTATCCAGTAAAGGAAAGCACCCAACTCATGCCCTGCTGATCCAAAATGGATCAAGGAAGGCCTAAAAATCAAAGTTCTTGGAATCAAACAAAACCAACGCCATTGTGTTCTTCTCGTCGCATCGATTCCGACCATATAATTTTTTTCGCAAATGGATGTAGTATGTGAAAGTTATCGTGTTTTGACCAATTTCCCAAACATGCAAAAAAAAAGTCAACTAGTCAAAGTCGACAAGTCGTACTGCTGACGTTAGCAGTACGAAAGGTGATGCCAGCATGACGTCATTATGACATCATCATGCTGACGTGGCATAACCAGGAGGTGACATGTGTCACTCAAAATCGACATTTTTGGGTTGAGTTGGCACCTGTACGGATTTGACACGTGGCAGTTCGTACATGAGGTGGCCCAATAACAGGATGACACGTGGCAGTACGGACGACAACTAGGTTGTACGTATGCTGACGTGGTAGGGTGACTATGCAGTGCGGATGTGACATGGCACGACACGTGGTTGTATGACATGTGATGTGGCAGGTGACTAGGTTGTACGAAAATTAATGTGGTAGGTGACTGGGTTGTACGGTGGTGACATGGCATGATGACTAGACGTTGACTGTACGCTAACTGTGTTGGTGACTGTGTGGTATGGTCCAATCATAGGGTGACACATGGCCCAATCAGAGGGTGCCATGTGGCACCTCGTATCTTGTCAATGACGACTAGTTCAAAAAATGTTGTGGCTCCGGGGGATTTGAACTCCCGACCTCCGTGGGCGCAACGACCTAACAACCAAGGGTTAACCAACGACGCTAAGGGTGGTGCTTGTTAACCAAATGTTAGAAATTTTATTTGAATTAGCAGTGGCGGATGGTTAGGGATAATCCTCGGTCGACGGGGGCCAACCCTGACCGACCAGGGGCTAAAGACCATGAGCTAGTGACGATTCTGTGGGCAGGTGGGAGCTATAGGGCTTGGCCACATGGGCCATAGCCATATGACCAGGACCCAAAATCGGAGTATCTAGAGTGCGCCAGCTCAACCCTCGGCCACGTAGGGCGCATGTGACCAGGGGCCCGAAGAAAGGGGGTTGCACGCCCAAAGTTTTGTCTATGTGGGTTTTTTCCTAAAGTTTTTGGATTTTTTTATGATTTAAAAACCTATTTTTAATAGATTTTGCCTAGTATTGGGAGATTTGGAGCCCGATTTGAGGCCAGATATTGGGAGGAAGTTGGGAGGTTGATGCCCACTTCAAATCCATATAAACCAAGGGTTCTTGGGAGCTTTAGAGAGGTTCAGAACAGGAGAAATGATGTATAATTGTGAAGCCAAAGCCATTTTTATGTAGGGAAGCCATTGAGAAGGGGAACTTTGCGGGCCAATTCCGGGATCTATGCTAAATTGTTTTTAGTGCCTTCAGTTGTGTTGGGTTCTTGATGTCGAGCATAACACAACCATACCATTTTGTAATCCATTTGACACTTTTCTAATGTACTTTTGAAGCATTGAAGAGAAATAAGAAAGCCTCACCCACTGAGACAAAGGCCCGAAGACGTAGGCAATCTTGTCGAACTTCGTTAACAACTTTGTTATTATGGTTTGTTGATTATTTGTGCTTACTTTCAAATTTGCATTTCTTACTATGGCTGCTATGATATCTTATTAGTTTATGCTTCTTTCATCAATTCCTAATTGGTTAATGAACTCATTTTTTAAAACTCAACCATAGTCTTAAAAGATCATTTCGGATCAAGTGGTATCAGAGTAGGTTGATGGTTGGTTTTTGAGTTTGCATGATTATTAGGGAAAATCTGAGTTGTGGTGAATGAAATATTGTATAAGACAATCTAGAGATTGGATTGAGAAAGAGGATTTCTCAAAGTGAGGAGATAACATCGAAAGAAGGCATGTCTTAGAATGAGATCGAGTTGCAAAAGACTTTATTCACCATGTCTGAGATGGTGAAGGTATTATATGAAGATTACTTGGAACGAAAGAGGCCTTTCCAAGGGGAATATTCTAAACAAGACACAAGTGAAGAAGGAGAAGATCCTCCTAAACCTCCTTCTTCTCCATCAACTTCTTCTTCTTCAAGTACAAGTTCCAAATCCACCGCAAGAAAACATTCCCATAAACATAAACATGATATGCCTTTACTTAAGCTTGATGTGAAATTTGAATTACCCATGTATGACAATGAAGTCAATACAGAGAGGCTTGATAACAAGGTCAAACAGATGGAATTTTATTGCAGTGTGCAACAAATCAAGAATGAGACAACTCAAATCAAATTGACATCGCTTTGTCTTGCAGGCACAACACTCATATGGTGGTAAAGCAAGTTACAAAATGGCATACAACAAGTGGGCAATGTATTTTCATCATGGCAAGATTTTGTTTTTTCACTTAGAAAGAAATTTTATCTTTGGGTTATAAAGAGAGGGCTTTAATTGAATGACAAGGTCTTAAACTAAGAAAGAGACAAACAGTGCAAGAATACACATATGAATTTCGTAATATGACATTAATGTTAAACATTCCATTACATACCTAAGAAGCTCTTATGAAGTATATAGGAGGTTTACCTGCACATATTTGTAACACTGTATTTATGTTTGGACTTACTAATCTTGATGATGTTTCTGTTCAAACAACATACATTGAGGCAGGGAAAACAAGAGTTGGTTTATCAGGGGAATTGTCTTCGAGGAAAGAGGACAAAAGGAAGGGGAATGACAAGAAAGCAAATTCAATGACAAGAAGGGAAGAGAAGCTCTCTTGCAAGCATTGCAAGAAATAAGAGCATGATGATGACCATTGCTGGCAATTGCATCCCGAGAAGAGACCAAAATGGTTCAAAGAAAGGAAAGGGACACAAACAGTTGCAACAACAACACGACCAACAGACTTGGGATATGATTAAGGTGATGAGACTAAGATCAAAACATCTGGTTTGATAGGTAAAATTGGTGATGGATATGATTATAAATGCAAGTTGTTTCACATAAGGGTGATAATGAAACACGCTAAGATCGATACATTGATAGATAGTGGATCTCAATCTAACTTGATTTCAGAGGAAGTGGTTAAACAATTGGGATTAAATACTAAGATGCATCATAAACCTTACTCACTTAAATTGATAAGAAACAATCATAAATTGCACATAACAAAGCAATGGACTTTAAAGTTTTCAATTTCATCATAGTTTGTGGATGAGGTAATGTGTGATGTGGTGCCACTCAATGAATGTGGAATGGTTTTAGGTAGTCCTTATTTGTATGATCGCAAAGCAATCTTCTACAGGGAACACAATCAATATCACTTAATCAAAGAAGGAAATGAATATGTTGTACATGCTCATCACTTAAAAGAAAATCAATCTCTTCAAACAATGGAACAATTAAGGAAGGTAGCTTTTGCAAGAAACACACCTATAATTGTGCCAAATCAAACAATTGATCTTAAGCATGAACATGAGATAATGTGGAATGGAAGTTCAATCATACTTTGCTTCAAGATGAGATAATGTCGTGCAAGTACTACAAACATATTAGCTCATTTGCAGTCATATTTATGATGTTATCGTTGCTAATGTTTTCAACATGGATGGTACTGGCTTCAGTAAGATATGAAAGAGTACAAGTGGCTAACAATATGTTGTCTGTTGTCATGGTTGTTTTACAATTGATCTTGATGAGACAGGTGCATAGGACAGAGTTTAAAGACAAAGAACAATTGGGGTGGCCTATCTCACATTTGATGACTGGTTAATACCCCTTTGGTGGACCAAAAGGTCTTAGTGTGGAGGCATGATCCAAAATGGATCCAAGAAGGCCTAAAAATCAAAGTTCTCGGAATCAGACGAAACCAATGCCATTGCGTCCGTCTCGTCGCGTTGATTCCAGCCATATAATTTTTTTTGCAAATGGACGTCGTATGCGAAAGTTATCACGTTCTGACTGATTTTCCAAACAGGGAAAAACAAGTCAACTAGTCAAAGTCAATAGGCCGTACTACTGACGTCAGCAGTACGATAGGTGATGTCAGCATGATGTCATGATGATGCCATCATGCTAACGTGGCATCACTAGGAGGTGACATGTGTCACTCAAAATCGACATTTTCAGGTTGAGTTGGCACCTGTACAGATTTGACATGTGGCATTGTATGGATGACACGTGGCAGTCTGTACATGACGTGGCCCAATGGCAAGCTTACACGTGGTAGTACAGATGACATCTAGGATGTACGGATGCTGACGTGACAGGGTGACTGTGCAGTACGGATGTGATGTGGCACAACACGTGGTTGTACAACAGGTGACGTGGCAGGTGACTGCACTGTACGAACGCTGACGTGGCAGGTGACTGGGCTGTACGGAAGTTGATGTGGAAAGTGTCTGGGTTGTACGGTGGTGATGTAACATTCTTATTGGACGTTGACTGTGTTGGTGATTGTGTGGTTCGGTACAATCATAAGGTGACACGTGGCCCAATCAGAGGGCGCCACGTGGCACCCCGAATTTTGTCAATGACGGCTAGTTCAAAAATTTGTGTGGCTCTGGGGGATTCGAACTCCTGACCTCTATGGGTGCAACAACCTAACAAACAAGGGTTAACCAACTGCGCTAAGGGTGGTGCTTGTTAACCAAATGGTGGAAATTTTATTTGAATTAACAGTGGCAGATGGTTATGGATAAGCCCTAGTCGGCAGGGGCCAACCCTGACCGACCAGGGGCTAAAGACAAGGAGCTAGTGACGATTCTGTGGGCGCGTGGGAGATGTAGGGCTTGGCCACATGGGCCATATTCATATGACCAGGACCCAAAATCGAAGGAGCCAGAGCGCGCCATCCCAACCCTCAGCCACATGGCAGGGCGCATGCTACTAGGGGCCCGAAGAAAGGGGGCTGCGCACCCAATTTTTTGTCTATGTGGGTTTTTTCCTAAAGTTTTTGGATTTTTTATGATTTAAAAGCCTATTTTTAATAGATTTTGCCCAATATTGGGAGATTTGGAGCCCGATTTGAGGCCAGATCCTTGGAGTAAGTTGGGAGGTTGATGCCCACTTCAAATCTATATAAACCAGGGGTTCTTAGAAGCCTTAGAGAGGTTCAGAATAGAAGAAATGTTGTATAATTGTAAAACCAAAGCCATTTTTATGCAGGGAAGCCATTGAGGAGGGGAACTTTGTGGGCCAATTCCGGGAGCTACGTTCAACCGTTTTCAGTGCCGTCAGTTGTGTTGGGTTCTTGAGGTCGAGCAGAACACAACTAGACCATTTTGTAATCCATTTGACACTTTTCGGATGTAATTTTGAAGCATTGAAGAGAAATAAGAAAGCCTCACCCACTGAGACAAAGGCCCGAAGACGTAGGCAATCTTGCCGAACTCCGTTAACAAATTTTCTCTTACGGTTTGCTGATTCTTTGTGTTTACTTTCAAATCTGCATTTCTTATTATGGCTACTATGTTATTTCATTAGTTTATGCTTCTTTCATCAATTCCTAATTGGTTAATGAACTCATGTTTTAAAACTCAACCATAGTCTTAAAAGATCATTTTGGATCATCCGCAGGGCCCACTCTTATAAATCCAAATATCTAATACCGTATAGATTCACTGACCTCTTTGACTAATCATATAGATTCACTTACCTTAATTTCCCCGGTCGCTTACTCGACAAGGAAATCTAGTTGGTCACTTACTTGTATAGTTGGTCGCTTTCGTTACGCTGACATTAAAATGTATATCTTGACACTGCATTGACTGTCAAATATAAATCCTAATCCCCAACCCTAGTTGTGATTAGTTAGGTTGCACCTTCTCTTCCTAGTCTAATAAATCCTATCTATAATAAGGGAAGGAGGGACAGTAAAAAGTACACGAATGACTGAGTCCCAGTCGATTATCCCAGTCGCCAGTCCCAGTTGCCAGTAAAATCCATATCTATCCATGCCCCATCCACTCAATGGCCCTAATCCAGTCAATGGTCCCAGTTGCCAGTAAAATCAATTTCTATCTAACTAGTGGAGGAGGGGGTTGCGAGTTTGTCAATGAAATCAATCTCTCCCGCCCAGGTTAGTGAAGGGAGGGGGGGGGTTACCCCGTTTCCAGTTCCTGGTAGTCCCAGTCCATCTAGCCCGGACATATATCCACCCACCTAGGGAGGAAGGAATGTATATATCCACGAGTATGGTGACTATTACGTTGACAAGTCATGGAGTACGGGAACTCCTTCGTGCAGACATTGGGAGTGGAGCTTCGAACTTGACCAGTCGCCATCCATATATATGAATGGAAATAAGGATGGACTGCTTTGATGAGTCGAAAGGTTAGGAGAGTTAGACAGGGTCAACGAAAGAAAAAAAGAAGCAGTTTCATACAAAAAATGGAGGATCAGGAGATGCTTGACGAAGGAGCGGAGATCGACTACGTTGATAAGTCACGAGGAATGGTTACTGATCCCCCCCATTTAAGAGATGCAAGAAAAAAATACAAGCTAAGAAGGATGTATGCTCATAAGAAAAACCAATAAGAGAAGCCAGTGAATGACCATATATATTCATTGACCGTAATTTCTTGAATTGACTATATAGATTCACTGACTGTTCCTGCTAGTTTCATTATAATGAGGATACAAGGCTTACCCTTCCAAAGAGCGAGGTGACACTGTCCTTGCCCTCCTTATGTCACGCGAGCTCTCCGTTATCGTAATTCAACAAGTCATAAGGAATGGTTAATTGAAATGAAATTATTTTAAAATCCACGTGCATCTTCTTTACTCATGGATGAGAAGAATAGGGTGCTCGATGAGCCTCTGATAAAACCAATCTACGAAGGTCATCATCCTATGGTATATACATCCTCCCCAAGTATCGTAAGAGTCCATCTGAATCCAGAGAGTCACCTTTGCATTTGTTTTCTACGACATCCTCTTTTTGCAAAGCAAACCTTACTTTCTCGTACCAACGGTCATTATGTAAATGACTTAAGACTTGGTCTTTTAAGTCTACCTTTAAGGAATTCATGGATTTCATTATTGGTCTACGACTTAGTGCATTTGCCACGCGATTTTCCTTTCCTTTAATATAAGAAATCGCAAAATCATATTCAATGAACAACTCACTCCAATGTCGTTGGCGAGCATTGAGGTCCCTTTGAGTCAAAATATACTGAAGGTTGTTATGATCAGTCTTTAGTTAAAAGGTTCTCCCAATAAGATAATGCCTTCCTAACTTCAGTGCCATCACAAGAGCTACTAATTCCAAATCATGGGTAGGGTAGTCTCTTTCATGATTCTGAAGTTTTCAGTATGCATAAGCGTCTCACACTCCCCTCCTGCATTAACATTGCACCCAAGCCTTCTTTGGATGCATCGGTAGAAAATAAGAAGACTTTCTCCATATTAGGCACCTTAAGGATCAGGGCACAAGTCAGATGTTTCTTCAATTCTACAAATGTCGACTCACATTCATCCATCCATTAAAACATTTTTCCTTTCCGCTGGAGAGAGGTGATGGGATTAGCGATTTTCGAAAAACCCTCTATGAATCACCTATAATATCATGCCAGTCCCATAAAACTACGTACCTCTTGAACATTCCTCGGTGCTGGCCAATTCATTATTGCTTCGATTTGATCGAGGTCCACTGCAATACCTTCCCCACTGCGTATGTGTCCTAGATAATGAATCTTTTTCTGAAAGAAAGTACATACATTTGGACATCTTTCCATACAACTTATGCTCCCGAATACACTGAAGAACAAGTCTCAAGTGTTGCTCGTGTTCCCTTTCATTACGATAGTATATGAGAATGTCATCCAGAAAAACATGCACAAAGCGGTCTAGATATTTGCGGAAAACACTATTTATTAGATTCATAAATGTTGCAGGGGTGTTGGTCAACCCGAAAGGCACCACCATGAATTCATAATGCCAAGAAATCTAGTTATAAGGTGGTCTTATGAATCTCTTCCTCCTTAATCCTAATTTGATGATACCCAAATCACAAGTCAATCTTAGAAAACATTGAATCCCCTTTTAACTGATCGAACATGTCATCAATTCGAAGGATCAGATACCTGTTCTTTATGGTAGCTTTGTTCAAATCTCTATAATCAATACAAAGTAAAAGGGTATAGTCTTTATTCTTGAAAAATATCACTGGTGCACCCCATGGGGACACACTGTGCTAGATCATTCCTAGATCCAATAACTCCTTAAGCTTACTGTTGAGTTCATTGAGTTCCATAATCGTTATGCGGTAGGGATTCTTAAGTATAGGTTCTGCTCCTAATTTAAGGGTGATATTAAAGTAAATCTCCCTAACAGGGGGGTAACCCTTGAAACTATGAAGGAAAAACATCCTTGAATTCAGACAATAACAAATGGAGTTATGGGGGAGGACTACTATTCTCATCAACAACTTCAAATGCATATATCCTACACCCTTTCCTTAAACACTTCCTTACCTTCATTGCTTATATAAAACGAAGAAAAGCTTGGCGCTTGATTCCGTGAATCACTACCGGTTCTCCTTCGTCATTTAAGTAATGAACCTTTCTACCGAAGCAATCAAAGAGAGCTCGATGGCTTTCCAACCAATCCATGCCCACAATTAAGTCATAGGTTCCCAGGGCTATGCTATAAAGGTTCATATGGGTAACACAAGCTCCAAGATCTACCATACAATTTGAAACAAGAGGACCCACACATTTCTTAACTCTAGATGCCATTTCTACATAACGAAAGTCGTCATGCTTACGGGCTGCGAACCCACATCTGATTAAAGCTGAAGGATAAATCAAACTATCGGTAGCACCAGTGTCAAAAAAAAATGGAAAGAGAAAATTATTAATCATACCAGATGACTCCAAAACAGTGGCCCGATGCTCGAACATAAGGTTTTTTACTGCGACATGGATACAATGACTTCTCTGAGACTAATTGGCTTTATCTTTTCCCTCCTGCTGACCCGGTCTATTTCGTGTCTCAGGACAGTCTCTCTGGAGGTGTGGTCCTCCACAAGTCCAACATTCTACCTGCCGATGTGCTTCTGAATGACTCTGTATGGTACTCATAAACCTGCCTCGGCCCCTCTGGCCCTGACCTCTGCCAAAGGTCCCTCGTGAATGAGTCGGGTTCCCATGACCAACCATAGATACCACTGAAGCTACACTAGAAAATCGAGAGGGTGTTGAATGCCTTTGGTTGGTTCCGAACCTCCTTCCTCCAACTCTGTTAATATTTCCCCTGGAACTTCCACGGAAGGGCACTTTGTTTCTTCCGGATGACTCTCTTCTTAGGTCAACCATCATCTGATTCTGTCGGGACAACCTGACTGTATATGCTAATGTGGAGAGTTTCCACATGCGAACCTGTGTTCCAACCAAGGGATCAATTCCATTAATAAATCTCTCTACCTATTCCCCATCGTCAACCACCATGTAATCCACATGGGTTACTAACTCCATGAACTCTGCCTCATAATCATCAATGGATATTCCATTCTGCATTACGGCATGGAAGACACTTCTCTGTTGATCCATATACTCACCTGACAAATATCTCGATATGAACCTTTCCTCAAATAATTCCCAGGTTACCTCGGTCGCAGAAAGGTGCAATTTCTTTTCCTCATTAATCCACCAGATCAATGCGGCATCTCGAAGCCAAGTCATAGCCATTTGAGCCTTCTCGAGGGAAGTGTACTCCTGAAAGCTGAGACATCGTTTTACCCCCTCAATCCAGGCCTCGACTTTCTTTCCCCCTACCTGTCTTTGAAACACAAGCAATTTAGATTTGTGAACCTCTTTAGCAATATCCAGGGGGGCTTCAACTCTGCTCCAGCCTTATGGCCTATCCTGATTCTGCTTCTTATTTTGTCCCTGGGCTCTTGCACTACCGGTATCTACAGGTCTTTCTTGGTTTTGCTTAAGGTTCTGTTCCTGCTGTATATTCTGGTTTTTATTCTGATTGGAAACAATACTTCGAAACATTTCAGTCATTGCTTCCAAGGAACATATTATGGCCTGATCTCTTGAGTTTTCTACATCTGGAGGGTTTTCGGTTTGCCTTCGTCTTTTGGGAGCCATATAATTCCTGTTTTCAACATTTATTTATGCGGGAAAAGTGAATAGTTATGAATTTATATAGTTCATTAAATCGTCTTCAACAATAATATTATGAAAATAAAATTTATTTATTTATTTATTGTAAATGTATTATGATAAGACAAACAATATTAGAAAAAATGCAGACTCAGAGAAGAGAGAGAAGAATGCAACTTATAGAGGTCCAAGGAGATAAGTGCCAAATCTCAGTTCCTCAAGCGACAATAGTTCTAATGCACTCCACCTAGAGGTTTTAGTAACTTCCATTGTGTTGAGGCCACTCTGTATGGTGGATGGGTGTATTGCACCCGAAGCGGACGCAAGGGGTGCCTCCGGAAACTCACCATCTTACAACCCATCGGTAGATTATGGACTATGGGAAGCCTTTGCTTGATATCTTATAACTCCAACTAGAATCCAGTCTCCTTATCACTCAACGATTACTCGATCTTCCAATATACCAGCTCCCTGGGATGAACATGGGTTATGGCCAATACGATAAGACTACATCGAGAGTGCCGTGTTCCCTGATACGAGTAACCCGTGTATGTTATGCAATGTTATGCATATGGAAGACTGAAATAGAGTCAATTTATTTAAGGTCAGGTTCATAGAGGATAATTTACTAGTTGCTCACTAAGCATGACCAACACCCAAGCTAGCATCGTTAACAAAGCAAGCACCCTCTTCGCTAAGGGTCAGTTCTTTTGGTGATCTCACACTTTAGAGGAATGGGCGGTGGAGCCACTAATAATACCGTTTGGCCACCCCTTAATAAACTGGAAAATGCCACCTATTTCACTTTCCATTGATAAAAGAATAGTTTTTTCGGTCGAGTCACTTAACGTCCACCTTATTTGGGGGATAAAGTGGCTATAACCCACATTCAATTGGCACGGAAACATGTTTTATGGATGCTCTGGAGGAGGCCGAAGATTTTTAGGGAGAATTGTAGCTTTAGGGAGATCCTGAACCATATATCGCTGGGATGGTACATTAAATTGTCCCATACTACAACACGAAGGGAGCATTTAAGCCTGACGAACCCTAAAACCCTATTTGCCCCTTGCAATCTTCAAAATTATGGGATAACCTTATTTCCTTGCCCCCTCAAATCTCTCTTCAACTACCTCTTGATTGATTCTATATTTCCTATGAGACTAAGGTGAGCATCCTCATAATCAAAACTAGGGGCTAGTACTCGCTTGCTAGCTCTTGGGTTGGATGATACGACTCTTGCTGGAATAGTTGGATGGATGGGGTGGTTGGAATAGCTGGTTGGCTAGGTCTTTGAGGGAGAACCCACATTCAACGAGAATCGGGTGAGTGAGAACCTACATTCAATGGGTTTGAGAGATATGGCTAAAGGGGATGAATGAGATGAATGCTCTTGCTCACTGGTACGGCTAGTTGGGATGGATGGGATCGTTGGGGATCTCGATAAGCACCACCCAACTTCCCTTCCTTATGAAACAACACTTCTTTTACTTATCATGCTTTAGGTGAAAAATGACCCTCTAACAACATGGTGTCCTATGGAGCTCGAGCCCGTAGAGCGTTAGCGAGGAGCCATAAGCTAGTGAGGGCTCTGGTCTGGTTCGGTAAAAGCTTAAACCTTACAAATATCCTGGCCTAACCTAACTCGTTGAGGGGTGGCTGGTTCCCATTTAAAAAGTAAATAAATCTCACCTAACCCTGGCTTAACGAGAAGTGATCAGTTGGACGAAAAACATCTTCTCTCGGTGGTTGATGCTTGCTCCTGCTCCTCTCTCCGCTCCTTACGCCTTAGTTACATCTGCCTTTTCCCCTGCTATTGGTGGTGTTGCCATGAGTGCCTTCCTTTGATGCTGGTGATAGATGCTTATGCACTTGCGATGGCTTGGCTTAGTACCTTATTACTTTGGTGGGCTAGCTTTGGTAGTCGTTGGTGGCTTGCTAATATGGTTGTTCCTGTAAGATACTAAGTCACTGGTATATCGTAAGTTACTAAGTCGCTCATTGGTGCACCTAAATCAAAAAGATCAAAATCGAAAGAATGATCAAGTGATTTCGATATTGATAAGTTACTACTAGACTCTCTTCAAGCTTACGGACCTTACCTTGTATACCTCCTTACAGGTGTAACTAGAGAGTTACAATTCCTTAGCGTAATTACGTATATAATAAAGCATAATTACACACATCACCCCACCCCTATAACCGACTTTCAATAGCTTTGGGATAACCCTCTCTCACCATATCTATTGGGATATCGGTTGGGTTGACTTTTCTTTCGTTGTGCTACCATGTTCTGAAGTTATCAACTAGATTATATACCATGTAGAGGTGGAAAACATGATAGTAATCAATCACCAAGGTAGATGTATAGCTTCCCTCCAACCCTCCGAGTTTGAGAAATATTCTAAATTCTACAATCCATATGTCTATATGACCACAATTTGGGTGGATAACTTCGTCAACACAAAGGACTGCATACAAATTCTAAGTGACTGGTGGATAGAAGGAAAGAAGTTTCAAGCCAAGGTGAATGACATCTACCCTACAATCCGTCTGATAACCCCTTACATATATATGCAGTGGCAATAATTAGCATATTGTATGGAGAAAATATGCCACACATGTCAAGGAGGCTTGGGTTCCATTAATATATTCTATGGTTTCAAAAGGCTCTGTCTTCAACTGGGCTGCTATTTTGTCCCATACTATGAGGAATTCATTGATAAGGCAAATGAACACATCCCAGATTCTCCACCAACATTTTACATGACATCATATCTACTGGATATAATATGTGCAAATGACCCTTTTCCTAGTATGGGATGGTCTTGGAGCATTTCCGACATCCCTGTTCATGTGTATTTTAAGGACCTATAGGATAATAAGTACAAGAGACAATTCCCCATAATATGTGATAACTTCTTCTCTCAATTCTTTGAATTGATTTTCTGCAAGCCAACTTCCAGACTGTTGGATGAGGGAATACAACTACTTGATAAGATTGGGGACTGGTACATTGAAAAAGAATTAACCTATCTTCGTGTTTATGGAGCAACTGCAACTCCTCACCTTTTACCCAAGTTCGTACCCGATATATTGGTATTGAGAGAGATAGTGTACAAAACTCTTCTATTTGGATTCAATGCATCATTGGTTAAATACAAAATAAGTCTATTTATAACCTACCCCATGCACATTAGCCCATATGGTCTCAATAATTCTATCTTTGTCGGGATATAAGCCCAGACTATTGATGAATACAGGTTCATAGATGGAAGGTTTAAGAGAGATGATCCAAAGCACCTAGTGGCCCAACATGCTGCACAATTAAGCATATTGTGGCCATATTCCCATGACCATTGGGAAGAAGAATAAGAGGTAAATAGAAAGGTCAACTCCGAAATCAAATAAGGATAACCACTATTATAAGCTCACGCCTTAACTTGTTGATTAGGTCACCTACCAACATGCTAACTCGTAAGCATTGATCTAGGGTTGAGACATTACTATGCCATGGGAACGGGACCATGGTTAACCATCTCTAGTTGGATCTAAGGCAAAATCCCGTGTGTGATAAGGAGATAACTAGATCTACCCAATGAAGGCTAGGAACAACCAAACACACCTAGTTTTATTAATAACCGTACCGAGGTACCTTCCCTACTGCACCATTTAATATTACCCGCAACATATCAAATTGAAGTTTAAGAGCCTATCCTTGTTCCAGATGCATATCTAGTTCTAGGGCCATGTCCTTTTCCAGCCGCCCATCTTGTTCCAAGGCCATCAGTAACAGAGGTAGCTAGAGCATAGGTAGAGACTTATTTTTTTGTAGTAGAGTAAAAGGTAAGAGCATAGACAAAAGAAAAGTTGTGTCCAAAACATACCTATTGAATGATTCACTGAACTGATTAACCTGAACCATGCTAACCTCACCTACCGATACTGACTGATTCACTGAAACTGAACCAAGCAATTGAAACATAAACATCCAAGCCATTAAAACAATATCAAATCCAGAGAAAAAGAACCATGACATGGCTAATGCTACTACCCAAATCTAGAGACATCGAAAGAACCCTAACACTGCTACTGCTTCTATCGCTTGCTAACGAACCTTCCAAGGATAACATCCAAGGCTAACTAACCCATCGAAGGCTAATGCATCCAATGCTACTGATTAACAACTTGAACTTATGAAAAACCTTGAACTACTACTTCTACGCTTCGCTAACACTCATACTTCCAATTGTAGCTACGCTACTTTCCATCCTATAAACAACTATCTAAGATACTCTATGATCTTACCTTCAAGGACCTTATCATGTTTTTTTTATTTTAGAAATCATGGCCTAAGTTACTATTTATAGAGGGGTGCTTTGTCTATGTCCGCCTTTAATTACCTTGGCCGACTTCCAACCCTTCTCCTCTCTTGGCTAGCTTCCAACCTTTCGCCTATGCTTGGTGCTCAGCCTAGCCGGGTTGGTCCTAATGTTTTGCCTCTTGGACGTTTTTTTAGGTGCTCATCCCTTCTGTGATTCTTAGCTATAGGGGGTTCCTAGTGAGTTATATTATCTTTATCTAGGATTGAGTTAGGGGATCCCCTATAGGGGTTACTTAAGGCATGGCTACTCGTAAAGGATGGTTGTTGAGCCAAAGGAGAGGAAAAGACAAAGGGAAAGCGCTTGCCAAAACACCCAGTTGATACCTCACTAGACCTTATCGCACCTTTCTTATATATATGATAGCCAATCCCGACTTCCTTTTGGCAGTGCCTCCCTCTAGTCAAGCAAGACCATAATAGTAAGGACCTATAGCTAGGACCTTACTGCGCCTTATCTCCTTGGCCGCTAGGAACTTACTACGCCTTATCCCCATCCCCTTGGCATATATTTTACTGATCGATCGGTAAGCAATGGTAACCTTAGTACCCTTCAGTCTTGGATATGTATCAATAGTGATTAATTATATGTATCGATATCTATCTCTTACTGCCTATCCTTTTACTTTTATTGACCTAAATATATTATATAATACAGAGAATATATAGAGAAATACTTCAATTGGTCAAATCCCTTTAGTTCTTGTATTTACCAAGCTTCCTTTACTATAGAATACGTAGCCAAGGAGATAAGACCTACAAAAGCAATCTATCAGTACTAATAGTAGTAGAGGTATTCCCCAAAGTCAAGTGGTTAGTGGCCGATCGGGGGAGCATATTCTCTAGTCTCCGACGGGAAGCAACAGAGGAGTAGTTACTCAATCCCTCTCCCCTCTCTCTATCCAAGAGTAAATTCTCTCACCCCTTTCTCTCACCTTATTTCCCCCTTCACTACCATATATAACCCTAAAGTCTTTGTAAATACATAACTTATTGATGAATAAGTCTTTAGGAAGATACCCATTCTTAGCAAGCATTGTAAATCATGGAGAGCAGAGCCAGATCCCCTCATTTTTGAATGGAAAAGAGAGAGCTTCCATTTCTATAATGAATAAGAGTCATAGGGGGTTCCTCCCCAACAATCAATGAAGAATCTTCAGGGAGAAAAACCGGCAAGCACACCAACGACCTTCCTTGATTCTCCTTGCATTCTCACCCTTTAGGATGAATGTAAAGAGGACCTTAACAAAAGGGAATTCGAGAAGCGGGAGCGGACAAGAACAATTCCATATTATTCACAACAAATGGAAAACACCATTGAGAAGGCTTCAATAACCCCGTAGCATGATCAATCCCTTCGGGTCATGCTAGAAATAATTCAAATGAACCAACCCCCTATGTGTTGAGATCGAGCCTTCTTCCCAACAACCTGGGATATGTTACAGTCACAAGCCATCTAGTCATGAACCCCAGTATGTAAGTAAGGCCTTTCACCCCGCAAGCCAGCTAAGTCAAGCTCAGTGGAACATAAACAATACACATCTATTCTTTCCAGAGATATAATCAAGAAATAAATGCTAACTAAGGGAAAGGCTTGAAGTTACTCATCGGGTTGGGGGGGGTGCCTATGCTTGATATAGGAACATGGATGGGAAGGTTAGGGATGGGGGGCATGGAATGCAAAGGACAAACGTTGGGGGGGTGGGCATTAGTGAATACTTCTAGTGAGTTTATATTCGTAGTGGGTTAAGAGACTTTGTAAATACTTTCCACTGATTAAGACAAAGTGAAAGCCATATTGATAGGAAGGATGGGATAGATCAATACCGATGATAGATTACTTCAAGGTCAAGCAGGTTTTCTATGTCAAGCCTGATTCAACCAGCTCAATAAGCATGCAGGATGGGCAAGAGATAAAGTCTCATAGCTCCGATAGGCCAACCATAGTTCCCTTACCATCTCGGGTGAAGGTTTACCTACTCTGCCTGGTTGTGAAAAGACTTGCTTGGGTGAATTATGGTCAAGCAAGAGATATTCTCACCTTATCCATATGTGCTAGGGTATATCAGTCAGGTACGGTGGCACACAATTGCGTATATCATTAAAACATGTACTTTGCGAGTGAGAAATAAATTCTGAGAGTCCGACCCCATCCATCCCACATGGCTTACTCATTGGTTGGTTGGGGGGTGGGGACCCCAGTATAGGAGAGAGCCTTTCCCGACCCCAAAATAATTACTTTCAAGGTGTTGTGTTCATTTTGTTTAGGGGTCATCGACTGGTTTTGGAGCTACTTAAATTGCACCTGGCGTATCTCCATATCCATCTCTCTCTATTGGTGGTGCTCCCTAGGTGGTAAAGATTTGTTACTTTCTCCATTGCTACTAAAATCACTGAAGTTGGATATAAAATTAAAAGGGATTCCAGGGAGACTAGAACTTAAACTAGCTGTGGTGCTACTTGCTCAAATGTGGGTCAACCAACTATGTAGTAAACAAGCTTTGCCTCTCTCTGCCCCTAACCGATACCTTTTTTACCTTAACTGTAGGGTCTACATACTAGATGTTAAATTGCCTTTACTGCTTGTGTCTATGCCTTTGACACTTAAAGAGTACATGATTTCCATATCGATATAGGGGAGATACAAATGGATTTTCTATCTATAACTAAAGTGCTCCCTATACGATGTGTAGGTGTTTCTGAGTCTAAACTAGAAACCATTGTCTTTGCTGGATATTGAATGGGAACTGGAAGGAGTGCTTGAATGGGGTCTACTACTGGGTTTCAATCAACATCTCACTACCTATGTCCCGCTCATGGATAAACTACTCAGTTGACTGGATCAATGGAATTATCAACTAGGACTGGGTAAAATGCAACTGATGAATTAATAACTGGCTTTGGAGCTACTGCCTAAACCATTGCCTCTTCCAATTGGTCAACTGAAACCACTACTTAGTCAACAAAGTCAACTAAGCTGGATCCGAATTCAAAATTGCAACTCCAACTTTCTGCTGCATTGTATCTAAAGTTGAGAGTTAAGAGAATTTCATGCCTCCTTGTCCAATAATGGATTGACATCATCGATATGGATGTAGAGATTAAAGGGTACTTGGGGTTTCTTGACATTTCTTGTGTTGAGTTCCATACTTTATTGTATGGAAAGCATCCTCCTAAACTGCCCAAAGGAGCCATAGATTTACTTTCTTAAAAGATAGGAAATCCTTTTCTGATGCATGAATTTTCCTTCATAAGAGTTTATGGAGCTAATATCCCACCAAAAATGCTACTTGGATCTTTCCCTGATACCATTGGTCTCTTTGGAAATCATGAGACCCCAATTGATTTATTACTTAGAAATTGATAGGGTAGAGGAGATTGAATAAATTAAGGGGAATGGAAAGGGAACTATGGACTCCCCCGTGCAAAATCAAGTAGACTAACTATGCAACCTATGTGCTTTTCATTAAGAGAGTGAATATATTTTATTTTCAGGAGATGCCATGGATGCCCTATGATCCCCATGGGTATCACAGAGACTTAAGAACCATAATGCAACTTAATAAGCTTGTAGTCAACCACCAAGAAGTGCCTCTGCACAGACTAATGAAGGTATCTCCAAGTGGATTTCGTCAATTTGAGAACCAAGTCTTGTGTCCTCAGTTAGAAAAAAGTTTCGTGTCACTCGGCCAGAACCAGAAGATCAGTGAATCGAAAGGAGTGTAGAACCCCATGTAAAGGTGTGCATGTATGTACGGTGCTTTCTCTCTCTTAGAGAGAAGCATATGAATATGCTTGGCTTGGTCCATCGGAACTGGACAAGCGAATCAATGGGGGTTCACTGATAGGGAATTCACCGAAATCATTATTCGATACAAAGGTTTTTGTTGGTGGTGAAACCTCATATGAAATTTGAGTATTAGATAACTAAATGGGAGAATTCTCTTTCCATAGGTGGAAAACCCCATTCTAATCCAAGTGCTTTCCGAATACGAAATATTGGGCTAGACAACGTCCTAGGCATGGGTAAAGGTCACAACAAGAGTATAGTAGGGCATAGGTTTCAAGAAGGACATGAAGCTCACTTCTCGAAAGGACCTTTGGATTCTTCTAGTTAAAATCCTAGAGAACTTGCTCATATACTTAGTTTCCCCACTCGACAAAGTCTTTTTCATTCTGGCATTGGGAGTGGCGGTGATCCCTTCTCGCTCAAAATAGTTAAGTGTATATAAATATAAAGAGGGTGGGAGGGTGCAGAGACGAAAGCAAAAAACTTTCTTTGTTTTGGTTTGACTCCTCGTGTTTCTATTATTAATATAGATAGGTCTTTGAATCTGAGGCAAGATTTGGTAGAGGGGAATCAATACGAGTACTCTAAGGAAAGAAAGGAGTCATTATCCAAGGATCCATTATCCATCAATAACTCTAGTAAATACTATTATATATGATTGATCACCATGTTTATAATAGTGATATGGAAGTCAGCCAAACTGACTAGTAAGGAAACGCCTGGTAAGTCTTCTCCAATAAGGCTTATCTAGTAAGGGTATTTGTCTTGGGAGGAGGGCTAGCATAAACTCTTCTATCCTATGGAAAACATATCTATTAAGGTAAGGGATACTGGTATTGAAAGGAGAGGAACTCTAGGCTCCAGACGTTAGTGGCCTAGTTTCGTACTCTTGTATTGGAAAGATACAACGGTAACACCTGGTTCCAACTCTAGGGTATTGTGGTCTCTATTCTAGTACTGGATTTGTTATTGGTTCTAGAAGAAAATACATATTATTGCCTTCCATCCTAGCACTTCCCATTCTCTAGAGCAGGTATATTCCCCTATCCGCGCTTCTATAAGAAAGGAAGGATATTTGTGTCAACCATATATTGGGGTCAATAGCCTTGATATTGGGGTTGTTATCCGTAGGAATACTAAATAAAAATAAGGTGTGAAGCGGAGCAAATCCACTTTCCAACAAAAGGAGGGGAAGGATAATTCTGAGCTTTCAACACCTAAACTTTCTAAGTCTTTGAGCTCTTGAGAAATCTAAGTCATGAGAGAGATAGACATAGTACTGTTAGTGATTTCTGAGTGATGGCAATGACTCCATCAATAATTCTTTAGCCAATTGATAAATCTCAAGCAAAAGGGTTCAGTTACCGAGCACATTGAGAACTTGCAAAGATTGAATATAAAGGTAACCGATATTCCAGATGAGCACTTGATTGATGTATTCATAGGAACTTTAAAGGATAACATTCAACATGAGGTTCGCCTTTGGGAACCCAAATCATTGGAGAATGCATTTAAGGTGGAAAGCAATGTTGAAAGTAAAAATATGGTTATGGCTACTAGAAGGACCAATCCTAACATCTATAGAGAGAACAATGCTCCTTCTTCTAAAACACCTCAACCTACAAGGTTGACACCTCAACAATTGGAGGAAACAAAAGCAAAAGGTTTATGCTTTAATTGTGACAACAAG
>ML778537.1:1217467-1238108 GCA_009831015.1 Picea engelmannii | reverse complement strand
TTGGCTCATTACCCCTTAATTGGGGCATATTATATTAGTAATGTTATTTTATTTATGTCGGCTTTAGGCCATTAGTTGTAATTATACCTCCTAGTTTCCTATATATACCAAGGAGACATTTTCATTTTGAATCATCTTGTACTGGAACATTTAAATGGGGTAAAAGGAGGTTGCCCCCTCAAAGAGGCTTATTATATGAAATTATCTCTTTTTCAAGGCGTTGAGTACTTTTTCTAAGGTTTTTCTATGCTATATTGATATTTGGTTCTTAACACAAGGCCTATAGAAGAAAGGATGAGATTCACCCGTACTTTAATAGATGGAATCGTGGTCTAGCTAGGATTACTTGCCTAGAGGTTCCTCTCATGCCCAAGATTATGGCCTAGTCAGTCGATAGGAGGTACAATTCATAAAATATATGTATTATGACCCATCATGGAGGTATTCTGATTAGCATAACCCCTGAGGCAATAGCCAAAACCTTTGGATTGACATATATGCTCTATTTGAGGCACATTGAAACAAATAGGGTTTCCATTGCATACCCTGACAATAGGATGTTTTACAGATAAAATATGTTTCCTCAATGATTTGTTCCAGTTATTTCTCTATAGTGTTTTCTCTTTAGTTTCCAACCCATGATTTCCAATACCAAACTCTCGAATCATTGAAATTCCTGAATTTTCGAATTACTGGGACAACGATCCATTCCGAGTTAAACCTTCTTTGATTCCCTCTTTCCTCGGAGATTCAACTACTCAGAACTTATGTTAAATAATTACATATAACTTAATAAACAGGTAAGGTCCTTAAGCTTAGGTAAGTTCTTTCAAAAGACTAGAAATGTCCTTAATCTAAGTAGAAGGACCAGAAAGGGCCTTACTTAAGCTAAGGAAAGATGATAGACGGGTCTAAAAATAGCGCTTAAAACCTCTCAGATTCCCTCTTAATATTGAAACGAAGGATATCACGCAATCAACCTATATGAAACGAAAAAGGACTTGAACTTTTAGAACGTTAAGGATCGCTTATATGAAGAATAGCCAAAATTTGGTTATTACATACGTAATATCAACACATATCAATCGAGTAGTATGAACGATTCAAGTCATTTTAGATACGGTCTCTATCGTTACAACTTCTCCAAAACAACATCGAAGAGCATGCATGAGCATTACACCTCCCTATCTAACAGGTCGAGCTCTCTCTGGTTGAGCAGGTTTTATTCGGTTGAGTGCCTACCTTTACGTCTAAAAAAAATACATCTTGACCTACTGACTGAAGGTAGTAACACATTCAATTGTAAGGATCACATTCCAGGCTTTGAAAGAAAGGCCTGCTGGCTGGCTGGGGTGGTTCTAGGCGAACCTAACCTATTTTAGTTTTAAACTGCATCTCTCTCCTCCCCTTAGGGCAAGGTGAAGTTATACCTCTGTCCTTCCACTTCCTTTATATTATACGCTTCTGTAGGGCGCATTTGGAGGAATATGAGCACCTAAACAAACAAAGGGAGTCAACCTTGCTAGAAGGGACTTGCTTTAAAAAGGGCTGCAAATCTCACATAAAATGATGCCAACCCATACCCAATAACCACTCATGGAAGAATACCTCCTTAATAGAGGCACAATGTAGTCGACGCCCTTAGGTGAATTCGTTGGAGAATCCCCACATCCCCAAGATATTGTAGTAGAGACCCTTTAAGCGGGAAATCACCTCACCTTAGGTTGGGAAGGTGGGAGGGGGACGACCCATTCTCGCTGCCTAATTTATTTTGTGTGTGCGTGGGATCTATCTCTTCCTAACTGACCAACCTATGAGGTTAAAGTCATCCCTTGCTAAATCCTTTCGTATACAAACATCAGTCTGACGCACCTACCCTCCCTAGCGTGCAAAATATACTGAGATGTTGCAGAGAATAGGGAATGGTTTGTTGCGAAAGAGTCACTACTCGAAGAAAAATGAACTTGAAACCCATTCCAGCATTCCCACCACTTTTCTGGCTAGAAGGATTAATATTCTTTCCCTCCAATTGACCCAAGATAACATGCCGCCCATCACTAGCTCCAAAACCACTTCTTGTTTTTCGAAAGGCCATTTTCCCCACATCATGTCGAGAAAGTCTTTGGTCGATTGTGATTTAAAGGATTTTTCTTTCGGAAATCTCTCGAAGAAAGAGTCGAGCTTTCTTTTAGTAGATGGTCCTTCCTTTTTTATTTAGGATAAATAAATAAGAATACCTCACACTATTATTTTTGTTCCCAGTTCAACTCTCCATCCTTTCAGCACTTGCACCATTTTAAATGCACAACTGCTGCCCTGTTGTTGCACCTAACTACATGTAATGCACCTTGCGGTACTAATGGGACCAATGTAATGTGCCCCATCTTGTTTATTTAATTTCTTCCTTCCATAGGTTGAATGATAGCTTGAACCAATGGGAAACTCCACCCGCCGAATTTTCTTCTACTGTGGCTCATTAGCAAAGTATCCTCGAAGGCTTATCCGGGGGATCAGTCCAAATCGATTTCATATATTATGTGGTACCCATTCTCTAGTTGCTTAGTGGGTTCTAAATTCAAGGAGTGATGGAATTGAATTCTCTTGAGGCATTAGATATAGGGGTATAAGTACTTTTCCATTTGAACTAGACAAGGGACTTCACATTTCACCTTCACCCTTCTCGTCCCTGGGAATTAATTATATATGTAATTATGCTATTTCGATTGATCTATTTTTTTCATTTCAACCAATACGAGTTGACAAGGTCAATCGTTCTTAAATGCGGCTATTATATATGTAATTATAATTGTTTCTTTATGACTTGAAACAAAGTGTTTCACGAACGACTCGCTTAGTTTGCACGATAGGGTCCTTACAAGGTGTGATCTTACCCTCCCTCTGCTTGGTTAATATGCCCATAGACTAGGTGGGATGGTTGGTCTTGGTTAGTGAGCGACTAGTCAATTCACTAGTGCCTACTTGGCCTTGTGAGTGTTTAATTAGCCTCACTTAGCTTTAGATTGATTGGTCAATTCTAAAGCAATAACCTGGTCCCGCCTAGTATAAGGATGGGGGGTCGAGTTAAAACATGGGTGGGCGGGCGATACTTTCCTTTCAGGAACTTTCATTCAATGTAAACATACTGGTTGGGGATTAGATACCAATTTTATCCCGGTGAATTTGAATCGACAACGGTTTACCTTCCATTCGATGTCAACAGAGAGGTAGGGGGGATCCATAGGCATCTCCTGGAAATTTTTTCTTAATCCATCCATCATATCTTTCTGGGGTTCAGTCTACCCCAAATAGAGAAGGATTGTGCTACAACCACCATCTAGCTATTCCATCCAACCATTGGGGGAGAATGGGAGCAAGTATGGTTTGATAGGATGACATAATTAGAATTGTTCTAAAGGAAAAACCTTTCAACAAATTGACTTTCCAGCCTTTTCTACGAAGTTATGGATGTTTCTCTGAATTGATTAATGTAGAGAGAGAATCCAGGTAGTTCACAATCTCTGCTGAAGTGCTTGATGATCTATGGTCAATTTCTTGCTGTAGAGAGAGAATCGAGAAGTTCCACCCCGTCCAACCCCATTTTTCCTCTTCTGTTCTGGATTCCGAGAATCAATTGGGAAGTTGCGTCGTTTCTATGAAGTTATGGTTTTAGTGAATCAATTCAATAAGGTAGTTCTTCCAACAATCCAACCCAACTTGTCTGTCCAACATGAATTCATCAAGTAGGCTTCAAAAGTTAATTTGGCTGGTCTGTCTACCCAAGCAAGTCCTCTCTCCCTCCCCCCCTTTCAATCTCAAAATTAAGGTCTATGAGCCAATACAATTGGTAAAAGGTCTAGGTGGTTGGTGACATGCACATAAATAAAGGGTTAATAGATGCTTATCCTCATATTCCTGTCTTTATCAATGGGTTAGGGATAACTCCATCTCCTAGATAGGGTGAAAGTATTAAGAAAGGTAAATGTGAGGACGAAGTGATTCGGTCCTGATAAGAGGGGAATAGTTGTACCTCCTAAGCGCTTCATGAATTATCAAGTGGTATAGGGAACCATGCCGGTAGTATGGTGAGTGGGTATAAAGGTGGTTGGGAGGGACAAAAGGTCTCTGAGGGATCTTCCTATAACTATAGTAGTTGATAATTCCTAAGGAGTAAATGACCCAAACAATATTAATAGCGATACCCAGGAGATGTATTAAGTTAAGTAAGTGTTCTAGATGTTGGTGAATGCTATGCTGTATGAAGCCCGTACATTGATGCTCTCTCTACTCTATGTGACCCTTCCATCTGTCCAATGCAGTAGTTCTAAGTAAGGCAGACAGTATCTAGGAACATGGTTGGAGGTAAGAGTAAATAAAAAGGTAAAAGTAGACAACATAGTGATCCAAAATGATCTTTTAAAGACTTGGTTAAGTTTTAAGCATCTGTTCATTAACCAATTAGGAATTGATGAAGGAAGAAAAAATTAATGATATATCATAGAAGCCATAATAATAAATTTATATCTGAAATTAAATGCAAAGACTCAACAAACCATAACAACAAAGTTGTTAACAGAGTTTGGTAAGATTGCCTACGTCTCTGGGCCTTTGTCTCAGTGGGTGAGGCTTTCTTATTTCTCTTCAATGCTCCAAAAATACATCATAAAAGTGTCAAATGGATTAAAAATTGGTTTGGATGTGTTCTTCTCGACCTCAAGAACCCAACACAACTTATGACACTGAAAACGGTTGAGCATATCTCCTGAAATTGGCCCGCAAAGTTCCCCTCCTCAATGGCTTCCGTGCATAAAAATGTCTTTGGCTTCACAATTCTACAACATTTATCCTGTTCTAAACTTGTTTGGACTGTCAAAAACTTATGAATTATATATATTCTGAGTTGGGGGTCGAAATCCAACTTCGCCCCAACTTTCTGGCCTCAGATTGGGCTCAAATCCACTTCAAAGGGGCAAAAATCCTTAAAAATCACTAAAAATCAGCTAAAAATCCACTAAAATAAGGTCAAAACACAAAATTTGGAAAAAAATCTGCTTAAGCACCCAGTTAGGGTGCACACCCCCCTTCTGTGGTCATATGAGGGCCATGTGGCCTAGTGCTAAGGGGCACACCTCCCTTAGTTGGAAAAGGTGCTTAAGTTTAAATTTATGAAAAGTGGTTTTTTTTTTCTAAAGTACTAATTCGCTCTTTGTGGCTAGCTCATTGTGCTTAAGTCATTTGAAGAGGTAGGTCATGGGATTGAATCCCATGTAGTCCAACAATATAAATTTGACCTTTTTAAGGCCTTGACCATGGTGACATGTGGTACCCTTGGATTGGACCATGTGTCATCCCATGGTTGGCCAATCTTTTGCCACATGGACTATCAAAACTTTGACACTTGTCATCATGAACCCTTGCCACTTGTCATGAACTATTGATACCACATGTCATCACCTGATGGATTCCACTTGTCGAATTTAGAATCTTCCACATGTCACATGCTGAATATGCCATGTGTCCCTTGATCAATTGACTTTTTACCTGTTTGACCCAAACTTCAAATTGCGATAACTTTTGCATACATCAATTTTCGATCCATTTGTGCCACCAGAAATATTACAATGAGAACTTCACGATCATGTTATTCTCTTGATTATTTGAGAAATTTGATTTTTGAGCCTTTCAAGATCCATTTGGATCACACCTCCCCACTAAGACCTTTTGGTCCTCCAAAAGGATATTAACTAGTCATCAAGTGTGGGATATGCCACCCCACTTGTTCTTTGTCTTTAAACTTTGTCATGTGCACTTGTCTGATCAATATCAATTGAAAAACAACCATGACAACTGACAACATATTGTTAGCCACTTGTACTATTTCACATCTTACTGAAGCCACTACCATCCATGTTGAAAACATTAGCAACGAAAACATCATAAATATGACTGCAAATGAGCTGATATGTTTGTAGTACTTGCATGACATTAGCTTATCTTGAAGCAAAGTATGATTTAACTTCCATTCCACAACCATCTCATGTTCATGTTGAAGATCAATTGCTTTATTTGACACAATTATAGGTGTGTTTCTTGCATAAGATGCCTTCCTGAATTTTTCCATTGTTTGAAGAGATTGATTTGCTTTTAAGTGATGAGCATGTACAACATATTCATTGCCTTCTTTGGTTAAGTGATATTTATTCTATTCCCTATAGAAGATTATTTATGATCACACAAATAAGGGCTTCCTAAGACCATTCCAAATTCATTGAGTGGAACCACATCACATGTTACCTCATCCACAAACTTTGATGAAATTGCACACTTTAAAGTGCATTTATTTGTGATGTGCAATTTATGATTGTTGCTTATCCATTTAAGTGAGTAAGGTTTATGATGCATCTTAGTGTTTAATCCCAAATTTTTAACCACTTCCTCTGAAATCAAGTTAGATTGAGATATACTATCTATCAATGTATTGATCTTAGTGTGTTTCATGATCACCCTTATGTGAAACAATTTGCATCTAGAATCATATCCATCACCAATTTTACCTGTCAAACCAACTACTGTGATATTAGTCTCATCACTTGAATCATATCCCAAGTCTGTTGGCCATATTGCTGCTACAACTGTTTGCCTCCGTTTCCTTTCTTTGAACCACTTTGGTCTCTTCTCGGGATGCAATTTCCACCAATGGTGATCATCATGCCCTTCTTTCTTCCAATGCTTGCAAGAGAGCTTCTCTTCCCTTCTTGTCGATGAATTTGCTTTCTTTCCATTCCCCTTTCTTTTGTCCTGTTTCCTCGAAGACGATTCCCCTAATAGACCAAATCTTGTTTTCCCTGCTTCATTGTATGTTTCTTGAACATAAACCTCATCAAGATTAGTAGGTCCAAACATAAATACAATGTTACGGATATGATCCAAAAAGATATTTTAAACGACAATGGTTAAGTTATTTTGCATGAGTTAAAATACCATTTAGGAAACTGAAGAAAGAGGAAGAATTAAAGAGGAAAACATAGCAACCATTAAGCAATATATAGATATGGAAATAAGCATGAAACAACAACAAACCATAAACAACAAAGTGATAACGAAGTTCGGCAATCTCACCTACGTCTCCAGGCCTTTGTCTAAGTGGGTGAGGCTTTATTATTTCTGTTCGAAGATTTAAATGTACATTATGAAAGTTCCAATGGATTACAAAAATGAGTTGGTCATGTTCTACCAGATCTCAAGAACCCATCAAAATTGACGTCACTAAAAATGGATGAACGAAGCTCCCAAAAATGGGCCGCACTCCTCAATGGCTCATTCTCATCATATACTCAAAGTATTAAAAACAATACTTTGCAATGCTCCGAATTCCAAATAGATGACTCCAATGGCTCCATAATGTTCAAAAACCCCTAGCTGGGCTCTTCCTGCACCTGGAATGGCCAAAAATTGAAGAAAATACACTCCTGGGAGTTTTCCCCAATAACTTGTAGTCCTTTGTTCTGCAAAACGCACCTATAGGCCATTGAACCCAACTCTGTGTTTGTTCCCACTTAAAAAACCTAGCACACACCTGTTTCCTGCAACTCAGGTAATTTTGTTGCACCGTTAAGGTGCTAGCACCTTTTCCCTGGCGGAGAACGAGGTTGTATGGCCCATGTGGCCAGGCGCTGGGATAACTACCCGCACTTTCTATCTAGCCCCCTTCTTTGTATGCTTCGGTCACATGGCTTGGCCCATGTGTCCATGCCCTTACCCCCCATGCACATGCACTGTTGGTTAGCCCCCTGGTTCAAGCCGTTGGCTATGCCCCTTGGTCGGTGGGCTAGCCCGATCGACTGGGGTAACCCCTAACTTCCGCGCCAAGTGTATAACCCAGTGGCATATGGTGTAGTCACATGGACTAGCACCGGGCTAAAAATTCCAATGGTTCCCGCGCCAATAGTTATCACGTAGGTCATGTTGCAGGGTCATATGAAACTCCGTAGACCGAGGCTAACAACAAAGGTGCTACACCTATCCACCTTCGTGCACAAACATATTAGGTGTGGGCATATGGTAAACTGTTGAACCGGGGGCTAAGATCCATATAATCCATGTGCCAAACTTTATCCCTACAGGCATATAGTTATATGGTCATATAGAATGGTGTTGCGTCGGGGTTGGGGGCTAGGCCCCAACCCTATTCTCCTCCACCCGAACCATACTGCAAACTTAAATAACAACAATGCCACCTATGGTTAAGTACCACTAGGTAGGTGGGTTGGTATCCCGGCCTACACGAAGTCTCGACCACCCATAGAGGTCATGGGTTCGATCCCCACAGACCCTCAAACAACTTTTAACCAAAAGGCAATAAAAGGGTGCCACGTGGTACCACACCATTCACCCGATAAATGCCAAGTGTCATGATACCATTCATCCACCTATCATACCCAACCATCTTCCAACACACCTTCCATGTCATCCTTTCAGTCCAGTCAACACCACGTGTTGTACATACCTGCCATGTCAACTCGTGCCACGTGTCGTACAGACCTGCCATGTCATCCCGTGCCATGTGTCACCCTTGCAATGGTGACACATGTCATAGTCTGATTGGTCCACCTGTACCTACCCAAATCAGTGCCAATGTACCTTGCCATATCATATGTATGGCTGTATGACCTATATAGTCAGCGTCCACGTCAGCACTGTACAAACTGTACAATCAACATCTTTTTTTTGCTTGTTTGATGAAACAAATAGATCATGATATATGGGTCATACGATGTCCATTTGATCCCATTCAAGTTGCGTTGGGTGCATAATGTTGAGGCCTACGTACACGTCCGTTTTGAAGACATTCTGAGCACTTTTATTTTTAGGCCTTTCTGAACCCTATCTTGGCTCCGACATCCATTTTGGATCACACATCCCCACTAAAGACCTTTTGGTCCTCCAAAAGGTTACAAAATGGACCTTACTGATTACATACTCATAAGGATAAAAATAAAACACTATGTTGTACAAAAATGATGTTATAACATGTCATCATTTCAACATGTGTGATTACATTAAAGGAAGCAAAATACAATGAAGATGTGACATCCACTTCTGGAAAAACCAAGTGACTTCTTTATTTCCTTCATGGTGTTCCTATTGCTTCATTGGTAATGCCTCTTCCTTGGCGAGTACATGTGAAATCCTTTTTTCCTTCTTTGGACGAAGCTCCGGATTAAGCTTCCAACATTTAGCCTTTTGATGTCCACCCCTATTGCAATAAGCGCAATGGTTTTTTGGCATCCAGACTTGTCTTCCCTTATCTTTATTAGGGTTTGGAGTTGAGTCTTTATGTTGTGTCTCCTTCCTGGTCGACATAAACTTCCTGTACAAATATTGTCTCTTCCAACACTTGCCAACATAATGCTTGGGTGAATGACAAAAAGTACAAGGATACATATTCCACAAGTTTCGGATTGCATGATTATGCTTTTTATAATGAAAAAGAGAATTGGAAAAACCATGATCATTATACCTTCCATGTTGATCTTCACTTTTCTTTGGAGATAAATTTCATTCACTATCACCATCAAGGAGTGATACACCATCACCTTTCGTGAATTGATCCTGCAGTGACTTAGGCTGGTCATTTGAAGCATCATTTGCTTCCGATTTTTGGAGCCCATCTTGGAGAATGCTCCAATCTCTTCTTCGTCATATCCCAATACTAAATAACGAGGTCTTTCCACAACCTCCATGGAACTAACGATACCTTGGCCCTTATTTCCAAGGCCCTTTCCTTCATAAACCATCTTGGTTAGCAATTTCAAACCTATACCTCTTGTATGTTTTTCAAATGCACCAAAAGAACCATCTTGATGGGAACTATGAGAAATTGATGAATGACTTCCACTGCATACCTCAGAGATGATTTCTGAATTCGGTGTAGAAGGCAATTCCTTCAATTGTTCTTCGCGTTTGTTGTTATTTGAATATTTCACTTGAACCGATCTCTTTCATTCCAAGTAATATTCATACAACACTTTCACCATCTCCGACATGGAAAAGAGAGTTTTTCTCATATCCTCCTCATCTCGAGAAAGTCCCTCTTTAGATGCCATTTTCCCATCTAAGATGAGCTTTTCCCTGGTAAACATGCAAACTCAAAATCCAACAGTCAAATAGATCTGATACCACTTGATCCAAAAAGATCTTTTAAACGACAATGGTTAAGTTATTTTGCATGAGTTAAAATACCATTTAGGAAACTGAAGAAAGAGGAAGAATTAAAGAGGAAAACATAGCAGCCATTAAGCAATATACATATATGGAAATAAGCATGAAACAATAGCAAACCATAAACACCAAAGTGATAACGAAGTTCGGTAATCTCGCCTACATCTCCGGGCCTTTCTCTCAATGGGTGAGGGTTTCTTATTTATGTTCGAATCTTTAAATGTACATCATGAAAGTGCCAATGGATTACAAAAATGAGTTGGTTGTGTTCTACCAGATCTCAAGAACCCATCAAAACTGACGACACTAAAAATGGATGAACGAAGCTCCCAGAAATGGCCCGCACTCCTCAATGGTTCATTCTCATCATATACTCAAAGTATTAAAAACAATACTTTGCAATGCTCAAAATTCCAAATAGATGGATCCAATGGCTCCAGAGGGTTCAAAAACCTCTAGTTGGGGTCTTCCTGCACCTGGATTGGCAAAAAATTGAAGAAAATACACTCCTGGGAGTTTTCCCCAATAACTTGCAGTCCTCTATTCTGAAAAATGCACCTACAGGCCACTGAACCCAACTCTGTGTGCGTTCCTGCTTAAAAAACCTGGCACACACATGTTTCCCACAACTCGAGTGATTTTGTTGCATCGTTAAGGTGATTTCACCTTTTCCCTGGTGGAGGACGAGATCGTATGGCCCATGTGGCCAAGCGCTGGTCTAACTACCCACACCCATTGGCTAGCCCCCTCCTCTGTATGCTCCGATCACATGGATTTTCCCATGTGGCCACAACCTTACCTCCCACATGCATGCACTGTTGGTTAGCCCTCTGGTTCAAGTCATTGATTATGCCCCTTGGTTAGCGGGCTAGCCTGGCCGACCGAGGCTAACCCCTAACGTTCGCACCAAGTGTATAACCTGGTGGAATATGGTGTAGTCACATGGAATAACACCGGGCTAAAAACTCCAACAGTTCCCATGCCAACAATTATCACACAAGTCATATGTTGCAGGGTCATATGAAACTTCGTAGACCGAGGCTAACAACAAAGGTGCTACACCTATCCACCTCCGCACGCAAATAGTATAAGGTGTGGGCATATGGAAAACCGTTGAACTGGGGGATAGTCTCCATATAATCCACATGCCAAACCTTATCTTTGCGGGCATATATTATATGGTCATATAGCATGGTGTTGCATTGGGGCTAGGCCCCAACCCTATTCTCCTCCGCCCGAACCATACTACAAACTTAAATAGCAATGACGCCACCTATAGTTAAGTACTACTAGGTAAGCGGGCTGGTAGCCCGACCTACGTGAAGTCTCGATCGCCCATAGAGGTCATGGGTGCAACCCCCACAGACCCTTAAACAACTTTTAACCAAAAAACAATAAAGGGGTGCCATGTGGTAAATGTATTCGCCATGTCTGAGATGGTAAAGGTATTATATGAAGAAATGAACAGACCACAATATCTTTGTCATACGACATTTGTTTGAGCTCGTTCAAGTTGCATTGGGTTCGTAACGTCGAGGCCTACACACATGTCCATTTTGAAGAGAGTCTAAGTACTTTGATTTTTAGGCCTTTCAAAGCCCTATCTTGGCTTCGGGATCCATTTTGGATCAGAATATGTGCAGGTAAACCTCCTATATACTTCATAAGATTTTATTGGGTATGCAATGGAATATTCAACATTAATGTCGTCTTACGAAATTCATATGTGTATTCTTGCACTGTTTGTCCTTCTCTTAGTTTAAGATTTTTCCATTCAATTAAAGCCTCCTCTTTATAACCCAAAGGATAAAATTTCTTTCTAAGTGAAAAAACAAAATCTTTCCATGATGGAAATACATTACCCACTTGTTGCGTGCCATTTTGCAACTTACTCTGCCACCAAATTAGTGTTGTGCCTACAAGACGAAGCAATGCCAACTTGATTTGAGTTGCCTCATCCTTGATTTGTTGCACACTACAATAAACTTCCATCTATATGGCCCAATTATCAAGCCTCTCAACATTGACTTCACCATCATACATGGGTAATTCAAATTTCACATCAAGCTTAAGTAAAGGCATATCATGTTTATGTTTATGGGAATGTTTTCTTGCGGTGGATTTGGAACTTGTACTTGAAGAAGAAGAAGTTGATGGAGAAGGAGGAGGTGAAGGAGGAGGTTTAGGAGGATCCTCTCCTTCTTCACTTTTGTCTTGTTTAGAACATTCCTCTTGGAAAGGCCTCTTCCATTCCAAGTAATCCTCATATAATACCTTTACCATCTTAGACATGGCGAATACAATCTTTTGCAACTCGATCTCATTCTGAGACATGTGTTCTTTCGATGTCATATCCTCATTTTGAGAAGTCCTCTTTCTTGATCCAATCTCTAGATTCCCTTATACCAACTTGCCTTCACCATGATTCATCTTTTCCCTGGTAATCATGCAAACTCAAAAACCAACCGTCAACCTTCTCTGATACCACTTGATCCAAAATGATCTTTTAAAGACTTGGTTAAGTTTTAAGCATGAGGTCATTAACCATTTAGGAATTGATGAAGGAAGAAGAAATTAATGATATATCATAGCATCCATAATAAGAAATGCATATCTGAAATAAAACACAAAGAATCAACAAACCATAATAACAAATTTGTTAACGAAGTTCGACAAGATTGCCTACGTCTCCGGGCCTTTGTCTCAGTGGGTGAGGCTTTCTTATTTCTCTTCAATGCTCCAAAATTACACCAGAAAAGTGTCAAATGGATTAAAAACTAGTCTGGTTGTGTTATTCTTGACCTCAAGAACCCAACACAACTGATGACACTGAAAATGGTTGAGCGTAGCTCCCAGAATTAGCCCGCAAAGTTCCCCTCCTCAATGGCTTCCTTGCATAAAAATGTCTTTGGCTTCACAATTATACAACATTTCTCCTTTTCTGAACTTGTTTGGACTGTAAAAACCCTCTTATTTATATAGATTCTGAGTTGGGGGTCGAAATCCAACTTCCCCCCAACTTTCTAGCCTCAGATTGGGGTCAGATGCCCTTTAGAGGGGCAAAAATCCTAAAAACTCACTAAAAATAAGCTAAAAATCCACTAAAATAAGGTCAAAACACAAAATTTGGAAAAAAATATGCTTAAGCCCCTAGTTAGGGTGTGTGCCCCCCTTCTGTGGTCATATGAGGGCCATTTGGACTAGTGATAAGGGGTGCACCTCCCTTAGCTGGAAAAGGTGCTTAAGTTTAAATTTCTGAAAAGTGGGTTTTTTTTTTCTAAAGTACTAATTCGCCCTTTGTGGCTAGCTCATTGTGCTTAATTCATTTGAAGAGGCAGGTCATGGGATCAAATCCCATGTAGTCCAAAAATATAAATTTAAACTTTTTAAGGCCTTGTCCATGGTGACATGTGGCACCCTTGGATTGGACCATTTTTCAGCCCATGGTTGGCCAATCTTTTGCCACATGGACTATCAAAACTTTGACACTTGTCATCATGAACCCTTGCCACTTGTAATGACCTAGTGATACCTCATGTCATCACCTGATGGCTACCACTTGTCTAATTTAGAAGCTTCCATGTGTCACATGTTGAAGATGCCACATGTCCCTTGACCAGTTGAC
This sequence comes from Picea engelmannii, assembly GCA_009831015.1. Classification (NCBI taxonomy): domain Eukaryota; kingdom Viridiplantae; phylum Streptophyta; class Pinopsida; order Pinales; family Pinaceae; genus Picea; species Picea engelmannii. The sequence goes on along the minus strand of ML778537.1, from coordinate 1,224,265 downwards.
TTTTAACCTATTTGACCCAAACTTCAGATTGCGATAACTTTTGCATATAGACTCCACTTTTTGATCCGTTTACACCGTCAGAAATATTATGACGGGCACTTCGCGATTGTGTCATTTTATTGAGAATTTGAAAATTTTTATTTTTGATCCTTTCAAGATCCATTTGGATCACACCTCCCCACTAAGAACTTTTGGTCCTCCAAAATGATATTAACCAGTCATCAAGTGCAGGATATGCCATCCAACTTGTTCTTTGTCTTTAAATTTTCCTGTGCACCTGTCTCATCAAGATCAATTGCAAGAAAACCATGAAAACTGACAACTTATTGTTAGCCACTTGTACTCTTTCACATCTTACTGAAGCCACTACCATCCATGTTGAAAACATTAGCAACGACAACATCAGAAATATGATTTCAAATGAGATAATATGTTTGTAGTACTTGCACGATAGTAGCTTATCTTGAAGCAAAGTATGATTGAACTTCCATTCCACAACCATATCATGTTCATGCTTAAGATCAATTACTTTATTTGGCACAATTATAGGTGTGTTTCTTTCATAAGATGCCTTCCTTAATTGTTCCATTGTTTGAAGAGATTGATTTTCTTTTAAGTGATGAGCATGTACAACATATTCATTGACTTCTTTGGTTATGTAATATTGATTATGTTCCTTGTAGAAGATTGCTTTACGATCATACAAATAAGGGTTTCCAAAGACCATTCCACATTCCTTGAGTGGCCCCACATCACACGTTACCTCATCCATAAACTTTGATGAAATTGCACACTTCAAAGTGCATTTCTTTGTTATGTGCAATTTATGATTGTTGCTTATCCATTTAAGTGAGTAAGGTTTATGATGCATCTTAGTGTTTAATCCCAATTGTTTAACCACTTCCTCTGAAATCAAGTTAGATTGAGATCCACTATCTATCAATGCATTGATCTTAGTGTGTTTCATGATCACCCTTATGTGAAACAATTTGCATCTAGAATCATATCCATCACCAATTTTACTTGTCAAACCAACTGTTGTGATCTTAGTCTCATCACCTGAATCATATCCCAAGTCTGTTGGTCGTATTGCTGCTGCAACTGTTTGCCTCCCTTTCCTTTCTTTGAATCACTTCGGTCTCTTCTCGGGATGAAATTGCTAGCAATGGTCATCATCATGCCCTTCTTTCTTGCAATGCTTTCAAGATAGCTTCTCTTCCCTTCTTGTTGCTGGATTTTCTTTCTTTCCATTCCCCTTTCTTTTGTCCTCTTTCCTCGAAGGCGATTCCCATGATACACCAACTCCTATTTTTTCTTCTTCAATGTATGTTTCTTGAACATAAACCTCATCAAGATTAGTAGGTCCAAACATAAATACAATGTTACGAATATGTGCAGGTAAACCTCCTATATACTTCATAATAGTTTATTGGGTATGTAATGGAATATTCAATATTAATGCCATCTTACGAAATTCATCTGTGTATTCTTGCACTGTTTGTCCCTTTCTTAGTTTAAGACTTTGCCCTTCAATTAAAGCCTTCTCTTTATAACCCAAAGGATAAAATTTCTTTCTAAGTGAAAAAACAAAATCTTTCCATGATGCAAATACATTACCCACTTGCTACGTGCCATTTTGAAACTTACTCTGCCACCAGATGAGTGTTGTGCATGCAAGACGAAGCGATGCCAACTTGATTTGAGTTGCCTCATCCTTGATTTGTTGCACACTAAAATAAACTTCCATCTATTTGACCCAGTTATCAAGCCTTTCAACATTGACTTCACCATCATACATGGGTAATTCAAATTTCACATCAAGCTTAAGTAAAGGCATATCATTTTTATGTTTATGGGAATTTTTTCTTGCGGTGGATTTGGAACTTGCACTTGAAGAAGAAGAAGCTGATGGAGAAGGAGGAGGTTTAGGAGGATCCTTTCCTTATTCACGTTTGTCTTGTTTAGAATATTCCTCTTGGAAAGGCCTCTTCCATTCCAAGTAATCCTCATATAATACCTTTACCATCTCAGACATGGCGAATACAATCTTTTGCAACTCGATCTCATTCTGAGACATGCGTTCTTCCGATGCCATATCCTCACTTTGAGAAGTCCTCTTTCTCGATCCAATCTCTGGATCCCCTTCTACCAACTTTCCTTCACCGTGATTCATCTTTTCCCTGGTAATCATGCAAACTCAAAAACCAACCGTCAACCTTCTTTGATGCCAGTTGATCCAAAATGATCTTTTAAAGACTTGGTTAAGTTTTAATCATGAGTTCATTAACCATTTAGGAATTGATGAAGGAAGAATAAATTAATGATATATCATAACATCCATAATAAGAAATGCATATCTGAAATAAAACACAAAGAATCAACAAACCACAATAAAAAAATTGTTAATGGAGTTCGACAAGATTGCCTACATCTCCGGGCCTTTGTCTCAGTGGGTGAGGCTTTCTTATTTCTCTTCAATGCTCCAAAAGTACACCAGAAAAGTGTCAAATGGATGAAAAAATAGCCTGGCTGTGTTCTTCTTGACCTCAAGAACCCATCACAACTGACGACACTGAAAACAGTTGAGCGTAGCTCCCAGAATTGGCCCGCAAATTTCCCCTCCTCAATGGCTCTCCTGCATAAAACTGTCTTTGGCTTCACAATTATACAACATTTCTCTTGTTCTGAACTTGTTTGGACTTTCAAAACCCTCTTATTTATATAGATTATGAGTTGGGGGTCGAAATCCAACTTCCCCCCAACTTTATGGCCTCAGATTGGGCTCAGATCCCCTTTAGAGGGGCAAAAATCCTAAAAAATCACTAAAAATCAGCTAAAAACCCACTAAAATAAGGTCAAAACACAAAATTTGGAAAAAAATATGCTTAAGACCCTAGTTAGGGTGTGTGCCCCCCTTCTGTGGTCATATGAGGGCCATGTGGCCTAGTGCTAAGGGGCACACCTCCCTTAGCTGGAAAAGGTGCTTAAGTTTAAATTTCTGAAAAGTGGGTTTTTTTTTCTAAAGTACTAATTCGCCCTTTGTGGCTAGCTCATTGTGCTTAAGTCATTTGAAGAGGTAGGTCATGTCCCATGGAGTCCAAAAATATAAATTTGAACTTTTTAAGGCCTTGACCATGGTGACATGTGGCACCCTTGGATTGGACCATTTGTCAGCCCATGGTTGGCCAATCTTTTGCCACATGGACTATCAAAACTTTGACACGTTTCATCATGAACCCTTGCCACTTGTCATGACCTAGTGATACCACATGTCATCACCTGATGGATACCACTTGTCTAATTTAGAAGCTTCCATGTGTCACATGCTGAAGATGCCACATGTCCCTTGACCAATTGACGTTTTACCTGTTTGACCCAAACTTTAGATTGCGATAACTTTTGCATACAGACTCCACTTTTCAATCCATTTATGCCACCAGAAATATTACGACGAGCAATTCACGATCGTGTCATTTTATTGAGCATTTGAGAAATTTTATTTTTGAGCCTTTCAAGATCCATTTGGATCACATAGTAAAGGATTTAAATGCCTCACCCTACCCAACCAACTTAGTTATGGATGCCTAAACCTATTTCTTTAGTCAAGAATATTTTGTGGAGGGGGTAGCACTATCGTGCCTCTTGTCCGACTAGGATGAACAACCCCCAGATACGATTGATTAATTCAGAAAACTGATCTCGCCCTTATATATCTTCTTTTTATTTCTATCTCTTTATCCTTATAGGTACTCTTTTTCCTTCTAGGATAGGCACTTCAAGTTACCCATAAATAGCCTTTTTCTCGACCCACAAAGAAGAACTATCTAGGAAGGATAGCTCACCCAACAAAGGCTCACACCTAATAAGTCCTAAAAAGGAAGGCAATAAAACTACAAAATGAATGGATATACCTGTTCTCTTTTTAGGTATTTGTAAGGTCAACTCAATCAGCCTTTTAATGTACTTTTAACCCAATCTATTAAAATGAAAATTGAAAACATTACACCATGCCTCAATGGGATTTTGTTGTTACCAAAATATAGGGTAAATATCCTTTATCTAGAAATTAGTGCCGGTCTTAGTATTGACTCGGGTTTACAACAACCAAGACCATGATGGGTTCACAATAATTTATTCTTAACTTCATTTTCCCCTTGTACTGCTGCAATAAATCTCTGTCTTCTCTATTTCTCCGTGAATGAACTATGAGATAATGCCTCCCCCAACCTTCGTGCTCCATCTATTTTCTGTCCTTCACACTTATTTTTATAAAACCTACCCACCTGTTAGATTCAGTCTGTTGAGGCAAGAAGAAACATAGTAATTCATTGTTTCATGCATGAAGTGGTAGGTTCACATGAATTCCATTCCCAATGGTTCAATGCTACTGCCTTAGTAAATAATAAGAGTTGTTTGAATATTCATATACGTGCTTTTGAGGGAGTCACTATCTAGGCACACACTCAATGCAGGATATATGGGGCTCTTTTCCCTTTTAGAGAGAGGAGTGGGGTGTACAAGTCTCGAGAGGAGGGAGTGAAGCGATATTGGAATAAGTGGGGGACCCTTACAGAGGACCCATATTGAGATATTTTTAAGAATTTGATGCATTTAAAACACTTTGATTTACTCAAATGTGTATATTACGATATTATGCAATCGATGAGTAAGGACCATTTGATATGAAAATTATCAGAGGGGAATATAATATTTTTAGTTGAGGAAAGTAACAATTTGAGTATCACATATTACTATTATCAACGGGGAATAAACCATTTAACGATACGATCACGTAGGTTGGATAAAACATTATGGGCGGGGGAGAAACTAATAGTCCACCCCTATATGAAGAGATCCTAGGTAACCCACCCACCACTAGAAAAGGTGGTTGATCACCCATCCATCATCATAAGCGAGGGAAAGGGAATCAAAGCCTATTGAATGAAGAACTAGAACACACACAAGTACAGGTGGAGGTAGAACAAGTAGAAGTAGTAGTGACAACAACAAAACCAACTGTAGAATAGGTAGAGGCAAAGTTGGAGAAAGCATAGATAGCAATAGAAGAAAGTGTTTATTTTATAGATTGTGATCAAGATTCAGTAACAAATCCATATGTAGATAAAGATACAAATCAAGTAGTTTCCAATACCAAAAACAAAGGAAAGAAGCAACAAAATCAAAGTACGAAGAGACAAAGTATCTAGAGAAAAGAAAGCAACAGATCCAGGTAGGACCAATTAGAGATCGAGATAGAGATTATGATGCTAGAGAGAAAGATTTTGTCTTTCAAGAACTAGCCAAAGACCCAGAACCATAGCCAGTCACAATACCAGTGAATTCATATCCTCTACCAGCAACACCTCCACCAGTAAGTAGCACTAGCTCCAACACCAGCCTGCATGGGTAGAAATTGAGGTAGAAACAATTGACCCATAACCATAAGCAACAGATTCTTCATTGACACTAGAACCAGTAGCCACAGAAGCTAAGGCAACACCAATACAAGAGATTCTACCAAGCCAAGTACCTTAGATGCGTTGCCTCACCCTAGTAAAATGGGGAAATTCATTACTCAAAGGTGGCCTTGTTCGCCCTGGCTTTCACTTTGTTCCAAGGATTGGGTGGGAGATGGAAGTGCCCACCCTACCTGCACTTTTGGTTGGGCACACTTCTTTGTTCAGGGCCTGGTTCTTGGGATCGAATAGAATAGAGATGGAATTACTCAAACGACGGAGGCAGTACCAGTGAATCAATCCACCATAAGCTATCCCTTGGTATTTTATTTATGCCAATATCTATACCACCAATGTATTACTAAGTACTGATCATTACGTGGTTTATTGCGCACCTATATTCTTTTCATATTGTTAATACCTTTCTTTGAAGCATTGGTGGATAATACCTTAATTCATTTCTCCTAGTCTTCCTTTTGTTAGGCGAGCCGAAGGGCCAAAGGTGCGATACCATTGGGTCGGCTAGACTTACAGAAAGGCTAGCTTACTTTCTCAGCGGAAGTGAAAGTGGGACGGGAAAGAAAGGCATCCTGAGAGTAATAACTGAATTGAAAACCTATAGAAAAGTCAAATACTCCTATGAATCGAGCCTAGATAGGGAAGAGTACAGAACATAGAAGAAATGAACACACCCACACCTCATCAGAGTACCTACACCTAGGTCCATCGAAACTTCTCGGGCCATGACCAAAAAATATTCCAGAATCGACTGAACAACCACACGCCTAACTCGCATCCAAACACCTAGAGGAAAGAGGAAACACCCACAACCTCTGAACCAGAACTAGGCCTAGTAGAACCCCTATCGACACTTGTATCCCTTGGAGGAGCTCATTGGATCATCCATAACTCATGTAAGAATGAAAAAAGGAAAGGGAAGGAAGAACACATAATAATAGGGAATGGGGGAGGGAAGAGGGTGATGCTATCTGAGGTCACTGGTGTTGGGTATGTGTTATATTCTTTGCATGTGTGTGGGTGCGTCAGATACGACGACTGCGTCTGACGATCCCTTCACTTAGGGCTCTGCCGTGTGCGTCGGGCACTTTCCTAGGGGGGTCCCAGGGGGGGGCAGGTATGCCCCCCCCTGGTTACGCGGAGCGTTCGGGGCAACACCCCGAATTTTTTTTTTTGGGCGGCTTTTTGCTATTTTTAGCGGATTTTGCTATTTTTAGCTGATTTGTAAATTAATCCCGGATTAAGGGATTAGGGTTTTGGTATCTACGGAATACCTAAAAACATTGTATATATTGTATGGCGAATGGTGAAATTCGATATAATG